>CM055116.1:469982226-470304726 GCA_029206835.1 Rana muscosa | reverse complement strand
TCTTATTGTGCGCAGGATAGCCGGCTGCAAACAAGGATATCTGAATGATGCCTCTAGCTGCAGGCATCATTCAAATATCCCCCCTCAAAGCGGAGGACGTTATATGACGTCCACCCGGAGGGAGAGGGGGTTCCTGCCGGCGTCATTCTGCTATGGCCCGGTATGGAAGGGGTTAAAAAGGTAAAAAAAAACACAATTTAAACCGAGCAGACCTAGAAGAACGGTCTATGCACTGACAGCTGACATGGCAGCTTCTCCCTCCCCCTCACAGCGCTCTTCAAACACCTCAATGAAGACAGTGTCTCTCAGTCAAACAATACCTCATAAAGTTGATGTGACTGATGGTGAAAACTCACCTATACATTCTGGGGCCCCGCTTGACATGTTTAAACAATTTGAATTAATGCTACAGAAAGCACTTAAAGAGACCTCTGACCATATTACAAATAAACTGACAAGGGAGATTAGAAAACTTGGTCAGAATACTGCTGAACTTGAACAGAGAGTTGATGTACCGTATTTATCGGCGTATAACACGCACAGGCGTATAACACGCACCCTAACTTTAAGAGGGAAGTTTCAGGAAAAAAACTTTCCACAGCCCCCTGCGTATAACACACAGGCACAGTTTACCCTCTATTTTCAGGGTAAAAAAGTGAGTGTTATACGCCAATAAATACAGTAGTTGATAACTGTACACAGCACCACAGCTCTGAACTCTCATCTATTAAAGAGGAGAATTTAATTCTACAAACACGTTTAGAAGATCAGGAAAATAGGGACCGCAGGTCAAATGTAAGGATCAGAGGTATCCCTGAAACTGTCCTTGACTTACAGGCAACCATAACAGCGCTTTTCCAGGAACTGATACCTGGTACCCCTATTGAGAGACTTGAAATGGACAGAGTGCACAGAGCTTTAGCTCCACGTAAACCAAATGGTCCCCCTAGGAACATTATTTCTAAACTGCACTTCTACCGCACCAAAGAACAGCTTCTAGCAGCTGCTAGAGACAAAGAAACTCTCAGCTTCCAGGATAACACCTTTCAATTGTTCACTGACCTGTCTCCACTTACAGTTGCCAAGAGACGTGCACTTAAACCACAATTGCAAGTGCTCCAGCATAACCAAATCTACCGCTGGGGATTTCCCTTTTGCCTCCAATTCACCCATCTGGAAACTAAATATGTATGTCGCTCCTCTGAGGATTTGCAATCGGCATTGATTGACATGGGTCTTGCAGAAAAAGACATAAATGTGGACCAACCTCGCAGACGTTCAGCCTCTCGATCTTCCCAGCAACGATTTAAATCAGGCCCTGGATCATCCTCCACCACTCATCACAATCTTCATAAGCGCGGTCGCTTTGACACTATATCACCTGTCAATGAGGACACTATGGACTGAGCTATTTTTTTCAACTAGAGATTTTTTTTTTCTCCTTTTTTCTCTTCTTACAGGTCTCCAGCATCACTAAACAGTCTCGATACCCGTTTGCTAAAACAATTTTTGGACTGACATGCTTTAGGCTGGGTTCACACTGGTCCGACAAACGCTCCGACATTGGGAGCTCATGTCGCATGACGTGTGAAAATCAATGTTTCCCTATGAGAGCGGTCTTAACTGGTCCGACACAAGTCGGTCCGACTTTGAAAATGCTCCCTGTACTACTTTGGTCCGACTTTGATCCTACTTCAACCCATTGAATATTATTGAAGTCGGATCAAAGTAGGATCCTTGTCCTAACCATCCAACATTTGACATCCGACATGGTGATTACAGCAGCAGTAAAAGGAATTTATTTCACCCCGGGATTGTTTTGATTGGTCAAAGGACAAGTCAGACTAGCAAAAAGTCGGATCAAAGTAGTATCCTGTTCATGAAAGTCGGATGGATGTTGGACCAATGTAGGATCAATGTAGGACTGATGTCACAGAGCAAAGTAGGATGAAAGTTGTATGACTGTCGTGTCGTACAAGTGTGAACCCAGCCTTATAGTCTTTTAAGCTTATTCACAGTATGTGATATAGAGCAAATTTATTTTTGTTCTTTTTCTTAACATATTTTTCGGTACTATACTCTTAAGTTAATATTTTTGAAGGTTCCTGTTCTCCGGTGTTGCTCTTCCCGTAGAAATTTCTTGCTGCCCCCTACACCACCAGGAGACTCCTGACATAGTTATGTGGGACTCTCCTGGTGGGCCTGGACCTTCTCAGAGGGTTTGGATTACTCTTCTGAGACGTTCCTACACCCTATGGTTCTTCCTTAATTTTATGATACAAAGTCGTTATACTGGGTTTGAAATATCATTTGATACTTATTTTTTTCGCTTTTTTCCTTATCTATTCTTCCTCTTTCCTTTTCCCCCGGTCAGTGACTCTGGCTCCTGGTAAGTGCTATGATTGTAATGAATTACTGCTTGTCTCATTGGTCTTATGGCTCCTATAAATGTATGATCTTTAAATGTACAAGGGTTTAATATTCCTCACAAACGAACTAAGGCTCTTCGATCTTTTATGGCTAAAAAAGCCCATATTATTTGTCTTCAGAAAACTAATTTTACAGATAAATCCCACCCTAAATTTCTTTCAACCTCCTATCCACAATATTATTCTGCATCAACGACGGTTAAACAGCGTGGAACTCTAATTGGTTTTCACCGTTCCACTCCGTTTAACCTTATATCACAAATTACAGATCCTGAGGGTAGATATATTCTCCTTACTGGTTACATTTCTGATAATCCCATCACAATTGTATCTTATTACGCCCCCAATAAACGCCCAATTGCTTTTCTTTCTCATCTCTTCCAAGTGGTAGAAGCTCATAAGTTTGGCACTGTTATTCTATGTGGTGATTCTAATGCAACCGTTTTCCCTTTTCATGATAAGTCTCCGTCAGGTCCAACCGATAATTTGTCTACACGTACATTCCAACATTTACTTACAACACACAATTTTGTTGACACATGGCGAGAAACAAATCCTACCAGTAGGCGTTATACCCACTACTCCTATCCACACAAATCCTTTTCACGCATTGATCACATCCTAATCCTATCTAGTATGTTACCTGAAATCATCTCTTCCAAAATCATCCCCTTTCCATGGGCTGACCATTGCGCAGTATTTACAACCATAGCCTCCACTATTTCCAGATCACATGATAAAACTTGGTGTATTAATGATTCCATTTTGACTCATCCATCCCATAGCATTGAAATCGAGAAGATGATTACCAACTACTTGAAAATTAATGATACAGATGACATTCCCGACCTCACTCTATGGGAAGCTCATAAAACGGTCATTAGGGGAGGTTTGATACAACAAGCATCTAAGCTTAAAAGAGAGCGTAAACTGTTATTTGCCAAGCTCGAGTCTATTTTCAACTCATGCCACTTGGCTTTTCAAACAACCCCGAATGCCATTAATAATTCCAAACTCAAAAAAAGCCCGTCTTGATCTCGATCTCTTGACAGATTCAGCTGATAAACTTATACGCAAACATATACAATATCTTAAAGCTAACAAACCCGATACCCCCATGGCTATAGGTCTTAGAGCCACACAACATACTCAGGTACCCATTAGACTGAAAGTCTCCCGGGAAGCATATACCAGTAACCCAGTTAAGATTATAGAGATTTTCCGTTCTAATTTAGCCAAGTTATACTCCCCAGCCCAGAACTTTGATATTAGAAAATAGAGCATCAGCTTGTAGTATCAACCTTCCAACTCTTGACCAAGAACAACGCGAGCTCCTTGAAAGTTCTATAACAGACACAGAAGTCCTAAATGCTATAAAAACTCTAAAACCTCATAAGAGACCGGGTCCTGATGGATTTTCAGCAGCTTATTATAGGAAATTTTCACACATCTTAGCACCAGTCTTGACCAGAGCCTTTAACTCGATCCTGACTGGACAATCATTCAAAGCGGAAACTTTGACTTCTATTATAGCTACGATACCTAAACCACACTCCGATTCTACTTCTTGGGCCAATTATCGACCTATTTCCCTTCTAAACTTAGATATAAAATTAATAGCTAAAATTATGGCCACTAGATTGAATAATATTATTGGCCGCTTAATATACATAGACCAAACAGGTTTTATACCGAAACGCCAAGCCGGTGATAACATTAGACGAGCACTCTTACTCATCCATGCAGCCAAAACCAGGCGAATCCCGGCCTGTCTAGTGTCCTTAGATCTAAAAAAAGGCATTTGATTCTGTCTCATGGCCATATATGCAATACATTCTTCAAAAATTTAGTTTTGGTAATCATTTCCTGACCTGGGTCTCTTCCTTATACAATAACCCGAAAGCCTATATTAAATATGTTGGCTACAAATCGCCAATGTTCGATATTCAAAGAGGTACTAGACAGGGATGTCCCCTTTCTCCATTACTTTTTGCATTATTAATTGAACCCCTTGCACAATTAATTAGAACTAATCCCGATGTAAAGGGTATAGAATTGGGAGGTCATCACAATAAATTAATGTCTCTTTGCAGACGATATCCTTATCTTCCTGTCGCACCCTCACATATCAGCACCAAATTTACTGGATACATTTGCCCAAATATCAGGACTTCATGTTAACCATACGAAATCAAATGCATTAAACATTTCCCTACCACAATCAGAGCGCCAACTCGCTCAAACCTCTTTACCATTCAATTGGGTTCCAAAACAATTACCTTATTTAGGAGTTCAACTCACGATCTCTCTTAAAGATATTTTTACCACTAATTATTTACCTCTACTGAAACAAACTTCAGGTTTAATGAAATCATGGACTACTCTACCACTGTCATGGATTGGTAGGCTTAACGCTATAAAAATGTCTATATTACCTAAATTTTTATATTTATTTAGGGTGCTCCCCACTCCATTACCATCATACTTCCTAAGACTTATCCAAAATAGAGTTATGTCCTTTATCTGGGGCTCGACTAAACCGCAGATCTCTAAATCTACGCTTTATCTCCATAAAATGAATGGTGGACTGGGATTACCTAATTTCTCTTATTATTATAACGCTTCACAAATTGCATCCCTTTCTAAATAGCACACTGCTGTAGAAACACCTCTATGGGTTGCAGTTGAATCAATAGATACTGACCCTATTTCAGTGGCCAACATGCTATGGCTCAAGCCCACAGACAGATCTCATTTCTTGTTCATACATCACGGGACACAGAGCAGCATAGTCATTACTATGTGGGTTATATAGAATTACCTTCAGGTGCTGGCACTGGCAACTTCCAAAACAGGAAGTACCCTCCCCTATATAAGCCCCTCCCATCCGGGAGTACCTCAGTTTTTTGCCAGTGTCTAAGGTGTTGGCCAAGGTTAACATGTATTCATCTGGGCTTGTGTACAGGTTCTCTGGGCCTTAGCAAGCTATTCCGGATCCGACCAAAAAAGCTTCATAGCTAAACGGTCGGTACCCGGGCCTTGCAGAGAAGAGCAAGGTTTTGCCTGTAATGCCTCTCTTAGGAGGGCTGGACCCTGGGATCCAGAGCTCTGGTCATACCCAAAACCAAGAGGCTATCTGTGCAGGGTGCTATACAGGTCCAGGGGAGTGGAATCCTTGGGAACCCGGTCCCTGAAGGTCTAGTACAATGCCTGCCGTGAAAGGTGAAGTTTGGGCTTCTGTGGACCAAACAAAGTCCTGCGGCGGGGAAAAGGTAAGTGGGGGCCCCTCAGGAACTTGGTTCTATTGAGGGGACCCCCAAGCCTAATATGTCTTTCTGCCTGTTACCTAAAAGGTATTCCCGCTAATAGCTGTATATGCCTATGAAATCCTAGAAATGTTTTTTCATAAAGGAAGTTTTAAAAACTGTAAACCTGGAAATGTTTTTCATAAAGGAGGTTTTAAAAAAAAAACAAAAAAAAAAAACAAAAAAAAAACGCCAAGACAAAAGTGCGGTACCTGTGTTTGTCCACTAGAGGCCGCTGTGGAACGTCTTTTTTTCTTGGGACTATTCCTTCCATGGTGAAAGTCCAGGCAGATGAGTGAGCTCTCTATCAGGGAAGCTGCATTCCTCTGTCATGCTGCCAAGTGGTTTCCTTCCATCCCCGAGTCCTGGTGAAACAGGGACCCTGGCTCCTCTCCCTACAGGGCGCCAAGAGCGCACACGTGCACGAGCGCGCACACACGCTTTCTTTTTATAGATTTAGCTTCAAAAAGTGGGCGGAGCCTGGCGGATGACGCGCTCTGTGCGCCCAGCGCTTCTGCGCATGTGCGGGCGTCCCAGCAAGATAAAAGGACTCAGTCCACGCTGCTTGCTATGGACACAGAGCATGAAAAGGAGCTGGTAGCATGGTATAGGGGCTTACAGCGGGCGGTTGATACAGGCATCCCCAGAAAGACGCATTAGTAGACACCCACTGATGTACATAGCAGCAGATTGCATTAGACTATTTCAGTAAGGGGTGTATTGCGGCTGGAATACCTCAGCTTTGAACTAAGGAATATGCCGCCTAAAAAACTCTGAGATATACCTCTCAGGAAGTGTAGGGGGTCTCCATCGGGCTCTGAGGATCTGGAGCAGTCATCTGCACCCTCCTCCCCTGAGAAATCAGAGGTTAATACCCATAAGGAACCCCCGGGAGTGCCAGGTACTGCAGCTGTCCTCAGTCCACCTGCTCCTGCATATATAACAGAGGAGGTTTTTTCCTCAACTCTGGAGGGATTGGAGCAGAGATTGGCAGCATTGATCGCTTCTTCTCTACAGGAAAGAAAGCGCGCCAGATCTCCATCACCTCCATTAGAGTGCCTGTTGGCAGAGCAACAGTCCCAGGAAGGGACCGACCTACCTGAAGGGGATCAGGAGGAGGTTAACTCTGTTTTTGAGGAATCGACAGTAGATGAACCATTTTCAGCATCACAGACTGAAAGATTGTGGGTCCAGACCCTAACTGACATGGTTCGATCTGCATTTAAAATGCCTCTTGTTGAACCATCAACTACTGCTGTCTCCTCATTGGGGTCGCTAAAAGCTCCCCAGGTTAATTGCTCCTTTCCAATACATCCATTATTGGAAGGACTTATATACCAGGACTGGGAACATCCTGATAAACTATTTGTTCCGCCTAAGAAATTTCCGGTGATCTATCCAATGGAGGAAAAGTTCACCCAGAGATGGAATGTTCCTACGGTGGATGCAGCCATCTCTTCTGTGAACAAATCACTGACATGTCCAGTAGATAATGTTCAAATGTTCAAAGATCCAGCAGATAAAAAATTGGAATCTTTATTAAAATCTGCTTTTTCCACAGCATGGGCTGTTACACAGCCAGCAGTGGCAGCTATTGGGGTCTGCCAAGCTTTAAAGGATCAAATGAAAATGGTCCTGAGGGATTTGCCAGACCAGCAGGCCCAGGCTCTGGCTGATCTGCCTAGAGCATTATGCTTTGCGGTTGACGCCATCAAGGATTCTATCCATCAGGCCTCCCGCCTCACGCTGTCTTTGGTACATATGCGTAGGCTTCTGTGGCTCAAAAACTGGTCTGCTGAAGCTCCCTGTAAGAAGCTCTTAGTTAGCTTCCCATTTCATGGGGAACGCCTTTTTGGCGAGGACCTGGATAAGTATATCCAGAAGATTTCCAGTGGTAAAAGTACTCTCTTACCGAGTAAGAAGAGGTCTAGGGGTCCATCTTTTAAGAGGACTACCTCTCCTATCCCTGCGACGTCTGCTACTAAGCAGTTCCGACGGCCTCCTCGGTCAAACTCAGGGGGTACAAATCAGGGACAGTCACAGGGTAATAAGAAACCCTGGATCCGAAGGGGTACTAAACCAGCCTCCAAGTCAAGCCTATGAAGGGCTGCCCCCACTCAAACGGGTGGGGGGAAGACTTCAGTTGTTCGCAGAGACCTGGCGGGAGACGATCAAAGACAGATGGGTGCTCTCCGCAGTAACTCTGGGATACAAGTTGGAGTTAAAAGAGTCTCCTCCTTCCCATTTTATGTGGTCAGGCATGCCAAGAGACCCTCTGAAAAGAGGGTCTCTCCTATTGGCGTTAGAACAACTATTGCTCCAAGGAGTAATTATGGAGGTTCCTATGGAAGAGTGGGGGTTGGGTTTCTACTCAAACCTTTTCACAGTCCCGAAGCCAAACGGGGACATAAGACCCATATTGGACCTAAAGAGTCTAAACAAATTTCTAAACGTCCGGTCTTTCCGGATGGAGTCGATCCGATCGGTCACCGCTGCCCTACAAGGGGAGGAATGGTTAGCCTCGATCGACATCAAAGATGCTTACTTGCATGTTCCCATCTTTCCAGGTCATCAAAAATTTCTACGCTTTGCAGTAGAAGGGCGCCATTTTCAGTTCAGAGCCTTACCATTCAGTCTGGCCACAGCACCACGAGTGTTCACAAAAATTCTGGCCCCACTGTTGGTCGATCTAAGAACACGAGGTGTAACGATAATGGCATACCTAGACGACCTGTTGTTGATGGACCACTCAGTTGCCAAGCTAGAAGTGGTAATTGTCGATACAATCAAGTATCTAGAATCTCACGGTTGGGTCATCAACCTGGACAAGTCAGCCCTACAGCCAGTGAAAAACCTGGTATATCTAGGGCTACGGCTGGATTCAGACCAGAGGAAGATTTTCTTACCTCTAGACAAGGTATCCTCTTTGAGGGGCTTGGTCCGTCTGCTTTGTGCAAAAAAATAGGATTTTTATAACAGCTTACCTGTAAAATCCTTTTCTTGGAGTACATCACGGGACACAGAGCGACATAGTCATTACTAATGGGTTATATAGTTACCGTCAGGTGCTGGCACTGGCAACTTCCAAAACCGGAAGTACCCTCCCCTATATAAGCCCCTCCCATCCGGGAGCACCTCAGTTTTGTAGCAAAGCAATAAGTGTCCCCAAAGAGGGGCGGGAGCTCTGTGTCCCGTGATGTACTCCAAGAAAAGGATTTTACAGGTAAGCGGTTATAAAAATCCTATTTTCTTTCTCGTACATCACGGGACACAGAGCGACATAGTCATTACTAATGGGATGTCCTAAAGCAATGCCAAATGAGGGGGGGGATACACCATATATAAGCTGAGCGCTATCAGACATGAGGATCTTTTGCGGCCTGCAACACACTGCGCCCAAAGGCGACATCCTCCTGACTTCTAACGTCCACCTGGTAGGACCTAGTAAACGTGTGTACCGAAGACCATGTTGCGGCCTTACAGATTTGAGCCAGGGAGGCCTGGTGATGCACTGCCCATGAAGTTCCAACTGCTCTCGTGGAGTGCGCCCTAACTTTGAACGGAGGCGGTCTACTTCTCAAGCTATAGGCTTGTATTATGACCTGTCGAATCCACTTGGCTAAAGTAGATTTTGACGCTGCCTGACCCTTTCTGGGGCCTTCCGGCAGAATAAACAAAGTATCCGTTCTGCGAATCTGAGCAGTGGCTTTTAGATAAGCTTTAACTGCTCTTACTACATCCAAAGAATGCAATAACTTTTCCTCTACCGAAGTAGGTTTGGGGAAAAAAAGAAGGAAGAACCACATCTTGGTTCAAATGAAACCTCGATACCACCTTAGGAAGAAAGGCTGGATGAGGACGTAACACTACTCTGTCCTTATGGATAACCAGATATGGCTCCTTACAGGACAAGGCGGCTAATTCCGATACTCTTTTAGCCGAACAAATGGCTACTAGAAAAATCAATTTCCTGGTGAGAAGCACCAAGGAAATATGCTGTAATGGTTCAAATGGTTGTTTCTGTAGAACCGACAGAACCAAGTTTAGATCCCATGGACATATGGGAATATTAACCGGAGGCCTAATACGCATCACTCCTTGTATAAAGGCTTTGACTAGTGAATGCGAAGCCAGGGGCCTTTGAAAAAATATTGACAAGGCCGAAATCTGACCCTTGATAGTACTCAAGGCAAGCTTCCTATCTACAGCCCACTGTAGGAAGTCCAGAATCCTACCTATTACGTACTTATGTGGATGCCATTTCTTGGCCTCACACCACGCGATGTACGCCTTCCAGATTCTATAGTAGATCTGCCTGGATACCGGCTTCCTGGCATTGATCATGGTAGATACCACAGCATTAGAGAGCCCTCTCTTTTTTAGAATGTGGGCTTCAATAGCCAGGCCGTCAAACCTAGGGCTGGTAAGGAAGGGTGGTATATCGGTCCTTGCGAAAGCCGGACGACGTGGGAGAGTCCAAGGACTCCCCACTGAAATTTTACAATCTCCGCGTACCACGCTCTTCGGGGCCACGCTGGAGCCACCGGAATCACTGGTTTCTTTTCTACCCTGATTCTGCGGAGTAATCGAGGTAACCATTGTGGCGGTGTGAATGCATATATCAGCTTGAACTGATCCCCAGGGAACACTAGGGCATCCGAGCCGCAAGCTAGGGGATCCCTTGTCCGAGAGACAAACCTATCCCCCTTTGCGTTGAATCTGGATGCTAGAAGATCTACATCCGATGTTCCCCACCGCTGACATATTGTCCAGAAAACCTCGGGGTGAAGGGACCCTTCCTCTGGGCCTAATTGCTGGCGACTTAGAAAGTCCGCCTTCCAATTCTCCACTCCTGGAATGAATACCGCAGATATGGCTGGGACATATTTTTCTGCCCATCTCAGGATGTAATTTACTTCCCTTTGGGCTGCACGACTCCTGGTGCCCCCCCGATTGATATATGCCACTGCTGTGGCATTGTCTGATTGAATTCTGACAGGGGACCCTTGGAGTTTGGATGTCCATGCTACTAGGGCATACCGGGCTGCTCGTATCTCTAAGAGATTGATGGGCAGGGCCTTTTCTGCATCCGACCATCTGCCCTGGAGAGACTATTGCTCCAGTACTGCTCCCCAGCCTATAAGGCTGGCATCTGTAGTGACCACCTTCCAAGAAATCGGACTGAAGGATTTCCTTTTTTCCAGATTCTGGGGAACCAACCACCAACGGAGGCTCTTGCGAACGGAAGGGGACAAGGACATTGTAAGTCTAGGGCCTGAACTTTTTTGTTCCAGGCTGACAGTATGGCCCCTTGCAAATTCCTTGAATGGAATTGACCGTAGGGTACTGCTTCGAATGATGCCACCATTTTTCCCAGCAGCCTCATATACAGGCGTATGGACGGCTGTCTTTTTTGTACCCACTAAGTGGATCAAATCTTTCAAAGACAACACCTTTCCTCGAGGCAAGAATATTTTTCTCTGGCCTGAATCCAACCTTAGCCCCAAGTATTCCAGACTTTTGACTGGTTTTTAGGGCTGACTTGTCTCGGTTGATAATCCAACCGTGAGATTCCAGATACTTGATCGTCTTGTGAACGACCACGTCTAGTTTTTTCACTGAGTGGTCTATCAGCAACAAGTCATCCAGATATGCCATTATCATTACACCTTGTGTTCTTAGATTGGCCAATAAAGGGCCAGAATTTTTGTAAACACTCGTGGTGCTGTGGCCAAACCGAAGGGTAAGGCTCTGAACTGAAAATGGCGCCCTTCTACTGCAAAGCGTAGAAATTTTTGGTGGACTGGAAAGATGGGAATGTGCAAATAAGCATCTTTGATGTCGATCGTGGCTAACCAATCCTCCCCTTGTAGGGCAGTGGCCACCGATCGGATCGACTCCATCGGAAAGTCCTGCTCCATAATTACTCCTTGGAGCAATAGTTGTTCTAGTGCCAACAGGAGGGACTCTCTCTTCCGGGGATCCCTTGGCACGTTTGACCTCAAAAATGGGAAGGAGGAGAGTCTTTTAACTCCAAACTGTATCCCAAACCTACTGCGGAGAGCACCTATCTGTCTTGATCGTGTCCCGCCAGGTCTCTTGCGAACAACTGGAGTCCTCCCCCCACCCGACTGAGTGGGGGCTTCAATGAATTTAACTTTGGGGGAGGTTTTGTACCTCCCCTGACCCAGGGTTTCTCATTACCCTGCTACTGTCCCTGTTTTTTACCCCCGGGATTTGACCGAGGAGGCCGTCGGAACTGTTACACAGCCGATGCCCCAGGGACTGGAGAAGCAGGCCTCTTAAAGAGGGACCTCTAACTCTGCTTTTAACCGGCAAGAGCGTATTTTTACCGCTGGAAATTTTCTGGATATATTTGTCCAGGTTTTCCCTGAATAAGCGTTCACCATGAAATGGGACGCTAACCAGCCATTCTTTACAGGGAGCTTCAGCAGACCAGTTTTTGAGCCATAGGAGCCTACGCATATGTACTATAGACAGCTTAAGGCGGGAGGCCTGATGGACTGAATCCTCTATGGCGTCAACCGCAAAGCCTAAGGCTCTAGGTAGATCAGCTAGGGCAAAGCCTGCTGATCTGTCAAGTCCCTCAAGACCTGTTTCAACTGATCCTTCACTGCTTAGCAGACCCCAATAGCTGCTACTGCTGGTTGTATCACCAAGCAGATTTTCATAAGGACTCCAATCTTTTATCTATTGGGTTCTTGAACATTTGGACATTATCCACTGGACATGTCAGTGATTTATACATACAAGAGATGGCTGCGTCCACTGTAGGGACCTTCCATTTTTTTTTTTTTTTTTGATGAACTTATCCTCCATGGGATAGACCACCGGAAATCTCTTGGGGGAATAAATATTTTCTCAGGACGTTCCCAATCCTGGTAAATGAGCCCTTTCAGTAAAGGGTGAAGTGGAAAAGAACAAACAGTCTGGGGGCTTCTAGCGACCCCAACGAGGATACAGTAGTGGTTGATGGTTCCGCAAGGTGCATTTTTAAATGCTGATCGGACCATGTTAGTCAGAGACTGAACCCATAATCTTTCAGCTTAAGATGCTGAGAAAAGGTTCCCCCACTGTTGATTCCTCTATAACAGAATCAACCTCATCCTGATCCCCTTCAGGCAGGTCGATCCCTGTATGGGACTGTTGCTCTGCTAACAGGCACTCTGAAGGAGGAGACGGAGATCGGACGTGCTTTCCCTGACAGGGAGGCAGCGATAAATGTTGACAATCTCTCTCTAATCCTCCCAGAGCTGAGGAAAAAACCTCCTCTGTTACATACACAGGAGCAGGTGACTGAGGACAGCCACAGTACCAAGTACCCCTGCGGGGTCTCTACGGTCACTTACCTCTGAACTTCAGGGGAGACTGGTGCAGCAGGAGTATGCCCAAGATCCTCAGAGCCCGATGAGACCCCCTTCGCTTCCTGGAAGATTCAGTTCCGGAGCTACTGGACGGCATATTCCTAAGCCTAAAGCTGAGGTATTCCAGCCGTAACACACCACTTTTACTGAGAATAGTCTAGCACAATTGCTGCTATATCACAGTTGGTGTCTACTAATGTGCCTTTCTAGGGGATGCCTGTATCAACCGCTTGCTGTATGCCTTTAAATGTTGCCAGCTCTGTCTCTGTACTTCATAGCCAGCTTACTGCAATAATGTGGCTTTTTAAAAACCTGCTGGGACGCCCGCACATGCGCAGAAGCGCTGCGGCGCGCACAGAGCGTCATCCCCCAGGCCCCGCCCCTTTTTCCGGCCACCTCTATATATAGAGGCGCGTGCACGCGCACGCGCGCGGCCACGTGCGCCTCGGCGCTAATTTTCAAACATGGAAACCAGGGACAGGAGCCAGGGCCCCCTTTGCCGCAGGCCGGGGGATAGACGAACACTGCAACATGGCAGAGGAAACAGTTTCCTGTAGGAGAACTCACCAGCTGCCTGGACTTTGCTCTCTGAGAAGAAACTAGTCCATATGACAAGAAAAACATTCCACAGCGGCCTCTAGTGGACAAACACAGGTACCGCAGTTTAATATACTAAACATATATAAAAAAACATTCTTTTTTTTTTTTTTTTTTCTTGACCACCATTAAAAATTATTACATTTTTTTAGTAGTTACAGGCATGCACAGATATTAGCGGGAATACCGTTAGGTAACAGACAGAAAGACAAATTAGGCTTGGGGGTCCCCCAATAGAACCAAGTTCCTGGGGGCCCCCACTTACCTGTTCCCCGCCGCAGGACTTTGTTTGGTCCACAAAAGCCCAAACTTCACCTATCACGGCAGGCATTGTAATCAAACCTTCAGGGACCAGGTTCCCAAGGATTCCACTCCCCTGGACCTGTATAGCACCCTGCACAGAAAACATCTTGGTCGTGGGTATGACCAGAGCTCTGGGATCCCAGGGTCCATCCTAAGAAGGCCGGGTACCGACCGTTTAGCTATGAAGCTTTTTTGGTCGGATACGGAATAGCTTACTGAGGCCCAAAAGAACCTGTACGCAAGCTCAGTGAAAAACACATGTTTCTTCTTGGCCAACACCTTAGACACTGGCAAAAAACTGAGGTGCTCCCGGATGGGAGGGGCTTATATAGGGGAGGGTACTTCCGGTTTTGGAAGTTGCCAGTGCCAGCACCTGACGGTAACTATATAACCCATTAGTAATGACTATGTCGCTCTGTGTCCCCTGATGTACGAGAAAGAAAGACAGCCGTCCACACGCCTGTGCATGAGGCTGCTAGGAAAGATGGTAGCATCATTCGAAGCTGTGCCATACGCCCAATTCCACTCAAGGAATTTACAGAGGGCCATATTGTCAGCCTGGAACGGAAAAATTCAGGCTCTAGACTTCCCGATGGCTTTGTCCCCTTCCGTTCGGAAGAGTCTCTGCTGGTGGTTGATCCCCCAGAATCTCCAGAAGGGAAAACCCTTCAGTCCGATATCTTGGAAGGTGGTCACTACAGATGCCAGCCTTATAGGCTGGGGGGCAGTACTGGAGCAATGGTCTCTCCAGGGCAGATGGTCAAATGTAGTAAAAACCCTGCCCATCAATCTCTTAGAGATACGAGCAGCCCGGTATGCCCTAGTAGCCTGGACATCCAGACTCCAAGGGTCCCCTGTCAGAATTCAATCAGACAATGCCACAGCAGTGGCATATATCAATCATCAGGGAGGCACCAGGAGTCGTGCAGCCCAGAGGGAAGTAAGTCACATCCTGGAATGGGCAGAAAAGCATGTCCCATGTATATCAGCTGTCTTCATTCCAGGGGTGGAGAATTGGAAGGCGGACTTTCTGAGTATTCCAGGGGTGGAGAATTGGAAGGCGGACTTTCTGAGTCGCCAACAGTTATGCCCAGGGGAATGGTCCCTTCATCCCGAGGTCTTCCGAGCAATATGTCAGCGGTGGGGAACACCGGATGTAGATCTGCTAGCATCCAGATTCAACGCAAAGGTGGACAGATTTGTCTCCCGGACAAGGGATCCCCTCGCTTGCGGCTCGGATGCTCTGGTGTTCCCTTGGGATCAGTTCAGACTGATATATGCATTCCCTCTGCTACAATTGTTGCCTCGACTCCTTCGCAGAGTCAGGTTGGAGAAGAAGCCGGTGATCCTGGTGGCTCCAGCGTGGCCCCGAAGGGCCTGGTACGCGGAGATCATCAAAATGTCTGTGGGGAGTCCTTGGACCCTTCCACGTCGTCCAGACCTGCTTTCGCAAGGACCGATATACCACCCTTCCTTACTAACTCTAAGTTTAACGGCCTGGCTATTGAATCCCACATCCTAAAGAAGAGAGGTCTCTCTAACTCTGTGGTATCAACTATAATCAATGCCAGGAAGCCTGTATCCAGGCAGATCTACTATAGAGTTTGGAAGGCGTACATCACTTGGTGCGAGGCCAGAAAATGGCATCCACGTAAGTACGTTATAGGCAGAATTCTGGACTTCCTGCAGTGGGCTGTAGACAGGAAGTTTGCCTTAAGTACTATCAAGGGCCAGGTTTCGGCCTTATCAATACTATTTCAAAGGCCCCTGGCTATGCATTCACTTGTCAAATCCTTTATGCAAGGGGTGACTCGTATTATTCCACCGATTAAAGCTCCCATATGCCCATGGGATCTAAATTTGGTTCTGTCGGTTCTGCAGAAGCAGCCGTTTGAACCTTTGCGGCACATTTCCTTGGTTCTACTCACCAGAAAATTTATATTTTTAGTAGCCATATGCTCGGCTAGAAGGGTGTCGGAATTAGCCGCCATGTCCTGTAAAGAGCCATATCTGGTTATCCATAAGGACAGAGTAGTATTACGCCCTCACCCAGCCTTTCTTCCTAAGGTGGTATCGAGGTTTCACTTGAACCAGGATGTGGTTCTTCCTTCTTTTTTCCCCCAAACCAAGCTCGGTAGAGGAAAAGTTATTGCATTCTTTGGATGTAGTAAGAGCAGTTAAAGCTTATCTAAAAGCCACTGCTCAGATTCGTAGAACGGATTCTTTGTTTGTTCTGCCGGAAGGCCCCAGAAAGGGTCAGGCAGCATCAAAATCTACTTTAGCCAAGTGGATTCGACAGGTCATAATACAAGCCTATGGCTTGAGAAGTAGACCGCCTCCGTTCAAAGTTAGAGCGCACTCCACGAGAGCAGTTGGAACTTCATGGGCAGTGCATCACCAGGCCTCCCTGGCTCAAATTTGTAAGGCCGCAACATGGTCTTCAGTACACACGTTTACTAGGTTCTACCAGGTGGACGTTAGAAGTCAGGAGGATGACGCCTTTGGGCGCAGTGTGTTGCAGGCCGCAAAAGATCCTCATGCCTGATGGCGCCCAGCTTATGTATGGTGTATCCCCCCCCTCATTTGGCATTGCTTTGGGACGTCCCACATAGTAATGACTATGCTGCTCTGTGTCCCGTGATGTATGAACAAGAAAGTAGGATTTTTAAAACAGCTTACCTGTAAAATCCTTTTCTTGGAGTACATCACGGGACACAGAGCTCCCACCCCTCTTTTGGGGACACGTATTGCTTTGCTACAAAACTGAGGTACTCCCGGATGGGAGGGGCTTATATAGGGGAGGGTACTTCCTGTTTTGGAAGTTGCCAGTGCCAGCACCTGAAGGTAATTCTATATAACCCACATAGTAATGACTATGCTGCTCTGTGTCCCGTGATGTACTCCAAGAAAAGGATTTTACAGGTAAGCTGTTTTAAAAATCCTACTTTTTCTAACCCCATAACGAAGCATTCCTTAGCAATATGGGATAAATTTAGAAACTCACATAAACTCCAATCCCCACATAATCCCTTGCTTTCGTTCCTCAAGAACCCAGTCTTTTATCCGGCCTGGAAATATCCAAATTCGTTTTCAGCATGGTCCTCTGTAAACTTGATCCGTCTACACAAACTAATGTCCAATACTAAATTTCACACTTTCTCAGTACTATCTGAAACATTTGGGCTTCCTTGAACTGAATATTTCCGCTATTTACAAATCAAGAACTTTTACAAACCTTTTATTGATATGACTTCATCGCTTACCCAAATTTCTCAGTTTGAGCGGATATGTATAAGCAACCCACACACAAGAGGTCTCATTTCAATGTCATTCAAAAATCTCATTTCAGTCACTCACTACAAACTCTAACGATACATTACCTTTATACGCAACTAAATGGGCACAAGATATGAATCGTTCTTTTGATATCAAAGATTGGTCAAGTATATGGCTAGCTACAAAAAATTCTTCCCCAAATTTCTATGCAGTGGAGACCAATTATAAAGTTTTAGCGCGCTGGTACCTAGTCCCAGCTAGAGTTGCAAAATATGTCCCCTCATATTCGCCAAATTGTTTTAGAGGATGGGATTTACCAGGCACTCATTTCCACATTTGGTGGCAATGTCCAGTTGTCCAAGAATTTGACAAAAATATTCTCAATGGCATCTAAAAGTCTTGAAATACCAATTCTTCCAGACCCTGCTACTGCTTTACTAAATCTTAAACCTTCCACACTTACTCAAACTCAATTTCAATTATTAATTTGTCTAACTACAGCTGCCAAACTATTGCCAAAGCTTGGAAAACAAACTCTCTAATTTTAGCGGAAGCCAAACACAGAATGAATAGAGCACTGTTATTTGCAAAAATGACAGCTATTGAAGAAAATAAAATAAATACATTTCGTAAAATTTGGCAGCCCTGGGTGAAACATTACTTTCCAACCGACTTTGACCAATCTTTGATGTTACCAAACTAGTATCTATACAATCTCTCAAAGTATATATACATATATGTCAGGAGTCAGATCACCGTCCCGGGTGTTTCTTTTTTTTCCCTCCTTATATTCTTATCTTTTTTCTATCCTGTACTCTGTCTTAATTTTTTTTTTTAATCCTCCTGATTTCTGATTAATAAATCGTGAAGCGATTTAACAAGTTTTTACCTCATCTCTAACTTTACTACGGCTTAATGCCTTATTACATTAGTATGATATCTTGACAAATAGACAGATTGACGCATCTGCTAATTTCTTTTTTATTTTTAATCTCACATTTTTAAAAATATTCACTTAATTATCTGTGTGCATTTATTTATCATAGTGAATAGTTATCTATGTCTGTATGGACTCAATATGTTATACTTGGTACTGTTACTGTAACCCAGATTTATCTATGCTTCTGTATTTTAGTATTTTCCTTTTATTCTTGTTTTTATTTTATTTTTTCCCCTCTCCAACTTCTGTTCCCCTATTGAAATTTCAATAAAAACATTTGACAAAGAAAAATAGCAACATTACAAACACAAATACCTCCCATTCTTCTAGACGTAACCTGACCTGGTTAACTGGAACATCTAGAAAACACACAACATTGTACATTCATTTCTGTTCGCTTTTAAAAAACCATAACAAAATCTTAACAAAAGCTGTACAATTGACATAGTGAGAACATAGTTTGTCTATAAATTGTTTACATACAAAAAATAAAAATATACAATCAAGAACCATTTCTTCTCTTATCAGATATGCCGAACAGTATGGTATGGATAACAGGCCTTTGATGCATACATACATAAGAACACTGGGGGAGAATCGCTAAAACGTGAGCGTTCAGAATCTAATGCAGCTGTGCATGGTAGCCAATCAGCTTCTAACTTCAGCTTGTTAAAATTTCCCCCACAGTAAAGCCCCGTACACACGGTCGGACTTTTGGCCAACAAACTTCATTTTGAGCAAGTTGGACCAACAATCCGACCGTGTGTACGCTCCATCGGACAAACTTTTTTTTGCTTTTTTCTTGCTTTCATCGGACAAAAGTTGGGTCTGCAAACGGAAAAACTTTTGCCCAACAAAAGTCCGATGGAGCAAAGTCCGACCGTGTGTACAGAAAACCATCGGACTTTTGTCCGATGGACAAAACAACTATTGTTAAAATCAACCAACAATAGCAGAAGTTGACCAAAGGGTGGCGGTAAAGAGCAGAAAAAATACTTGATGTTGCAAAAAGTTTTGGGAAAGTTTGCAGAAAAGTCCGAGCGTGTGTATGCTATGGGTGTTCCCGACCAACTCTGTTCGGACAAAAAAAACACGGAAAAGTCAGATGGAAGTCCGACCGTGTGTACGGGGCTTAAGGCTCAATGTACACTGAAGCTGATAAACTGCAGTTTATTGGCGTTTTTTTAAAAAGCCCATTAACTGCACTCTATGTTAGCCTATGTGTTCATGTACACATAGCGTTTTTTAGCGTTAATGAGCAGTGGAGTTAATGGGCTTTTTTCTGAACTAAAGAAATTTGCGTTCAAAGTGCCCTTTTTCGGTGGGAAAAAACGCAAAACGCTAATAAACGCAGGTCGCAAGCGTTTGATCCATTGAAAAAAAAAAAAAAAAGCTAACACTGAAAAACGCTAATAAACGCTAGTAAAAAATGCAGATAAAAGCTATATTTTAAAGCAGCTTTTTCTGCCAGAAATCTGGCGTTCAAAACATACGTTTTTGAGCTTCTGTGTACATGGAGCCTAACTCTTTGGTGACCACTTCCCAGGATGATAGGATGATTGCAGAGTTTAGAAAAACACTTTTGGTTGATTCCATTTTTTATTTAATTGATACTTAAAGTCTCCACAATTTTATTGTTCTACAATTTTTAGATGAAGCGTTTCAGATTGGTGAACCCTGCCCATCTTTACTTCTGAGGCACTCTGACTCTCAAGATGCTCTTTTTATAACCAATCATATAACTGACCTGTTGCCAATTAACCTACCGTATTTTTCGGACCATAAGACACACTTTTCCCCCCAAAAAATATGGGGAAAAATGTCTCTGCGTCTTATGGTCCGAATATACATCAGGCTCCGCCCCCCGCCGCCAAGGCCCCCCGTCACTGCCGGCAAAAAAAAGCCCCCCCCCCGACCTGTACTCCGGAGTCCCGGTTCCCACGGCCTCCTCCCGCACAGATGCCCAGCTTATTGCTCCAGCCGCCACTGCAGCCACGGAGGTGACTGACTGGCCAGTGATCTGCAGCCTTGTGTGCTGCGGGTAGGAGAATTACGGTATACAGTACTAGAGGTCGACCGATATGGGTTTTTCTCTGGCCGATGCCGATATTTAGAAATCGGGGCGGCCGATGGCCGATATATGATGCCGATTTTTCTTCTTTTTTTTCCCTTCATCTCATAAAATCTAACAGTTAAAAAATAAAAGCGTGATGCCAGACAAACTGCATGGCTGAAATCGCATTGCATTCGCACCAAAATGGTGCAGGATCCTTTTTTTGGTCCGCACTGGAATCGGATCGCATGGGTGTTTACACCCATCCAATCCGATTCCTGCACCATTTTATCGTTTGCACTGCAATCTACAAACTGCAATCTACAAACTGATCTGGGGGTGTTAGCTTTACATTGACCCCTGCAGTGGTTCTCAGATCTCAGTGTTAACCACTGTGCGATGTGGGAACCCGCACGGTTCTCGCATCGCATTAGTGTGAACTGGGCCTAAATCTGACTGCCCATAGAGTAGAGTGGGGCTGTGTCCGCTCAGCAGAAACTGAGCAGACATGGGCTTGTTATCCTCCCGCACTCAGCAGACAGATACCATACTGAGCCCTGTGTCTTCTGTTTTGCACGCTAATTGAAGCTGCACTCGTTCTCTGAGTGCAGATTTTGTGAGTACCTATTTTAAATTATTTTCGGATTAATAAATCGTTTAAAAACGGAGAGCACTATTTTGTCCTTTCTGCTTTATCCTTCATGTGTGGGGTGAGATCCACGGCTCCATTGATTTGCATATCCTCACCCCAGGAGTGGGTATAAGGCATTGTGACCTACCCAGGTCGAGTATATGAGGTGAGAGGCTTGTACTATCTGTGGTGGAGGGATTACACTCACCTGATATTTGTCTTGTCTGCAAGATCACGGGGAGAAGATTTTCCAATTATTCACATAAAGTGTCATGTGTGGATGGTTTCATGTCATTTCTTGATGAATCATATGGACTTTTTGAGATAGTTAATTTTAGTTTAATTATTTTTGCGCTGCACTGTTTTCTTTTTTCTGTTCATATGAGGCATTTTCTAAATTAACCTTAGAGTCAGCTTGCAATTTTAGAGTTAATATAGGATTAGTCTGCGCTGAATACTTTATTTTTATATTCTGTTTTGTCCCCATTAACTTTGCTCTGTCCCCTTCTGCCCCCCTCCTTTTTCACTTGCTCTTTGTCCCCAACTATTCCTCATGAGTTTACCTCTCTAGTCCATAGAGTCCCCATGGTGTACATGCAGCAGCTGCAGGCTGCATAATCAGAGAACAGAGAGTAACATAGTATGAGGCATTTAATCCATGTCCTACCTTCCACTGAGGATTGTCACCCATGCCATTCCAAAATCTGTTCCTGCTGGCCCCGCCCCCTGGTATCACTCGGCTCCTCCCTCTGGTTTTACTCCTCCCGGGCTTCCCCTCATCTCACTCGCCTTTAGTTTAGCAGCGATTGTCTGTGCTGGACTAAAGGTGGGAGAGGATTGGTCATAGGGCGGGCGGGGAGGGGTTCAGAAACGAGTGGCCATCATCCATCCTGCAGCTTACTGGGAGAGAGGAGGAGAAGGAGAGGCCGGGGTGAGCAGATAGAAGTTTGTGCGAGGCAGAAGCTGAAATTTACAGCGCCCAGGGCTGTGCTGCTTGTCACTGTGCGCGCCGTGTCAGCTGTGCTGAGCGAGGTAATATGGGAGCCGCGCCGCTGTGCTAATCGGCCTAATTAGCATAATAAATCGGCCGATGCCGATTCCTTAAAAAAGGCCAAATATCGGCCGATATATCGGTCGACCTCTATACAGAACACCGGGGTCTGGGAGCCGAGACATGTCTTGAGAGAAGGTGAAATCATGTCCACTGCCCCACTATGCAGCGCAACATGCCGCCCAGACTCGGGAAGGAAACTATTGTAAGGGGGGAGTGGGGAGGAGTGGATGGAAGGCTGTGCAGTCTCCTAATGCTGTGTTTGGAGGAGAGGCGACAGCCCGCTCTGCTGGGACTTGTAGTACCTCTGTGGGGGGGCTGAAATATGGCAACCTGCTCTGCTGGGACTTGTAGTGCCTCTGTGGGGGGGGCTGAAATATGCCAACCTGCTCTGCTGGGACTTGTAGTGCCTCTGTGGGGGGGGCTGAAATATGCCAACCTGCTCTGCTGGGACTTGTAGTGCCTCTGTGGGGGGGGGGCTGAAATATGCCAACCTGCTCTGCTGAGACTTGTAGTGCCTCTGTGGGGGGCTGAAATATGCCAACCTGCTCTGCTGGGACTTGTAGTGCCACAGGTTAGGCCGCACTGTTGGCACAGGTCGGGCTGCAATAATGGCAATGGTCAGGCTGCATTTCTTTGGCACAGGTCAGGCTGCATTTCATGGGCACTGGTAAATATTTTAGTAGACCATTTGGTTCAGAATATTTTTTTTTCTTGTTTTCCTCCTCTAAAACCTAGGTGCGTCTTATGGTCAGGTGCGTCTTATAGAGCAAAAAATACGGTAATTAGCTATAAAATGTTCTTCCAGCTCTTCCTTGTTAGTACCACTTAAGCCCTGTACACACGGGGCGAATATTGACGTTACAGTAGAAACCGTTTGACTTTTGGCCCGTGTGTACAGCTGCCTGAAAGAAAGAAGTTGATCTCACGACTGGCTTCTGTTGAACAAGCACGCTTGAAAACCAACAGCCAATCAGGATTCAATAAGCGCTTGCAGCCAATGGCTTTAAACGTTGACCGATGTGTTTTGGCCAGGGAGTGGTTCCCCAACAGAAAACAATAGCACAGCGGGGCATATCGCTGTAATAACATTGCATAGTTAGTATAGCGCCTCTCAGGTTTTTGTTAATTTAGCCCGCTGGGTTGAACGAAAAAATAAATAAACTTAATGTGTATACTAGGCTTTACTCTGCCAGCTTTTTGTTGCCTTGTCCCAACTTTTTTGAGGCATGTTACTGCCATCAATTTCAAAATTACCTTATTTTTCAGTTTGGAAAGCTGTCCAGTCTGAACATCAGACTGAGCAGATTCTTAGAACAGATACAAACTATGATATTGGTAGATTTTCAATGTTTAGGATGGGCACGTGGAAAAAGTAATATGGGTTTAGAATACAAGCTAGTTGAAATCCTATCTGGATCATTCACCAGTACTGCCACATCCCCAAAAAAAAATTAAATAAATTGTGACATTGATGTTACTGGGTTAAATTTGGTCGAATTCAATTGAAGAGGCTGCTCTTCCAGATGATAAAAATGTCACTGATGTAGAACAGCCATGTGCGCCACATGGCTGATGTACATGGCAAATTAAGGTTAAGCCAATGTGAGATACACCGAGCTTCCCATGGCTGTTCCACCAATTTGTATTTACAGCCCCTTAAAGAAGTAAGTATTAAATCTAATGCTGCATACACACGGTCAGAATTTCCGACAAGTAAACAGTTTTTTTTTTTCCAAACGGAATGTTGGCTCAAACTTGTGTTGCATACACACGGTCACAAAAATCTTGTCTGAAATTCCGATGGTCAAGAACGCGGTGACGTACAACGAGCCAAGATCAAGTTCAATAGGCAGTTCGGCTTGATTCTGAGCATGCATGTTTTTTTGCGCGTCGGAAATGCATACAGACGAACAGAATTTCCGTCAAGAACTTTTTTCGTCGGAAAAATAGAGAAAAAGCTCTCAATCTTTTGCTGGCGGAAATTCAGACAGAAAAAGTTGGTTGGAGCATACACACGGTCGGAATATCCAACCAAAAGCTCCCATCACACTTTTTGACGGAAATTCCGACCGTGTGTATGCAGCATAAGGCCTGCAAAATAAAATAAGAAATATTAGAAGGACCAGTTTAAAAAAAATATTTAATGACTTCTGAGCCTGCATTGTTAGGTATATATTTGTGTATAGGCGTGATATGTTCATACTAGCCAATTGAACATCCTGTAGTTTAAGAAAATAAAGTGGGGCAGGGCTGAAAATGAAGGTCAATAAACTAAGCCAAAGGCTGTGTAGCACTCAAAATCATAATCAAAACAATTACATATTATTTCAAAGGATGGAGTATTTTATGCACTTTAGGAAGTCCATAAATCATAGGAAAAGACGGAAACTAAACATTAAAATAGTGGGCAGTATCTTCAGATATCCAAGTTGTGTTAGCTGTTGTATTTTCCTATGGATTTCAGTATAAGGAAACATGAACACGTTCAGGTACATCATCATTAAGGCTGCATTCACACCTGAGCGTTTTGTAGCCTGAAGCTACAAAACGCTAGAGGGGGGGGGGGGGGGAAACAATTCTCTATGGAGATGGTTCACATCTCCACTCCAAAACGCCTGAAGCCGAACGCCTGAAGCTCAAACAAGTTCCGGACCCTTTTCTGTCACGCGAATCGGGCAGATTTGGGCGTTTTAGGAGTCTTAGAATGTAATGGAAACGCTCGATTCAAGCGTTTATAGCGACAATGATCGTTTTGACGGGCGCAAATTCGCGCGACAAAACGCCGGTTAAAACGTCTGTAAAAACGCTTGAAGCGCTACGCTCCGGTGTGAATGCAGTCTTAGGATACTGCACTAGGGAACACTCTGCAGTTGTTTCTGCTATAGGAAATCTCCATGCACACATTGTGCTGTAACTTGATAACTGCTGAACCGACATCTTTGCGTTTCAACAGTGGAAGCATCCCTAAAAACTGAATAGGGTATCCCAAAAAAGGATTGACAGCCTGTTAATACTATATAACTGTCATGAACCTTGGAATACTGAAGAAGCTCTGCATCTAATTGTGGCTTGTGCTAATTGACCCTGCAAGTGTGTGAAGGTGTATTTATGATAATGTATATTGTAAGTTAGGAGTCGGCCAGTCTAGGGAACTCAAAAGGTCAGGTCTCTGAGTCATTTTGTCTGCTAAGGGATGTATTGACACTCAGAAAAAATATGTGTATTGGGAGCTTGTTATGTAACCATTGTGTGATGTTGTGGGTGGATCCGGGTCATTTCTCCTGTGGTTACTGCAGTATCCTAAATTGTATACAAGAGCCTGTATTTCTCAAAGTGTGTCATTCCTGTTTGAACTTACATACAGCCTGCCTGGTGTTTGTTCTGAGCTATCACAAATGGATTAGAATGGCACATAGCTGTAGTTCAAATCCCGGAGCATCGGATGACCGAACCATCAGACGTTGCGATCTGCAATCTGATCCAATAGTAGCAGAGGAGTGTCGGGAGAGTGGAACCGAGTGAGCAAGGGCTTGTTACAATGACTATTTTCATTTGTGGGATTGCCAGGATCTTAGGACTGAGAATTCACTCAAACTCCACTTTTTCAAAACATAGCCAACATATGCTGTCTTCCCAGTTTCACATGTTGCCAGAACACATTAACTGGAGTTAAAGGAGAAGTTAGTAACTGCTCTCTGCTGTGCCTCTTCAGAGCTCACAGGAGCGCCAGGCTGGGTAGAGAACGCAAGCAGCTTGCTCCAGCTCTCAGCCTTAGGGCCCCTTTCACACTACTGCGACTTCAAAGTCGCGCGATTTTACCGCGATTTCAGGGAATGCCTGTGTAAGTGGCATCAAAAATCGGACCAAAGTAGTGCAGGGACTACTTTGAAGTCGGAACGACTTGAAGTCGTACTAATATGAATGGTTGCCATTGGAAATCATGGGACACGACTTGTCATGCTACTTAGCCATCACAAATCGTGGGACAAGTCGTATAAGTGTGAAAGGGGCCTTAAGCTGAGAGGCTGAGCCAGCTGCTTATCGGGCATCTGGGTGAATCTTGATAATATGGTTGGGATCCTTCCAGAGCCTGGAGCGGCTCTGTAACGTCAGTCGACAGAGGGCTTTGGCCTGCTGTCGGCTGAATCCGGGTCACAGAAATTTAAAAGTAAGTGCACTCCTGTGACCCAGATAAGAAGCATGGTCAAAAAAAAACAAAAAACTCTGGCCATACTTTGTTTTTGTTTTTTTTACATCTGAAAGAAATTTCAAGTTAAACGATGGTACAAAAAGAAAAGTTAATAAAAATAGAAAAGATTTTTATCCTATCTTTCTCTATGAGTACCTTAGCAATAAGCGAAAGGTACTTTGTTCAAATGTGCCGACGCTACTTTGGATCATGAAGCAGAGATTGCTCTCGGTTAATGATCCCCTAGGCTCTGCAGAGATGCTTTACCAAAAACTGTATATAGAGCAGCAGGGCGACAGCTTATTATTTATCCATCCGACCATCCATCCATCCTGCTAAACCAGAGGAATTTTAATCCATATATGGCCAGCTTAACAGGGGGGTGATGCCTTTATCAACCATAAATGTTATATCCCACCCCCCTAGTGAATAGCTACACATTGGGACTAAAGGGGGGGGGGGGTTTGTCTCTCAACACTGTACATGGCCACAACTATGACTCTATAGTCACGCTGTCTGCCTAGAAAGGAAAAAGGAGGAAATGACTTGGATGGTAACTGAAAACAAAGCATGCGCAATAATGGTGACAAAGGGCTATCAATACGATCTCATGCTGCAGTGGGGACACAGGCAAGGATGGAGTGCCAGTGAATGGCAGGATCAACCAGGTTTTTTAATCTTTACATGAAACAAATGCTAAAATAACCAAGTCATTATGGACACAATGAAAATTTGCTTATAAAAAGACACCTTTTTAACATGTTGGGTTAAATGACACTTTAAAAGTGAATTGTAAAGGTTCAGGTATTTAACAAAAAACATGTCATACTCCACTGTGCAGTTAGTTTTGCACAGAGTGGCCCCGAACATCCTCTTCTGGGGTCCCACTGCAGCTATCGCGGCTCATCCCCGCATTGGATAAACCCCCCCCCCTGCAGGCGCGCTTCTGGGTCATACACTCGGCCCCGCCCCCCACATCATTGGATTTAATTGACAGCAGCGGGAGCCAATGGCTGCGCTGCTATCAATCTATCAAATCAAAGCCGAGACTACATGGAGAAGAGGATGCCGGGAACGCGGCGAGCAGGTGAACTGGCTCAGGCAGGTAAAACGGGGGGGGGGGGGGGGCTCACGATTGCCAGGTGTTTTTTCACCTTAAGGCTTAGGATACATTAAGGTGAAAACACACAAACCTTTACAACCCCTTTAAGAGACACAGGATTCAGAGACAATTAGGATGTCCAAAAGCGTTCAAATGAGGAAGGAGCAACAGTAACAAAACACCAACAGGCTCACCAAACAAAACAAAAACTAGAGGGCTGTCTGAAGGATCTTATGCCGCAAGATGGCATTGGTTGAGGCATGAACATCCACCTGGTAAATTTCAGGAAACGTGTGGTAGAAAAACCAGGAAGCAGCCTAGCAATTCTGGGAAACAGTTGCCCAAAGTGGCACTAATGCCGCGTACACACGACCGCTTTTCTCGACGAGCAAAACTGCATTTTTTCATTTCGCCGAGAAAAACGATCGTCTGTGGGCTTTATGTTGTTTTTCTCGTCGAGAAAAAACGGCATAAAAAACGACGAGAAAAATTAGAACATGTTCTAAATTTTCCTCGTCGTTTTTTCCAGCATTTTTTTCCGCGGCAGTTTTCCCATAGGGAAACACTGCCGCGGAGCCCACAGACGGTCGTTTTTCTCGTCAAGAGAAAAAATGATGGGAAAAACGACCGTGTGTAGGGAACCAAGCGGTTCCCTCGTTTTTCCTGTCATTATTCACGGCGGTTTTTTAACCGCCGTGAATAATGATCGTGTGTACGCGGCATAAGAAGCACAAACAGATCTAGCAGAGTGAATTTTAACAGCAAAGGCATACATTAGGTATGACAAAAAAGTCAGTCTTGCTAAAGGAAGCAGTGCTTGCAAAGTAAACATGCACAGCACAAACTACATCTGGTTTGAGTGAAGAGAAATTTCTTTCTCATGTACTGAAGCTTAACAGAGAGACAGAAGAACAATGTCATGATTGAGATGAAACATTGAAATGACCTTGGGAAGCAAGGAGGCACTGGGCCTCAACATCACCTCGTCTCTGTGCAAGATCATAAAAGGTTCCTTAAAAAGTCAAAGCTGCCAGCTCAGACAAAACACCTCCCAGAGACAAGGGAAAGCAACCTAGTAAGTATGAAAAGGGTAATATCCCTGATAGGTTAAAAAGGTGGTCTCTGAAGTGCCGATAGAACCAAAAATCAAATCCTTTTGGAGGCATAGGTGGTTGGAAAGAAGTTACATGGGAGACATCCTATAAAAAAAAAACAAAGAATTGGAGGCTAGCAGTCATTGGAATAAGATTGCAAGGTCTTAGGCCCCATGCACACAGGGCGTTTTTGCAGCTGCTAACAGCAGCGTTAGACGTTTTTTTTTACAGCTGCAAAACGCCCATCCATGTTATTCTATTGTGTCATGCACACATAGAGCTTTTATCAGCTCCAAGTGGCATAGGCGTTTTCCAGCTGCAAAAAAACCCCAATTCCAGTGCGTTCTGGAGCTCCAGGTTTGAGCTGCAAAAACGCCAGACGCTATTAAACGCGCAAAAAACGCAGCGAAAACTTGCAAAAACGCTGCGATTTGCGTTTTTGAGCTCCGGGATTCTTTTTTTTTTTTTAAAAAAGGTCAAAAAATGTTTACAAAACATGGACAGGCGTTTTTAAGCTGTAAAAAACGCGGCTGTAAAAACGCCCTGTGTGCATGGGGCCTAAGATTCACCTCTTGATGGTACTGAGGGCCAAATGTTGATCCAGGTCTGATTGCAAAAGGCCAGAATTCTTCCTTTTGAGTATTTGCTGGGGTGTAAACGTCTTTCCTCATACCAGGTGAAGAATGCCTTCCATGTGCATTGGAAAACCTAGTGAAATGTGGACTTTTTATCTTTTAACAGATTGGGAATTACTGATTCAGAGAGACCACAGTTTCTTAATACCTGGGCTTCAAAAACCATGTTGTTAAAGCCAGTGAGCATAAAGTAGGGTAGTAAACCAGTCATTGGGATAGAAGAGTCCACAGAGTGTATGCCAGAAGTCTGATCAGGTTGGACAAAGAAAAACGTGAAAAAAAAAAAAAAAAACAGATCAAGTGGTCCATCCCATTTTTTTTTAATGTTTGTATGTAAGGGAGGAATTTCAGAGGAGGAAAGGTGAAGAAGATCTGGATGTACTGATTCCAAGTAGCCACTGCTTTTGCCAGAGAGTTTCTGCATCTTGAGATTAACATGTCCACCTTGTTGAACTTGGAGGCCAAAAAGTCCACATCTGGTGTCCTCCACCTGTGATACAGGTCCTGAAATAAATCTGGGTGTAGAGAACATTACATTACACCAGGTCCAGGCACTGTAGTCTGCCAGCCAAATGTCCACACCTGGAATGTGAATGACTGTCAAGGCTGGAACATAAAGGTCTGCCCAGGACAAAATTGCTTGGCTTCATTGGGCGGCTGAAAGGCCAAGTGCACCTTAAAAAAGGAGAAGTCCAGCCTGTGCTTTTCAGGCTGGGCTTCTCTTCTGGGTCACAGGAGTGCAATTTGTTTTGCACTCCTGTGACCTGTTTTCAGCGGAGAGCGATCTGAAGTCCGCTCTCCGCTGACGTCACCACCATCAGTCGGGTCAGCGTGTCATCACGACTTCCAAGTCTGGATCTGCCAGCTGCCCTGATTGATGGCAATCTCAGCGAACCGCTGAGACAGCCGCTCCCCGCCCCTCCACTGCTCAGCGGAAAAGTAGAGCAGAAGCAATGCTGACTGACAGCCAGCATCACTCTGCTCGGGGAGGAGTGAGAACCAAGCCATCAGCGGTGTTCAGTGGCTCGGTTCTCAGTGCAGAGACGCCGGGGGACAGATGCAGCATCAGGCTGATGCTGCAAAAAAAACAAAACAACAACACTTCTAACTACCTCAATACCATCATGTTTCTTTATTTCCAAAAAATGTTGTAAAAAATTAGATCACCTTGGGGTGTTAACTTTTCAAAAGGGGTAATTTTGGGGATGTTTGTGCTCTCCTTGCATTTTTATTTGATATGTTTTATAAAAAAAAAAAGTTTTTTTCAAAATTTTCAGCTTTATTCCTTCATGTAATAAAAGGCTTAAAGGCGAAGGAGGGGAAAGGACATCATTCTGGTCTAGGTTAAAAAAGAGTGGACTCTACTAGCCCCCCCTCCAAGAATGCATATTTTTTCTAAGTTACATTGGTACAGCTTGGACCAATGCTAGCATGTATGTGCCATACCTGTCGAATCCTTGTGGAAGCTGGAAATCACTGTATCAGATATCACTGCTACAGTGATTGCAGCTAGCCTACAGATCCTGTGCGGAGTGGCTGTCCGGATGCTTAACCACTTGCCAACGGCCGCAGACACATATGGGCATACCTGTACGTCACTTTAAATTTGCCGCCCATAAAGTCAGTCACGATATAAAAAAAAAAAAAAAAAAATTAATCGCAGATCGCCACCATTACTAGTAAAAAAAAAAAAAAAAATATTATTATTATTATTATTATTATTAATAAAAATGCCATAAAACTATCCCCTATTTTGTAGACGCTATAACTTTTGCGCAAACCAATCAATATACGCTTATTGCAAATTTTTTTTACCAAAAATATGTAGAAGAATACATATCGGCCTAAACTAAGAAAAAAATTGCTTTTTAAAAAAAAAAAAAAAATTGGGGATATTTGTGATAGCAAAAAGTACAAAATATTGCTTTTTTTTCAAAATTGTCGCTCTATTTTTGTTTATAGCGCAAAAAAAAAACTCAGAAACCCTCCGGACTGATGTAATAGCCACCAGAAAGGCAACTTTCTGAGAGTGTGTCAAAAAGGGGAATCTCTCTGATGTTCTCAAACGGAGGTTTCTGAAGTACCGAGAGCACCAGATTCAAATCCCAAGGAGGCAGTGGTGCTCGAACCGGAGGGGCCACATGTCGAACCCCTTGCACAAACGTACTCACCAGTGAATGAGCCGCCAAGGGTCATTGAAAGAAGACAGCCAAGGCTGATATCTGCCCCTTAATGGGGCTTAAGGCAAGTTTTTGATCCACTCCATGCTGTAAGAACAGCAAGATTCTGGAAACCGAATAGGAGATGGAGTGGTGTCCACAGACCTAACACATAGAAGATTTATCATCGTACGTGGAAGGCCTACATCTCTGAGAAGATGACTTCCGTGCCCTCAGCATGGTGGAAATTGCCGAATCCGACAGGCCGTTAAAGCCAGCGACTGTAAAGCAGGATGAAGTATAGGAAGCATCGGCAGTCCCCAAGGAACATCCGCCACCAGGCGTACTAAGTCGGCATACCAGGGAACGCCGAGGCCAATCTGGGGCAATTAGAATCACCTCAGTCTCCACTCTGCAAAGCAGACGAGGAAGAAGTTTTAGTGGGGGGGGGGGGGGGGGGAGGCATAAATTGGCCGATACTGTCCCCACGGAGCCACCAACGCGTCTGTCGCGTCCGCCCAGGGATCTTTGGACCTGGCCACAAACCTCAATACCTTCGGATTGAGTCGAGAAGCCAGGAGATCCATGTGTGGCGTGCCCCATCTCAGGCAAAGGAGTAGAAATCCGGGTGTAGCGACCATTCCCCTGGGTCCAGCATCTGGCGACTTAGGTAGTCCGCTTGCCAGTTTCCTATGCCCGGAATGTATACGGAATGTATTCGGCTCTGCCCACAGCAGGATGTGAGCGACCTCCAATACTGCAGCCAAGCTTCTTGTTCCTCCTGGATAGCTGACATACACCACCGCCGTGGCGTTGTCTGACTGGATCCTGACTGGACGTCCCTGCAGCCTCTGACCATGTGGAGAGGCACTGCCTGATTGCTCGAAGTTCCAGCACATTGATCGGCAGGAGGGATTCCTCCTGCGTCCAACGACCCTGTGTTGACTGTACGCCCCAAACTCCCCCCCAACCGGTCAGGCTGGCATCCGTCGTGATCACCGTCCAATGAAAAGGGAAGGAACGACTTCCCAGACTGAAGGATCGGAGATCTCAGCCACCAGATCAGGGAAGCCCTGACTAGCTGGCTCACCCGGATTTGACAATCCAGGGACAAACGGAGATTTGTCCCATTTGGACAGGATCTCCTTATGCAAGACTTGAGTGTGGAATTGAGCATACGGTACCGTCTTGAAAGTGGCCACTATGAGACCTAGGACTCGCATGCAAAAGCGCAGCAATGACCACCTGCGGGATGCCAACAGCTTCACCGCAGCCTGAAGAGTCCACAACTTTTCCAAAGGGAGAAAAACTCTTGCCTCTGAGGAGTCCAGAATCAAGCCCAGGTACTCCAGGCGTTGAGCCGGCACCAACACCGACTTCTGGAGGTTCAGTACCCAAACCAAACTCTCGAAGGGTCTGACTGGCTATAGCCACATCCTCCTCTAATGCTGAGTCTGAAGCAGCTCTCAGAAGGAGGTCGTCCAGGAAGCCTGGCTGTCTCAGCAAAGCCAGAATCGGGGCGAGCACCTTGGTGAAAACCCTTGGTGCCGACGCCAGGCCAAAAGGGAGAGCTACAAATTGGTAGCGGTCGTCCCCAACTGCAAAGCGCAAAAATCTCTGATGCCTGGCGTATATGTGGACATGCAAGTACGCGTCCTTGATGTCCAAGGACGCCAGAAAATCCCCCGGATGGAGTGCAGCGACCACAGAGCGAACCGATTCCATCCTGAACCTTCGTACTTTTACAAACGTGTTGAGGGCCTTGAGATCCAGGATTGGACGGACCCCATCCTTTTTTGGGACTACAAACAGATTGGAGTAGAATCCCTGAAACCGTTCCGGCAGCGGCACAGGTATTATTACCCCGCGCATCAGCAGGTCCTGCACTGCCCCAAACAGGGCGTTCCGATGAGCCGGAAGAAGATGAAGGTTGGAGGGAAAAAAATCTGTTTGGTGGACAAGAAATAAACTATCTTGTACCCTGATGAAACCACTTCGCAAACCCACTGGTCGGAAAGCAGGGAGGCCCACCGAGCTGCAAACTTGCGAAGTCGACCCCCCACCCGAGAGTCGGGCAGGGGAAAACCTTCATGTCGTCACAGATTTGTTCGCAGGATTGTTTGGCTTGCGAAACCAGGGACGCTTTTGTCCCTCAGCTGGCCCCTTGTCGGCCTGGGAACGCTTACATGCGGGCCCGGGCTGAAGAAAAACGGTGTTATTACCTGTTAACTACTTTTTCCAGGACGGCTTACAGAGAGATAGGCTCCTCCCACCTAGCACAGGAAACACATGATCCACATCATAAAAGCATCACACATGCATTAGCCCCTCAGTATTAACAAATAACCGAAGGCTTCAGAATAAGCAATCATTAAACCTTCATTAGCGTAGCTTTATCTTTACTCTATGCTTTACATTGCTAATCACCAACAAAGAAGGGAGGAAACTGACGTCGTCCTGGAAAAAAAAAGTAGTTAACAGATAATAACACGGTTTTTCCAAGTCATCTTCCAGGACGGCTTACAGAGAGGACAAAATAGGACTACCTGATCAGGGCGGGACCACAGCCTGCAGCACTTTCCTGCCGAAAGACTGGTCCTGGCTGGCAAGCAGATCCAGTCTGTAATGCTTTACGAAAGTCTGGAACCTGGACCAGGTTGCGGCCTTGTAAATCTGGAGGGGAGACGCTCCTGCCCTTTCAGCCCAAGAAGTAGAAACCGCTCTTGTGGAATGAGCATGTATACCTAACGGAGGTGTGCGGGATGCTGCTTTGTATGCCTCCACAATAGCCGACTTCATCCACCTTGCGATGGTATCCTTGGATGCCTTTTTTACCTCTGTTTGAACCCGCAAACAAACAAGCTGGTGGATCGTCGCCATTCCTTGGTGCGCTCTATGTAAGCGATCAAGCATCTCCTGACGTCTAGCTTATTAAATCCTGCTTCCTTGTCATTTTTAGGATTTCCGCAAAATGATGGTATTACGATCTCTTCCGACCTATGGAAGTTAGACGGTACTTTGGGGAGAAATGCCGGGTCCAGCGAGAGGATAATTTTGTCTTGCAAAATGATGCAGAAGGGCTCAATCACTGAAAGCGTCTGTTTCTCACCAACCTTCCTGGCGGAGACTAGGGCCACTAAAACCACTGTTTTCAAGGTTAAGAGCTTTATGGGCAGTTCGTCTATTGGCTCAAACGGTGTCTTACAAAGACTTTGCAACACAGTGGATAAGTCCCAGGGAAGGAACCTCCTTGATTTGGGGACCCGCTTACAGCTGATGGATGCAAGAAACCTCTTGACCAGTGGCTCATCTGACAGTCTTTGATTTAAAAAGTTGGACAGAGCTGCTATCTGTACCTTAAGAGTACGGACTGCAAGATTTAGATCTGCTCCGGCTTGGAGGAAATCTAGGACCGCCGGGACCATGGCTCCTGACACTCTGTTATTGAGCATGCGCCAGGCCCCAAATTTTTTCCAGATTTTATTGTAAATTGCATTAGTGGACGGCTTCCGGCTGCTAAGAATGGTATTGATTACTTTTGCCGATAACCCTCTCTGCTCTAACAGCTCCCTCTCAGAAGCCAGGCCGTCAGAGAAAGAGAGCTCACTTCTGGATGATTCACCTCTCCCTGATGTATGAGGTCTGGCCTGTAAGGCAGTCTCCAAGGCTCCGTGATGCAGAGTCTTGGTAGTCCTGAGAACCAAGACCTCCTTGGCCAAAATGGTGCGATCGGGATAACTTTCGTGTTGGACACTTATTTTCCAGATAATCTTGGGAATGAGGGCAAAAGGTGGAAACGCATACACTAGATCTGCCTCCCAGGACTGGGATAGGGCATCTAGGCCCAGACTGAGATGATCTCTCTGTAGGGAGCAAAACTGTACCACCTACCTGTTCTGCCTTGTAGCAAAAAGGTCTATTTGTGGGATTCCCCACTTTTGCACTATCTGTTCGAACACTGTTGGATTCAAGCACCATTCTGTCCGAGACAGAATCTCCCTGCTTAGGACATCTGCCAGAGCATTTAATTCCCCTTTTAAGTGAATTGAAGACATGGATAAAAGATTTTCTTCTGCCCATTGAAGGATCTTTTCTGCTATCCTCATAAGACCTGGGACTCTTGTACCTCCCTGTTTGTTGATGTAACTTACTGTGGTAATATTGTCCGAAAAGGACTAATACTACTAGAGCTTTTAGACCTGCTTTCAGCTCCCTTGCATTGGAAGAGAGGCTGGCTTCCTGCCGGTTCCAGACCCCTTGGGCCATCCGTGTGCCTGAATGGGCTCCCCACCCAAAACTGCTGGCGTCCATGGTGACAGCCAGAGGGCTGTGTTGGGACCAGAGTCGACCTGCAGAGAGATTTTCAGGGACCAACCACCACTCTATTGAGAGTTTTACTTCCTGCGGGATCTCTGTCTGTCTCTGAAGAGATTCCTACTTTCCATCCCAGAGAGAAAGCATGAGCGCCTGAAGTGCTCGAGTATGGAATTGTGCCCACTGGACTCCTGGGATGGCTGCTGTCAAACCAAGGACCCTCATTATACCTTGAATTGAGGTCTCTGTACATACACAGAGGTTGCTCACCTCTGCCATAATTGTTGCCACTTTTTCTTTCGTCAGAAAAATTTTGGATGTAGTCAAGTCTATTAAGTGTCCCAGGAATACTATAATTTGAGTAGGTACCAATTGTGACTTCTCCCGATTTACCAGCCACCCTAGCTGCTGAAGGTGTCTGATTGTTCTGCTCAGGTTCTTTTTTACCTCGTCTGCTGAATATGCAAAGATCAGCAGGTCGTCCAGATAGAGAATTATATGAATTCCCTCCGATCTCAGGGTCCACAGAGCTTCTGCCAGAATCTTCGTGAAGATGTGTGGTGCTGATGCCAATCCGAAGGGCAGAGCATTTTACTGAAAATAGAGGGTCTTGAACCCATTCTTCACTGCAAACCTGAGAAACTGCTTGGACTCCTTTCGAATGGGGACATGAAGATAGGCGTCTCTTAGGTCCAATGAGACCATGAAGACCCCAGGGGTTAACAAATCTGTGGTGGTGTAAATTGACTCCATCTTGAAGCGTTTGTACCTTACGTACATGTTCACTTGCTTCAGGTTCAAAATGAGTCTTGTTGTGTGAAATTTGAGGGGGGCAGCCCAAGAGCTCTATCCTGTACCCCGATTTGATCAGATCCAGGATAAAGCTGCTGCTGGAGATGGCCTGCCACTGTGGGAGGAATGACCCCAACCTTCCCCCCACATGGCCGACTGAGTCACTGGGAAGGGTCTTTAGGCTGGGGGGGGGTCTAAAAAGGAAACCGTCTCTGCCCCTTCCCCTCCTGTATTGCCACCCTCTTTTCTGGTCTTGCGTGGGTGCAAAAACCCTTATGTTATGCTGTCTCTTGTCCCCCCGATGATAGTTCCTTTCACCTGACATCTGAAAGGGACGAAAATTCATTTTTTGCTGTTGTTTTTTGGGGAAAGGGAACCCTTCCTTTTTATCAGCCGACCTCTCTAGGACAGATTCTAGCTCCTTTCCAAAAAGCAAGTCTCCATTAAAGGGAAGGGAACAGAGTTTTGCCTCTGACACTATCTCCTCCCCAGGACTTCAGCCAGATAGCCCTCCTGGCTTCATTAATTAATGCTGTAGACCTGGCTGAGAATATTACAGACTCCGTGGATGCATCTGCTATATAGGCGACTGCCTTATTTAGCATTGGTAACGCCTCCAAAATCTCTTCCCTGGGAGTATCTGACTCTAGAAGAGTGCGGAGCTGTTTGAGCCACAAATCAAGCGTACGAGCGACGCATGTAGTGGCTAGTGCGGGTTTAAAGTTAGCGGAGCAGGCTTCCTACGCTTTCTTTAAATACCCTTCCGCCTTTTTGTCCATTGGCTCCTTTAGGGTGCCTGAGTCCTCAAAGGAATTTAATATATTTTTTTTTTTTTTTGGGAAGAAGACTCCCTTTTCCGGTTTCCTCCATTGCTGAAGTACTGTCTCTTTAAGGGCTGCATGCGCCAGAAAGGTTCTGCTCTGCTTAGGCTGAAGGCTTGCATATAAAAAGGTCATGTACAGACAACTCCTGGTTTTCTGGTTCCTCCAGCTCCAGGGTGTCGTATATAGCTTTTAATAGCTCCTCTGTTTCCTCTGAAGGAAAAAGGGATCTTTGAACCTTGCTGGGTTTTTCCTCATTACGGTCCCCCTCCTCAGACTCTGAGCTCTCCTCCAGCTCCTACAGTACTCCCTGCTGGTGGGCTGCCCATGCCTGGGTCAGGACTCCTGGCCTAACACTAGTACTGGTGCCTGAAGTACCGGGGATAGGTTCAGCAAGAGTTTCTTGCTCTTTGGGTTTAAAGGACTGTAAAGTCTGTTTCATTCCCTTCTTCATTGAGTCCATAAACCCCTTGATGACAGGGCCTGTTTCTCCCTTGATAAGCTTGTCTATACAGTCCTGACATGCGCTTTTCTTCCACCCATAAAGCATCTTCTTGGTGCATATTGGGCACCTTTTTCTAGGTGTCTCTGTTTTGCTGTCTTTGGGCTCATGGGCTTTGTCCGGTAATGAATCAAAATGACAAACGCTAGCATATTACTTCCACTGAAGTAAATATCCATTAAAAAAAAAAAACACCCTGTGGATAACACAATTCTAAACTAAGAATTTTTAAAAGTACCCACCACCGGAGCCTATGCTAGTATGTGTGACACCTGTCCACCATAAGCATAAACCAAAACAGGCTCTGGAAAAAACAAACACCCCCTGTGCCCCCACCACAGGAGGATAAGGAAAGGAGCAGACTGCCCCCTTTTTTCTTACCTTAGGGCCTGATTCAACCGATGGCAGCCTCCAGCCCTGCTTCCATGGATCCTGGTAACTCCATGCTGCTCCTGGAAGCCTTCGGCGCCATCTTCTTATCCAGGCCCCTATTTAAAAAGGTGTGGAGAATCCGGGGCGGCGCTGTGGATCCGACGCCGCCCTCCAGCACAGCACGCCTGTTATCCACTACTAGGCTTCATTCCCGGCGTCTGGGTGTACCAAGATGGCCGCCGCTGGACTTCCTGCCATGTCACTTTCTGCCTACAGCGCCGGAAGTGACATCACTCTGCACCCCAGCACTCCACATGCTGGGGATAGAGACTCCCTGTAACATGGGGATCTCTGTAAACTGGAAAGAAAAGCACCCAGACCATACGGCGGCCTGCTCCTCCACCAGGAGAACACCCTGCTGTGCCATTCCGGATGGACCCACTGGATCACCTCCTCCACTCCTCACAGGTACCTCACTGAGGCTACAACTATTATCGGGAGAGGGGGTCCCTTACCTTCACCCCGACCGCTCTTTCAGGTCTCTGGGTGGCCCAAACTGACTCATACCCCAGGAGTACTACTCCTGTTTGCACTGGGTATGGACGTCAGGAGGCCCCTGCCACCTAGCACGAAGGCCGGGAAAATAACAAACGTCCGTTTGGAGTTCCTGACTGGCCGGAGGAAACAAATACTGAGGGGCTAATGCATGTATGATGCTTTTATGATGTGGATCACTTGTTTCCTAGGTGGGAGGAGCCTATCTCTCTGTAAGCCGTCCTGGAAGATGACTTGGAAAAAACCGCTTCTGAGCGGAAAAGGAGGGCCCTGGCCTACGGCGTGGCTCCTTAACTTTACTGGATTGTGGGAGCAGCGTGCTCTTACCCCCAGTGACATTCTTAATAATGTCATCCAGCGAGGCTCCAAATAGCCTCTCTCCCTGGAAGGGCAAATCCGCCAGAGCCTTCTTGGAAGTCTGGTCCACGGACCAGCATTTTAGCCAAATCAGGAGACGTAGCACCACAGCAGATACTGAGGCTCTGGAAAGAAAGGGAGCTGTATCTAAGGCCGTATTTACCCCCCTTGTGCCTACACACCACTTACACCCCGGCAACAAAGGATTCCAGGACCGCTGAGAAAGCGTCCACAGGCACCGCAGGTGCAGGGGCACCGGTTGCTACCACAGGGATGTCTGGGGAAGAAGCGCCAGCTTCTGACACCATGCTGACCCACACTCGCCTGACACCCTTGAGGGACTAAAGGCAAGGTACACAAAAGGTCCACCATCCTAGCTCCTACAGACCGAGGGTCCCCCCCCCAGAGGACTTGCCACCCTGACCCAGGTACTGCACAGTGCTGCTTTACGCTCTCTCTCCTGCACTGTCTGTGCCTGAGGTGTTCTGTGCTGTTTGCGCCGTTCAGAATGATATTCCCAGTGCTAGAGGCCAAAACTAAGCTGGGGCTACCAGAAAACGGCCGACTCAGGAAAGAGCACGCAAGCTACCAGAAAATGGCCACCAGCCGCCTCAGTAAAAAACAGCGCGGGCTACAAGAAAATGGCTGATGGGCACCCTCAAAATGGCTGCCGGCCGTTCTGAGGTAAGGAAAATGGCGGCGAACAAGCTGACCCTCCGCGCGGAGGCATACCACATGGACAGACCCAGAAACCCCCCCCCTGTGGAGAGCGGGCCCTGAACACCCAGTGCAGCCCCCAGCCAGGACCCGGAGCCCCCCCTGGAGGACCCCCAGTCAGGTACACAGCAGGCCCAGCCATTACAGTGCATGGGGGGGGGAGGGAAGGGACAGGGAGAGTGAGAGACCCCATAGTCAACCTCCCCAGGAATGCCCAGCTGTTCCATCCTGCCGAGACAGGTGGAACCCTACTTACCCGTCCTGCGGGGACTGCTGGACGCATTCCGGACAGACCCATTACCCGAGCAGTACAGAGTGGCTGTCGGCCACGGCACACTGTGACTCAGACAGCAGTAGCCCGGTCATATGTGTGCCCCGGAGCATATAGCTCACCGGCCACCCCTGGAGCAAACGAGGCATGTCGTGGCTGACCCAGCGCTAGGGCTGGGAAAAAAAAATATCGATTTTAATCTTGAATCGAGTTTTGAGCTCAAATCGATTCAGATTTGAAGAAAATCGATTTTTTTAGATTTTTTATTTTTTTTGTGTATTTTTTTTTTCCCTTTAAAGTTTCCGTAGAAGGACTGCAGGGGGCGTATCCGGAATGGCACTGGGCAGCGTTACCCCAATTACATCTACTCGCTGCAGCCGCCGTCTGCCTACCTGATCAGCGTGTCATGCAGACAGACGGCGGCCATTGCAGTGTTCAAAAGCCGCGCCTCCCGAGTCCTCGTCGTCTGTGATAGGCGGAACACTCAATTTCACAGCAGGCAGTATTCAGACTATCTCGTCTGTGTTATGAGGATGACCATGATAGGCGGAACACTGAATGCTGGGAAATTGAGTGTTCCGCCTATCACAGACGAGGAGGAGGCGCGGCTTTTGAATACTGGAATGGCCACCGGTGTAGCAGTAAAATCCGTATCCCATTAAAATATGCATCAGGTACGGGCACAGTGATTGAAGCACGGGCACAGTGAGACACGGGTACAGTGAGGCATGGACACAGTTCAATTCAACTAAGAGTAACCTCATGATTTTTTGTTGTTTTATTAGCTAAATCCAAATACAGTATTAATAATTTGGATGTTTAACAATCTTTGTTGCACACTGCAAAAAACAACAAAAGGTCACAAGCGCTAAATTGGTGGATAAAGAAAAAAATATAATGGATGATAATAATAATAATAAGAAGAAAAAAATCCCAAATATTTTGGGAAGTACAAAGTATCCAAAAGGGGGAAAAAACAGGATCCAGCGCAGCAAGAAAAAATCCGTACCCAGAAGTACAAAATACACAACATGCACACAATATAATCCAGCGCTCATGGAACATACATTATTAACTATTGAAAACTCTTGAAGAATTGATAAAAAAGCTTAGTCCATTTATTAATCACAATAAAGAGAGGGATCCAATCCCAAATGTGCAGAGGGCAAATGAATCTTAACTCTCCAGTTGCCAGTGGTGACAAACTTGTTAAACTTGCAGTGACATCCGTGGAGCAAGGAGGGGTTAAAAAAGTCAAAACAAAGCCTGTGGCATGATCTCCGTGTGAGCACAGTACCTTGAATGATGGACAACAGGCAGACGAGCGTGTGGAGGGCCCTCCAACACAAAAGGATGCAGAGCCAGGATCGCAGCAAGGCTGGGACAGAAGGAATCACACACAGAGTTTCAAGAGTTTTCAATAGTTAATAATGTATGTTCCATGAGCGCTGGATTATATTGTGTGTTTGTTGCACACTGACTTTGCAGTTAGAGAAAGGGTTTGCCTTTGCAATTTTGTTTGTTGATGCACTTTAATTAATATAATTAAAAAAAAAAAAAAAAAATCGAATATCGAGTTTTTTATAAAAAAAAAAAAAAAAACTCAGTTTTTTTTTGGGGGGAAAATCGCCCAGCCCTACCCAGCGCGTAGCTAAAGGTCTGCTCACGCTCGATGGCCAGACTGGGGAGACTACTAGGATCTATATTATCCAGCCTGTCACCCAGCCGGCTGTTGATAGTAGATCTCAGGATCGAAAAATAGAAAAAAAAACTAAAAATCTCCAGGACCAATGGTCCCAACCGGGAGCCAGGTCCTTCTATGCTAGGCATAAAAAAACTGAGCTGCTGGATGCAGGGTGAGGGGTAATAGCGAGAGGGACCGCCCCCTGGGCGGTACTGTTCAGCTTTGCTGTTGTTACAAGTTTTACATGTCTGCCTAGTCCTCTCCTGATAGACGGCATATAAACCCTAAGGTCAAGAATAAAGGAGCTGTGTCCGTCCACGAACGAAAGAGAAATATATTTTTTTTGCAGAGACCCTAGAGAATAAAATGGTGGTTGTTGGAATATTTTATGTCACACCGTATTTGCGCAGCAGTTTTTCAAATGCAATTTTTTTTTTTAAAAATACACTTTAATGAAGTAAAAAAAAAACAAAAAAAAAAAACTAATTACATAATGGTCGCCTAGGCAAAAAACTGAAGAAGAGAAAGCAACTACCTGTCAAAAAAGACAAATCTTCCCTGTCCTCATCAGGGAGAAGTGGGGAGGACATGGAAGAGTGGTGAGGGCAAGGGAATGTGGTGAAGGCAGGTTAGGCCAAGAGGAAGATTGGTGAGGGCAGGGGTAAAATAGTAAGGGCAGGGAAGGGTGGTAAAGGAAGGGAACAGTGGTGAGGAAAGTGGAAAAATGTTCAAGGCAGTAAATTAGTGGTTAAGGGCAGTTAGTGTGGTGTGGGCAGCGGAAGATTAGTAAGTGCAGGTAAAGTGGTAAGTGCAGGAAAGAGTGGCAAGGGCAGAGAAACATGGTAAAAGGTAGTCAAGAGCGGTGAGGGATGTGGAAGTGTAATAAGGGCAGAATGGAGTGGTAACGGCAGGGAAGAGTGAAGGCCACAGAAGAGTGGTAACGGTGTCAAAAAGCGGTAAAGGCAGGGAGCAGTGGCGAGGAAAGTGGAAGAGTGGTGAAGGCAGTAGAATAGTGGTTAAGGGCAGAAAGTGTGATAAGGACAGTGAAAAATTAGTAAGTACAGGGAAAAGTGGCAAGGTCAGAGAAGATTGGTAAGGGCAGGGGAAAGTGGTAAGGGCAGGGGAAAGTGGTAAGGGCAGGGGAAAGTGATAAAGGTAGTGAGGGATGTGGAAGTGTGATGAGGGCAGAGGATGAGGGGTAAGGGCAGGGTGGAGTGGCGAGGGCAGGGCAAAGTGAAGGCAGGAGAAGAGTGGTAAGGGTGTAAAAAAGTGGTAGAGGCAGGGAAAAGTGGTAAGGTCAGAGAAGATTGGAAAGAGCAGGGAAACATGTAAAAGGTAGTCAAGAGCAGTGAGGGATGTGGAAGTGTGATCAGGGCAGGTGGATGAGTGCTAAAGGCAAGATGGGGTGGTGGGAGCAGAGTGAAGGCAGCTGAAGAGTGGTAAGGGTGGGGAACAAGTAGTAGAGGCAGGGAGCAGCGGTGAGGAAAGTTGAAGAGTTGTGAAGGCAGTAGAATAGTGGTTGGGGCAGAAAGTGTCGTAAGGCCAGGGGAAGATTAGTGAGTGCAGGGAAAAGTGGTAAGGTAGAAGACTGGTAAGGGCAGGGGAAAGTGGTAAGGGCAGGAAAACATGGTAAAAGTAGTCAAAAGCAATGAGGGATGTGTAAGTGTGATGACAGCAGAGGATTCGTTTTAAGGACAGGATTGAGTGGTGAGGGCAGGGCAGAGTGAAGGCAGAAGAGTGGCAAGAGTGAGAAAAGTGGTAGAGGCAGGGAGCAATGGTGAGGAACGTTAAAGAGCGGTAAGGGCAGGAGAAGAGCGATAAGGGCAGGAGAAGAGCGGTAAGAGCGATAAGGGCAGGAGAAGAGCGATAAGAGCGATAAGGGCGATAAGGGCAGGAGAAGAGCGGTAAGAGCGATAAGGGCAGGAGAAGAGCGGTAAGGGCGGTAAAGGCAGGAGAAGAGCGGTAAGGGCGGTAAAGGGAGAAGAGCGGTAAGGGCAGGAGAAGAGCGGTAAAGGCAGGAGAAGAGCGGTAAAGGCAGGAGAAGAGCGGTAAAGGCAGGAGAAGAGCGGTAAGGGAAGGAGAAGAGCGGTAAGGGAAGGAGAAGAGCGGTAAGGGAAGGAGAAGAGCGGTAAGGGAAGGAGAAGAGCGGTAAGGGAAGGAGAAGAGCGGTAAGGGAAGGAGAAGAGCGGTAAGGGCAGGAGAAGAGCGGTAAGGGCAGGAGAAGAGCGGTAAGGGCAGGAGAAGAGCGGTAAGGGCAGGAGAAGAGCGGTAAGGGCAGGAGAAGAGCGGTAAAGGCAGGAGAAGAGCGGTAAGGGCAGGAGAAGAGCGGTAAGGGCAGGAGAAGAGCGGTAAGGGCGGTAAAGGCACGAGAAGAGCGATAAGGGCGGTAAAGGCACGAGAAGAGCGATAAGGGCGGTAAAGGCACGAGAAGAGCGATTAAGGCAGAAGAGCGGTAAGGGCGGTAAAGGCAGGAGAAGAGCGGTAAGGGCAGGAGAAGGGCGGTAAGGGCAGGAGAAGGGCGGTAAGGGCAGGAGAAGGGCGGTAAGGGCAGGAGAAGGGCGGTAAGGGCGGTAAAGGCACGAGAAGAGCGATTAAGGCAGGAGAAGGGCGGTAAAGGCAGGAGAAGAGCGGTAAAGGCAGGAGAAGGGCGGTAAGGGCAGGAGAAGGGCGGTAAGGGCAGGAGAAGGGCGGTAAGGGCGGTAAAGGCACGAGAAGAGCGATTAAGGCAGGAGAAGGGCGGTAAAGGCAGGAGAAGAGCGGTAAGGGCGGTAAAGGCAGGAGAAGAGCGGTAAGGGCGGTAAAGGCAGGAGAAGAGCGGTAAGGGCGGTAAAGGCAGGAGAAGAGCGGTAAGGGCGGTAAAGGCAGGAGAAGAGCGGTAAGGGCGGTAAAGGCAGGAGAAGAGCGGTAAGGGCGGTAAAGGCAGGAGAAGAGCGATAAGGGCGGTAAAGGCAGGAGAAGAGCGATAAGGGCGGTAAAGGCAGGAGAAGAGCGATAAGGGCGGTAAAGGCAGGAGAAGAGCGATAAGGGCGGTAAAGGCAGGAGAAGAGCGATAAGGGCGGTAAAGGCAGGAGAAGAGCGATAAGGGCGGTAAAGGCAGGAGAAGAGCGATAAGGGCGGTAAAGGCAGGAGAAGAGCGATAAGGGCGGTAAAGGCAGGAGAAGAGCGATAAGGGCGGTAAAGGCAGGAGAAGAGCAGTAAGGGCGGTAAAGGCACGAGAAGAGCAGTAAGGGCGGTAAAGGCAGGAGAAGAGCGGTAAGGGCAGGAGAAGGGCGGTAAAGGCAGGAGAAGGGCGGTAAAGGCAGAAGAAGGGCGGTAAGGGCGGTAAAGGCAGGAGAAGAGCGGTAAGGGCGGTAAAGGCAGGAGAAGAGCGGTAAGGGCGGTAAAGGCAGGAGAAGAGCGGTAAGGGCGGTAAAGGCAGGAGAAGAGCGGTAAGGGCGGTAAAGGCAGGAGAAGAGCGGTAAGGGCGGTAAAGGCAGGAGAAGAGCGGTAAGGGCGGTAAAGGCAGGAGAAGAGCGGTAAGGGCGGTAAAGGCAGGAGAAGAGCGGTAAGGGCGGTAAAGGCAGGAGAAGAGCGATAAGGGCGGTAAAGGCAGGAGAAGAGCGATAAGGGCGGTAAAGGCAGGAGAAGAGCGATAAGGGCGGTAAAGGCAGGAGAAGAGCGATAAGGGCGGTAAAGGCAGGAGAAGAGCGATAAGGGCGGTAAAGGCAGGAGAAGAGCGATAAGGGCGGTAAAGGCAGGAGAAGAGCGATAAGGGCGGTAAAGGCAGGAGAAGAGCGGTAAGGGCGGTAAAGGCAGGAGAAGAGCGATAAGGGCGGTAAAGGCAGGAGAAGAGCGATAAGGGCGGTAAAGGCAGGAGAAGAGCGATAAGGGCGGTAAAGGCAGGAGAAGAGCGATAAGGGCGGTAAAGGCAGGAGAAGAGCGATAAGGGCGGTAAAGGCAGGAGAAGAGCGATAAGGGCGGTAAAGGCAGGAGAAGAGCGGTAAGGGCGGTAAAGGCAGGAGAAGAGCGGTAAGGGCGGTAAAGGCAGGAGAAGAGCAGTAAGGGCGGTAAAGGCAGGAGAAGAGCGGTAAGGGCAGGAGAAGGGCGGTAAAGGCAGGAGAAGGGCGGTAAAGGCAGGAGAAGGGCGGTAAAGGCAGGAGAAGAGCGGTAAAGGCAGGAGAAGAGCGGTAAGGGCGGTAAAGGCAGGAGAAGAGCGGTAAGGGCGGTAAAGGCAGGAGAAGAGCGGTAAGGGCGGTAAAGGCAGGAGAAGAGCGGTAAGGGCGGTAAAGGCAGGAGAAGAGCGGTAAGGGCAGGAGAAGGGCGGTAAAGGCAGGAGAAGGGCGGTAAAGGCAGGAGAAGGGCGGTAAAGGCAGGAGAAGAGCGGTAAGGGCGGTAAAGGCAGGAGAAGAGCGGTAAGGGCGGTAAAGGCAGGAGAAGAGCGGTAAAGGCAGGAGAAGAGCAGTAAGGGCGGTAAAGGCAGGAGAAGAGCGGTAAAGGCAGGAGAAGAGCAGTAAGGGCGGTAAAGGCAGGAGAAGAGCAGTAAGGGCGGTAAAGGCAGGAGAAGAGCAGTAAGGGCGGTAAAGGCAGGAGAAGAGCAGTAAGGGCGGTAAAGGCAGGAGAAGAGCAGTAAGGGCAGGAGAAGGGCGGTAAAGGCAAAAAATGAGATCTGCTCCACATGTAAAACAAACAAAAAATAAATACACACAACACATGGTGTTGGCGAGAGGGATGAGAAGTACTTTCCCATTGAAGGGAAGGTTAGCTTTAGGTATACATTAGTGAACGTTATTTTGATGACTTTGTGTATAACTCGGGTCCATTTGTGACCCTCTAGCTGCAGTATAGAGTACTTAGTTCCAATCACACAAGTAAATACAAACTCTAACAAAGTGGTGAAGTAGTATGAAGCAGACACTGTATGTAAAGGATAAGTTGGGAAGGAAAGTAAAGGCAGTCCGCTGTAGTAACACATACAGTCATTCCACCCCTTGTGTGCACAAGGTTCCTAATTCTGCACGTAGTACATAACATGAACACATGAACCGTTATTTGCTGAGCTCACCAAATTCTGCCCCTCCAGCACCGCAGGACCATGCCGTCACCCTCTGCACAACACACGATGGGATTGGCCGGGTAGAGGAGCCGTTCTGGCAGAGGCGCACTACATTTCCCGGCAACCCTCGCGGGAGAGAGGCATGTGATGTGCAGCGAGCTGAAGCGGCCTACGATGTCAGGTATAGAATGGCCGCAAGGGGTTAAAAGCAGAAGCTAAACAGCTCTACGGAGCCCCATGTCCCCCGCTATAACACCACAAGGCGGGAAACGGTGTTCTGTGCTGAGACGTGTCACGTGTCACAACACCCCCCAATGATTGCCCGCTGCCCATAGACTTCTCTACTTACCACAACTCGGCACACAGCATCCTCACACTCTTCTTCAATGGGGTCCCGAACTGTGGAATGTATAGAAAATCTGACAGTGACTTGGTCATATCCTTCCGCCCATCCTCAGTATCCTTCCTCTGATTTCCTGGGAAATTCTCCACAAACGTTCCTTCACTGAAAAGCTTTAACCACTTCAATGCCGGATACTTTCACCCCCTTTCTGCCCAGGCCAATTTTTAGCTTTCAGCGCTGTCACACTTTGAATGACAAGTGCGCAGTCATGTGACGCTGCACCCAAACTACATTTTTATAATTTTTCTTCATACAAATAGAGCTTTCTTTTGGTGCTATTCAATCACCACTGGGTTTTTAATTCTTGCTAAATGAAAAAAGACCAAAAAAGAAGAAAAATACATTATAAATATGCGTTATAACTGTAGCGGGGTCTTCAAAGTTAGTGGGATACACCTGGGGGTAGAGAGACCCAGGTGTGTAATTATGTCAGGGTTCAGACCCCTTTTATTTTTATTCGTGGAGGATTGGGTGGTGTAATATTCTCTTTGACCAGTGGGTGTCAGTATACCTACTGGCTCGAGGTAGATTCACTGCCAGAGGGCTACCCTTCTTGGTCCCTTCCTGGAGATGGTGCGGCCGGGGCGGGGAACCCGCCGTGGTGTCGATGGGGGGGGGGATATAAAAGGGGGAGACGCCCTCGCCACGAGGCGGTCCGGAGGGAGGAGGTCGTGTCTTCACGCACCCAGGCACCTTAGGCCTGGGTGCGGGCGGATCAAGGTTCCGGCCTAGGCGCCCAAGGCCTGGCCGGAACGAAGATGGAGTCCATCCCGGGCACCTTCAGCCTGGGGTGAGGTACTATTAAGGAGGCCTGGGACCCGGTGACTCCGACTGGGTCCCGCGAGGGTGGAGTTGCTCCAGGGCGCCCCTTGCGAGGGGACCCGCATCTGAGGTGAGGAGGCTGGGGGGGGTCACCCGTCCGAAGACCCGGTGCAGTGTCAACCCGGTGACGGATGGGCCTTCGGTAACTCCCTCGGAGGACATCTTCCCCTGATATGGGCTACAGCGCAGCGGAGGAGCTTTCATCAAGATTCCTGCAACCCCTGGTCATAGCACAGGGAGTGTAGGGACTAGGAACCTGTACAGTGCCTCGACCTGCTTCCCCATCGTATCATGCCGTTGCATTTGACTGTATGTGGAGATACGCAATAAACCTGAGTTTGGACTTCGATGGGTGTATGGACTCTGTTGATGGGAACAAAGGGAGATTCCGGCACGGAAGGACTGACCCTCATAACCAGCGCACATTTGGCCCGAGAAGAAAAGATTAATATTGGCCTTCACCTCACCCACAGCCATGGGGAGGACATGGGCCGTGGCGCACCTCACTCTGTCGCTCGACATACCCCTAGCTAAAGAGGTCGGGGTGAGGCCGCTACATAACATTTTGCAAATAAATAATTGTTCATCATAAATTTAGGCCAAAATGTATTCTGATTCGTTCAGTCTGTTTTGTTGTCATTAACTGTGATTGGCCAGAGCTAATCACATGTTATGGGTGGGCTGTGATTGGCCTTGTCTGTACCGTGTGATCACACTGACCAATCACAGATAGCAACACAATTGTACACAATGGGTGGCATGAAAGGAAGCCGTTCATTGTTTACAACTGTTATGTGGCCTGCTGTGATTGGTTACAGCAATCACATGGTACCGGCAGCATACCATGAAGGCTGCGCCTTCTGAGAGGATGTCATATGACGTCCACTCTGAAGGAGGAAAGTCAATCTGTTATAGGCCAGGCAGGAAGGTGTTCAAGACCTTGTAGAACAGGGGTCTCCAAACTTTTTAAAGGGCCAATTTTCTGTCCTTGGAACTTCAAGGGGGCCGGATTGTGGCAAGTGGGGGTAGAAAGTGTCCCGGGCCCAGCATCTGTGAGCATAAACAGTGCCTCATGATTGGTGGTCACTAGGAGGAGGAGTATAACCCGTCATTGGTATTAGGGGGAAGAATAGTGCCCTATAATTAGTGTCAGTGGGAGGAATAGTGCCCCATTGTTGGTATTAGGGGGAGGAATAGTGCCCCATTGTTGGTATTAGGGGGAGGAATAGTGCCCTATTATTAGTGTCAGTGGGAGGAATAGTGCCCCATTGTCGGTGTCCGTGTAAGGAATAGTGCCCCATCATTGGGGTCAGTGGATGGAATAGTGCCCCTTTGTAGGTGTCATTGTAAGGAATAGTGCCTCGTTATTGGTGCCAGTGGATGGAATAATGCCCCATCATTGATATTAGTAGGAGGAATAGTGCCCCATCATTAGTGTCAGTGGGAGGAATAGTGTCCCATCATGGATATTAGTAGGAGGAATAGTGCCCCATCATTAGTGTCAGTGGGAGGAAAAGTGTCCCATCATTGATATTAGTAGGAGGAATAGTGACCCACCATTAGTGTCAGTGGGAGGAAAAGTGTCCCATCATTGATATTAGTAGGAGGAATAGTGCCCCACCATTAGTGTCAGTGGGAGGAATAGTGTCCCATCATTAGTGTCAGTGGGAGGAATAGTGTCCCATCATTAGTGTCAGTGGGAGGAATAGTGTCCCATTATTAGTGTCTGTGGGAGGAATAGTGTCCCATTATTAGTGTCTGTGGGAGGAATAGTGTCCCATTATTAGTGTCTGTGGGAGGAATAGTGTCCCATTATTAGTGTCTGTGGGAGGAATAGTGTCCCATTATTAGTGTCAGTTGGAGGAATAGTGCCTCATCATTAGTGTCAGTGGGAGGAATAGTGCCCCATCATTAGTGTCAGTGGAAGGAATAGTGCTCCACCCATCATTGAAGCACAGGTGTGTCAGGAGCAGGGATGAGCTCAGGCGTGTTCGCATTGAACACGTGCAGAGCCCGCCAAGGAAGTCGGCACCGTCGGAACCGAGCTGCACTAATCACAGGCAGGGAGACATTTTCCGATCTCTGCAGCCGAGCATCGGGACAATGTCTCCCTGTCTGTGATTAGTGCAGTGCGGTTCCGACTTCCTTGGCGGGCTCTGCACGTGTTCAATGCGAACACGCCTGAGCTCATCCCTAGTCAGGAGGAAGGCGTCTCTCCTGCTGTGATTCTGAGGCTGCTGCAGGTGATCTGTGTGAGAGGGGAGTGTGGTGAAATCTCTCCCAGCTCTCCTGGCCCCTTCCTGGGGGAGCTATGGAGGCCAGCGGGGCCTCTCCTGCTGGAAGCTCGCAGCCATCTCCTGGGCCACTGGGTGGCATGCCTGCCCCTATACAAGCCATGGCTGGTGATCTCTCTGCCCTGGTGAGGATGAAGGCTCGGATGATTAATTGTCATTCAAAGTGTGAGAGCACTGAAAGGGTTAATCATGCATTTTGACCAGGGATCTTCTAGCAAAGAAAGGGTTTATTCACGCACTTCCAACTCATCTGCCAGCAATGGAAGGGTGAATGTCCAGTCACCAGGGATCATCTTCCAGGAATAAAAGGGTTAAAGGGACACTAAAGGTTCCCGTTTAAAACGTTATACTTACCTCCACTGTGCAGCTCGTTTTGCACACAGTGGCCCCGATCCTGGTCTTCTGGGGTCCCACGGCGGCTGTCTCGGGTCCTCCCCGCAAGGACTCCACATCTTCATGCGAGCTCGCTCGCATGGTGTGGAGTTATTGCGGGCGCGCTCCCGTGATACAGCGGCGGCCATAGCCGCCGACTGTATCACTCGGCCCCGCCCCCCCTGGCGTGCTGCGTCATTGGATGTGATTGACAGCAGCACCAGCCAATGGCTGGGCTGCTTTCAATCCATCTTCTGTAGCCAATCAACGGCCAGGCTCAGGAACGAGGAGGATGACGGGGCGAGCGCGGGACTTTCGAGGGGTCAGGTAAGTAAAACGGGGGCTCAGGGGGGGGGCGGTATTGTCGGATGTTTTTTCACCTTAATGCATAGTATGTATGCATTAAGGTGAAAAAAGCATTTACCTTTACAACCCCTTTAATCATGCGCTTGGCTTGTGAAGTCAGGGAAATAATGTCCGCTTTGTTTTCCAGGCTGCCACAAGCACCAAGGTCCACTCTGTCTCCCACCTCTGTGAGTCTCTCTGCAGCCTGACTGAGCCGACACGTGTACCTCACCACTAGGGATGAGCTTTATGTTCGAGTCGAACATGAGTTCGACTCGAACATTGGCTGTACGCCCGTTCAGCGAACAGCGAATAATTTGGGGTGTTCGCGGCAAATTCGAAAAGCTGCGGAACATCCTTTAAAAGTCTATGGGAGAAATCAAAAGTGTTAATTTTAAAGGTTAATATGCAAGTTATTGTCATAAAAAGTGTTTGGGGACCGGGGTCCTGCCCCAGGGGACATGTATCAATGCAAAAAGAAGTTTTAAAAATGGCAGTTTTTTCGGGAGCAGTGATTTTAATAATGCTTAAAGTGAAACAATAAAAGTGAAATATTCCTTAAAATTTTGTACCCGGGGGGTGTCTAAAGTATGCCTGTAAAGTAGCGCTTGTTTCTCGTGTTTAGAACTGTCCCTGCACAAAATGACATTTCTGAAGGAAAAAAAGTAATTTAAAACCACTCGCGACTTTAATGAATTGTCGGGTCCGGCAATACAGAGAATCAGAGAAAAGTCATTGAAAAAAAAGGCAGGTGTTCCCCCCCCCCCCCCCCCAGTCCATTACCAGGCCCTTTGGGTCTGGTATGAATATTAAGGGGAACCCCTGACGTTTTTTTCAATGACTTTTATCTGTATTGCCGGACCCGACAATTCATTAATAGCTGCCAGTAGTTTTAAATGACTTTTTTTCCTTCAAAAATTACATTTTGCGCAGGGAACCAAAATTGAATAAAAAAAAATGTGTGGGGGTCCCCCCAAAGTTCCATTACCAGGCCCTTCTGGTCTGGTATGGATATTAAGCGGAACTCGCGTAATTATTTTTAAAAAAAATGGCGTGGGGTTCCCCCCAAATATCCATACCAGACCCTTCAGGTCTGGTATGGATTTTAAGGGGAACTCTGCGCCAAAATGAAAAAAAATGGTGTGGGATTCCCCCAAAAATCCATACCAGACCCTTATCCGAGCACGCAACCTGGCAGGCCATAGGAAAAGAGGGGGGGACGAGAGAGCGCCCCCCCCTCCTGAACCGTACCGGGCCACATGCCCTCAGCATGGGGAATTTGTCCCCATGTTGATGGGGACAAGGGCCTCATCCCCACAACCCTTGCCCGGTGGTTGTGGGGGTCTGCGGGCGGGGGGCTTATCGAAATCTGGAAGCCCCCTTTAACAAAGGGGAACTCCAGATCCCGCCCCCCCCCCCATGTGAATTTGTAACGGTTACATTGTACCCCTACCATTTCACAAAGAAAGTGTAAAAAAATGGAAAAAACACACAGACACAGTTGGACAAGTCCTTTATTTAAAAAGAAAAAATTAATTTCCAGCGATGAAATCCCGTCTCCCATATCCCCGATGTCCAACTATGATCCATTCCAGCGTCGCTGCAGTCTCTCCACTCATTCTCCAGCAAGGAACGAAACCCCATGACGCGTAAGACCCATTACCAATTCACATAGGGGGGGCCGGGATCTGCAGTTCCCCTTTGTTAAAGGGGGCTTCCAGATTTCGATAAGCCCCCCGCCCGCAGACCCCCACAACCACCAGGCAAGGGTTGTGGGGATGAGGCCCTTGTCCCCATCAACATGGGGACAAATTCCCCATGTTGAGGGCATGTGGCCTGGTACGGTTCAGGAGGGGGGGGCGCTCTCTCATCCCCCCCTCTTTTCCTGCGGCCTGCCAGGTTGCGTACTCGGATAAGGGTCTGGTATGGATTTTTGGGGGGACTCCACGCCATTTTTTTTAATTTTGGCGCAGAGTTCCCCTTAAAATCCATTCCAGACCTGAAGGGTCTGGCATGGATTTTTGGGGGAACCCCACGCCATTTTATTTTTAAAAATTACGTGGGGTTCCCCTTAATATCCATACCAGACCTGAAGGGCCTGGTAAGGGAATTTTGAGGGACCCCCACGCATTTTTTTTTTTTTCATTTTGGTTCCCTGCACAAAATGTCATTTTTGAAGGAAAAAAAGTCATTTAAAACTACTGGCAGCTATTAATGAATTGTCGGGTCCCGGCAATACAGATAAGTCATTGAAAAAAACGTCAGGGGTTCCCCTTAATATTCATACCAGACCCAAAGGGCCTGGTAATGGACTGGGAGGGGACCCCTACCTTTTTTTTCAATAACTTTTCTCTGTATTGCCGGGGACCCGACAATTCATTATAACCGTGAGTAGTTTTAAATGACTTTTTTTCCTTCAGAAATTACACTTTGTGCAGGGACAGTTCTAAACACGGGAAACATGCGCTACTTTACAGGCATACTTTAGACCCTCCCCAGGTATGCAATTTAAAGGAATATTTCACTTTTATTGTTTCACTTTAAGCATTATTAAAATCACTGCTCCCGAAAAAACGTCAGTTTTAAAACTTTTTTTTGCATTGATACATGTCCCCTGGGGCAGGACCAGGGTCCCCAAACACTTTTTATGACAATAACATGCATATTAACCTTTAAAATTAGCACTTTTGATTTTTCATGCTCGTGTCCCATAGACTTTAATGGTGTTCGCGTGTTCGAACAAATTTTTTGCCTGTTCGCATGTTCTGGTGCGAACCGAACCGGGGGGTGTTCGGCTCATCCCTACTCACCACAAGCGGAATCACTGAAAGCTGGCCACACCCACTCCCTAAGTCCCATCACTGCGAGAAATACCAAACCTACAAATATGACCCAAAATGTTGTTACTTGCTACACCTCTCATAAAAGGTGCCTCCCAGTATGGAGTATTGAACTTGCATATGTGGGAGGGGGGGGCGGTGTCTTTAGGAGGTTCTGTAAGTGGGAAGTTTTATGTATATTTATGTTGAAAAAAAAAAGAAGAAAACTCATCATTACTTCTCTTATTTCTATGAGTAATATTAGAGTTAGGCTAGGTTCACACATCTGCGGGTGCGAGACTGAGTGTAATTTGCATGCGTTCCCGCACCAAAAATGTGCTGGTTAGCAGACGTGTGAGGATAGCCTTAATTCTTAATTGCACCCTCATGCATTGGAAAGTGAAGCTGGTTTTCCTGTGCGTGGAAATGCGTGGCACCATACGGTTCATGTGTGGCTGCAATTTTAGTAAAGGGGACCCTTTCCCTGCATTTTTCTCAAGTACAGCAGCCCATTCAAATGAATGGGCTGCTATGCCTGCACAAATGCCACCGCAGGGAAACCACATAGATGTGAACCTAACCTTATGCCCATTCCCTTTTCCTTTCCAGTGACTCATTTGACCTCATCCTCAGTTTTGCCACCTCTCATACAGTTGCTGTTACAAATTTAGATGGACCTTGTTCATTATCTGTCTTTGTATGTTTTGTTTTTTCTCTTTTCTCCCCTTATTTTCCTACTTTTCCTCTTGTTATTTATACAGAATTCGTTTTATATGTTGAACTGGTTTACTCACTTCACCACTAGATGTCATGTGTGTGCTATGAGCTACAACATCTATTAGGCCCCTTTCACACTGGGGCAGGGAGGTGCGCTGACGGTATAGCGGCGCTATCTTTAGCGCCGCTATACCGTTGTTTTTACCGCGATATCGGCCGATAGCGGGGTGATTTTAACCCCCGCTAGCGGCCGAAAAAGGGTTAATACCGCCAGCAATGCGCCTCTGCAGAGGCGCATTGCCCGCGGTATTACCGCGGTTTCCCATTGCTTTCAATGGGCAGCAGCGGTAAAGGAGCGGTAAACACACCGCTCCTTCACCGCTGCAAAGATGCAGCTAGCAGGACTTTTGGAGCGGTCCTGCTAGCGCACCGCTTCAGTGTGAAAGCCTTCGGGCTTTCACATTGAAGACTACAGGGCAGGATTTTTTCAGGCGGTATAGCAGCGCAATTTTAGCGCTAAACCGCCTGAAAAACGTGTCAGTGTGAAAGGGGCCTAATGCCCCATACACACGATCATTTTTAATGTCATTTTTAAAACTGACGTTTTTCTCGTCATTTTTTTTCTTCTCAAGCCTGTCTTGCGTACACACCATCATTTTAAAAAATGTTCAAGCAAAGCGCAGTGACGTACACCACGTACGACGGCACTATAAAGGGGAAGTTCCGTTCTAATGACGCCACCCTTCATGTTAGTAAAGTTTGTTGAGCGACGATTCACGCTTTTCAGCCTCGTGCTTTTCAGTCCGTTACAGCGTGACGAATGTGCTATCTCCATTACGAACGCTAGTTTTACCAGAACGAGCGCTCCCGTCTCATACTTGATTCTGAGCATGCGCGTTTTTTTTCACGTCGTTAAAGCATACACACTATCGTTTTTCACGTCGTTAAAAAAAACGACATGAAAAACGACGTGAAAAAAGAGAGCATGTCCGGAATTTTTAATGCCCGTTTTTCACGTCGTTAAAAATGCTCTGGAGCATACACACGATCAGTTTTAATGGCCATTTTTAAAAATGGCATTTTTAATGGCATGAAAAACGATTGTGTGTATGGGGCATTAGACTGATTATGTTAATTTGTTACTATGTTATAATACCTGGGCTCATTTATACTGTTGTGTTTAATGCCTGCAAAAATGCATGTGTTCACTATAATAAAGATTGTGTTCATTCCCATCTTGGCTCTACAGCGCAGCGTGTTTAAAACAAATATGACATGTCTGCATATTTCTGTACGTTTTAGTGTGTTGGGAGGCTCATAAAAAGTCAATTCCAGCAAGTGTAAAGGCATGTTATGGCAACAGGTGTTTAACCGCTTCAGCCCCGGACCATTTTGCTGGTCAAAGACCAGGCCACTTTTTGCGTTTCGGCACTGCGTCGCTTTAACAGACAATTGCGCGGTCGTGCGACGTGGCTCCCAAACAAAGTTGACGTCCTTTTTTTCCCACAAATAGAGCTTTCTTTTGGTGGTATTTGATCACCTCTGCGGTTTTTATTTTTTGCGCTATAAACAAAAATAGAGCGCCAATTTAGAAAAAAATGCAATATTTTTTACTTTTTGCTTTAATAAATATCCCCAAAAAATGTATAAAAATAGTTTTTTGTTCTTCAGTTTAGGCCGATACGTATTCTACATATTTTTGGTAAAAAAAAAATCGCAATAAGCGCTTATTGATTGGTTTGCGCAAAAGTTATAGCATCTACAAAATGGGGGGTAGTTTATAGCATTTTTATTAATATTTTTTTTTTTACTAGTAATGGCGGCGATCAGCGATTTTTATTGTGACTGCGACTTTATGGCGGACACATCGGACACTTTTGACACATTTTTGGGACCATTGTCATTTTTACAGCGATCAGTGCTATAAAAATGCACTGATTACTGTAAAAATGACACTGGCAGTGAAGGGGTTAACCACTAGGTGGCGCTGCAGGGGTAAGTCAGTACTAGGAAGTGATTCTTACTGTTAGGGGGCGTGGCTACACGTGACACATCACTGATGACCATTCCCGATCACGGGGAACAGCCATAAGTGACAGTGTCTCTAGGCAGAATAGGGGAATGCCTTGTTTACAAAGGCATCCCCCTGTTCTGCCTTTGCCGACCGCAATCGCGGGCCACCCGGGAACATCGAGTTCACGGGACCCGCGAGCACGCTCACAAGGTACGCAGCAGGTGCGCGCGCCCACTAGGTGGCAAATTTAAAGGGACGTACACGTACGCCAATGTGCCTGTCCGTTGCCATTCTGCCGACGTACATCTGCGCGCGGCGGTCGGCAAGTGGTTAAAGCAGAACTCCGGCCCAAATGTGTTTTTCCATGTTCTTGTTACTGATCTCCTACTTTCACCAACTTTGCCGTCCATGTTCTTCTGAGCTCTGTAGTTCCTCTATAATAGGCTGCTGAACGTTATTGCCTGCTGACATTATGTTTGTAAGACTGCTGGTCCCTGACATTCGGCACTGGTGGACACTGATAAGCGGCACTGGTTTGCATTTCTATTAAATGCATTACATTTATTAATTTAATTTAAATGTATTTATTAAATTAATATTATATTAATATGCATTTATATTAAAATATTTTGCATTTATAAGGCTTTAACCTATCATAGCGTGTGTTATGTATGGCTTGCTGGCTGCAGAATGAGTTCACATTTACATGTACAAGCCTAGTGTACCTCCCACATTCACTCCCATCCCAAGGATTAATGGGAAATGTAGTCTGATTACAGTTAGAGAGAGAGAAGAGTATATGATGCAATCACTGTTCTAAGAGATCCTCCCTGGCAGAAAAGATGATGCATTTTTTGAATCACAAAACTGACTTCCTGAAAATTCAATTAGTCATATCTCTTAAACGGTGAGAAATTTCACAAATGTAATAACTGTTTAGTGTTTTGTGTGTGTGTGTGTGTGGGGGGGGGGGGGGGGGTGGGGTGTACTAATGGGGGATTTTTTAAAAATCCCAGAGTTCTGCTTTAAGCCTAGTACCAGAGCCAGTCGGCTGCTGTTTTTCCAGAATGCTCGTCCAACAGAAGCTGGCCGATGTTGCCCGCCATTCGGCCCATGTGTACTAGGCTTAACAAGTTGTGGTCAATTGCTGTTAACCATATCCACTTCAAATTCTAAATGAAAAAATGCATGGCAACACACAAATGAAAAAGCAGGCTGACACCCGACAATACACCTACCCAATACTACAAAGAACACACTTCTTAACGCATGCATAAATCTTTGTAACAATCACTGCTGTTTATTTCTGTAGATAGTTGTAGTTCTTATACCATTTAACTATAGAAAATAACACAAGACTTTAGGCGATATATTGTTATTTAATTTTTCATGTGTTGAAAATAGGTGCTTAGGTCGTGTTTTTACTACTTCCCTATTGCCTATCAATGCCACTCAAAATAGTTAAAATAGGAAACAGATGGAGGTGTACACATTGCAGCATTAGCGCGACAAGGTAAAACGAATGCTGCCTGCAGAGTTCAGCAGGTTTTGATGCTTTGCAACTGTCTCCATTCACTTTTATTGAAATGCACCACAAGCGTGCCGCATTGTGAAAATAAATACATTTATAGAACGTTTGAGAAGTGTTGCTTGCCCGACCTTAATGCCTGTGCAACGCATCCAAATTGCTCATTAATGCTATAGTTGTGTTAGCCTAAGTTCACATTGATGCGATTTGACATGTCAAATCGCATGCTAAATCGGCGGCTATTGCGCCGTCCGAATCAGTGCGACGCCGACTTTTGCGGCGCCACACTAATTCCCAAAAGTAGTTCCTGTACTACTTTTGGCGAATTCGGGGTGCGATTTGTATACACATCTGTGCAGCGACCTGCCCAGATGTCTCTAAAATAGCCCCCCCCCCCCAAGTCGGAATGACATGCGGGTATGAAATCGTGCGAGTTCAGCTGAACCTGCACGCGTTCAATCCCGCTGTCAGTGTGAACCTAGGCTGAATGAACGTTAAAGGATGCTTTAGAATTCAACATCTGTGTGAAAGAGCCCTTAGACTTGGTTCACCTACAGGTGTGTATCGCGTACTGCAGCATATTGCAGTTTGGCGTGTGCAAAATCTTACACGTTTACAAGTGTGCGGGGGTGCCATTATCAATTAATTGCACTGCTCTGCATCTGCTAAATTTCAGCACTTTTCTGTGCCTGTCAAAATAGAATGCAATTTTGCATGCGTTCTCCAAATGCAAAGATGTGAACCTAGCCTTAAGTGATTGTAAACCCTTACATATATGCAGTGCAGTGACTGGCCTCAGGTGATACACAGAGATGAAACAAAACCTCCTACATAAGTTGTACCTGTCTATCTGCAGTCTTCTCTTCTCTACATTCGGTTAAAGAGCAGAATTTATACAGCTTGTCTGAGCTGTCAGAAAAAAGGGGACAGAGAGCTGAAGTTACACAGAGCTGAGGCTGTCAATCAGCTGGAGAGCCCTCCCCTGTCACCTTTTCACTTGGTGCCAGGAAAACTTGCCAAAAGTGTGCAATTAACCTTATAAATAAGGCCCCATGCACACGAGACGCTGTTATTTGCTGTTGAACGCGCGTTCAGAGGCAGTTGGACGCTTTTTTCAACTGCTCCTGAACCCATTCAATGTTATCCTATGTGTCCATGCACACACTCTCGTTTTTTGGCGTTTACAAGCAGTTGCGTTTAACCTCGTTTTTCCAGAAGCAAAAAAATGGGTTCAGACGCAAAAGTTTTCACGTTTCAGACGCTAAACGCTGCTAAACGCGGCTAAACGCGGTACCGGCGTTTTGCCGCGTTTGCGTTTATAAGCGTTTTTAAAGGTGACCTATTTTTTAACATTAGAAATCTCAAAAATGATGGCAAATGATGAAAAACTATTAAAAAATATAAAAGAAAACTGTAATTGCTTGCATCGCATTGTGGACAATCCACAACTTGTGGCAGGTAAAGTGGCAAGTGGACAATCAACAACTTGTGTCAGGTGATGTGGCCAGGTGACGTGGCCAGGTGACGTGGCAAGTGGACAATCCACAGCTTGTGGCAGGTGACGTGGCCAGGTGACGTGGCAGGTGACGTGGCAGGTAACGTGGCCAGGTGACGTGGCCAGGTGACGTGGCAAGTGGACAATCCACAACTTGTGGCAGGTGACGTGGCCAGGTGACGTGGCCAGGTGATGTGGCCAGGTGACGTGGCAAGTGGACAATCCACAACTTGTGGCAGATGATGTGGCAAGTGATACGCTAAATACAAGTACACTGCTGCTCTCTCAGCTGCTGCTACTCACTCTGGTCTCACAAACTGGCTGAAATGGTTAAAATTTACTGTTTTTTGAGCTTAGGGAGGGTCTATGATGAAACGCTTATAAACGCAAACGCGGTTAAACGCCGCTAAACGCGGCCGCAAACGCGGCAAAACGCGCGTTTATAAACGCCGGTTTCAGCGTTTACAAACGTGTGTTCAGCAGAGTTTGCACCTGCGTCTCGTGTGCATGGGGCCTAAGTGCATTAATTGCGTCAGAGCGCCTATTCCAATGTGATTCTTGAACGTAAACAAACCTTTCGACGTAGTGCATTCAATTGTTTGAGCAGCTACCTAAAACAAAAGTGTCTGTATGGAGCGTTTCTTACCCACTCAGGATGGTGCAACTTGTTACAGGCATATACAAACTGCTTTGAAGGTCTAGTAAAATTCCTACCTGCATAATTATATGAATATTAAACCAAAAACAACCATCATAAAAATGTTGGAAAATCTAAAGATTGTCCAGAGATTACACAATTAGATAAGAGAATTGTTTTGTCAAATTTTTAACATCTTCCAGAGACTGCTACTGGAATAATTTCAGTTTAGGTATCCCGGTACAGAAACGTACTTGTCACAAGATCACGCCTGATGCCCTTTTAATGCACACTTCCTCCTCAGTGTGCTCTGTTCCCTGAGTACTGTGCCCGTCACCAGGGCAGATGATAGAAATCATGGGGCCCCTTACAGCCTACCCTGGCGGGCCCCCATCAGGCCCACCCTCAACCCCACCCCTGGCCCCTCCCCAGACTCCGCCTTGAAACAATAATCGCATGTAAAAATCGGACAGGCTGGTTGTACCCAAATCATACAATTCACCTGCCCATAGATGGTTTAAATCTTAGCCGGTCCCTGCTAAACTGGGCAAGATTCTAACTGTGTGCCTAAGGCCCCATGCACACGAGACGCAGGTGCAAACTCTGCTGAACACACGTTTTTAAACGCTGAAACCGGCGTTTAAAAACGCGCGTTTTGACGCGTTTGCGGCCGCGTTTAGCTGCGTTTTACCGCGTTTGCGTTTATAAGCGTTTCATCATAGACCCTCCCTAAGCTCAAAAAACAGTAAATTTCAGCCAGTTTGTGAGACCAGAGTGAGTAGCAGCAGCTGATAGAGCAGCAGTGTACTTGTATTTAGCGTATCACTTGCCACATCACCTGCCACAAGTTGTGGATTGTCCATTGGCCACGTCACCTGGCACAAGTTGTTGATTGTCCACTTGCCACGTTACCTGCCACAAGTTGTGGATTGTCCACAATGCAATGCAAGCAATTACAGTTTTCTTTTATATTTTTTAATAGTTTTTCATCATTTGCCATCATTTTTGAGACTTCTAATGTTAAAAAATAGGTCACCTTTAAAAACGCTTATAAACGCTTATAAACTCAAAACCGGTACCGCGTTTAGCCGCGTTTAGCCGCGTTTAGCGTCTGAAACGTGGAAAACGTTTGCGTCTGAACCCATTTTTTTGCTTCTGGAAACACAAGGTTAAACGCAACTGCTTGTAAACGCCAAAAAAAAGAGAGTGTGTGCATGGACACATAGGATAACATTGAATGGGTTCAGGGGCAGTTGAAAAAAGCGTCCAACTGCCTCTGAACGCGCGTTCAACAGCAAATAACAGCGTCTCGTGTGCATTGGCCTTAACAAGTGTCATGTGTGTAACGTGCTGCTTTTACTAACAGATCTGGCTGTTTTTTTCCAAAAAGGTTGGTGACCACTGCTATGGGCTCTAGTCCCAGATGTTTTGCAGACCTAGCAACGCCCCTGTCTCTGTGTATTGCCGACGATCGGATATCGAGTGCCCGACACCCACAGATCGGCTATTGCTGTGAATTATCACAGAAAAAGTGGCTCGCGGGTGGCGCACATGTGCCCCCTGCAGGCAGAAGTGCAGGATCACGTATATATACAAGTTATCCTGTACATAGCTGCCGCTGTGTAGCAGTAAAAGTGCGGTAAAAGGGCGGTCAGCAAGCGGTTAAGGAGATCTTGTCACCACCTGCTTAACTGCAGACTAAAGACAGGCAGGGAATCTGTATTAGGAAAGCTTACAGAAACCATGCTTGCCTCAGCCATGTTGCTCCACTCAGCGATATCTGGGTGGCAATTAGGCCTCATGCACACTGGATGTTAAAATAATAAAACCGCCAGTAGCTTTGCAGTGAGTTTTTCAAAGTTTTTGCAATATCGTTTTTCCGCATTACCGTTTTTAGCCTTTTTTTTTTCTCTTAACGTCCATGGACTGACACAGCATCTTCAATCTTGACAAAGTGGGTTATGTTCCTGCTCATAGGAGAAGACTAGGCAGAATGTTAGATGTTTTAACATACATTCCATTACCAGAGCTGAACAGCCCCGCCCAGGGGGCGGTCCCTCCGGACATAACTCTCCTACCTGCAGCCAGCAGCCTCAGTTTTTTTCTGCCTAGCAGAGAAGAGGATGTGGCTCTCTTCGGAGCCAGGCTCTTGAAGAAATATTTTGTTCTTTTTTTGAACTTTTATTATTTTATTTTTGTGATTCTTCTATCAGCTGTCGGCTGGGCAACAGGTTGGGTAGTTGCTATTCTCGTAGTCTTCCCAGTCCGACCATCGTCCGCTGATCCTCGCTCTGCGTGAGATCAGTCCACGACATGCTCCAGGGGTGGCCGGTGAGCTTTTTGCTCCAAGGTCCACATGCGACTGAACAGTTTGGCTGTATCTTTCACGGTGGACCGGGCCGACGGCTACTCAGTACTGCACTGTGATAGACCTGTTAGGAACACACCAGTGGGTCCTAGCTGGACGGGTATATACTGTTTCCCCTGCCTCAGCAGCAGGGTTGCCAACTTTCAGTATATTTACAAACAGTTTGTAAAATCCATAATTGTTGCATCTGTCCATGAATGTCAGTTATGAACATGCAGCCTACATGTCCGTAATGGACATTCATGGACAGATGCAAAAAGTACAGATTTTACAAACTGTTCATAAATTTACTGAAAGTTGGCAACCCTGCTCAGCAGGTTAGTACATACTGTGTGTTCCTATGGTAAGGGGATTTTCCCTGTCTCCCCCTTGTTTTTTGCTACTCTCTGTCACCTACTCTGGCGATACGCTGACTGGGGGTTCCTGGGATTCACTCTGTCCCTGTGGGGGTCCATAGGGGTCTGCATTAAGGTGTGGGGTACTTTCTGTGTCAGCCTGGGCCTTGCGCACCATTCGGCGCCATGTTTTTCCTATACTTTCAATTGCATTGTAAACCGCATTGGCGGCCATCTTGCCATGGCCACTCTGTGGCGCACTTGTTATTGCGGCGGCCATTTTCTTGAAGCCGCGCGCTCTTTTGTGCTGGTTTGGCCTCTATCGCTGACTGGAACGGCGCGATTCTCCTCACAGTCTCCTCACTGTTCACTCCCACTGAGAGCGGCACACAGGCAGCAGAATCGAGCGGTCCTGTCCGGGTTGGTGAGTCCCCTGGGTAACCCCCCACAGTCAGTGCAGCCGGAGGGTGGGCTTTTTCTCTCATTTATTGACAAAGTCTCAGAGGGTGGTGGTATCATGGAGTCAGTGTCTCCTGCTTCCCCATTCATGTCAGAAGCAACTGGCAGTGCTACTGCACCTGCGGTCCCTATGGACCAGTTGTCGGCAGTCCTGGAATCATTTGTTGCCAGGATGGAAGCGGCGTGCGAGTGCAAGGGAGCTATAAAGCGCCCTCTCCCCCCACCATCTCCAGGGGAGTGCTCTGATTCAGATATGGGCCTTGCTGAGGCACAGGACCCTAGTTCTGAATTTTTGGGTATTTTTGACCAGGACATTCCTTGTGAGGAAGACTCCTTATCTGGGTCAGTACATGACAGGGCACTTGTTAGTGAACTCATTGATGCTGTGAGGGACACTCTCAAGCTGGATGCTGCGGCTGAGGAGCCCGTGGTGGAGTCAGTCTCCTTTGGTTCTTTTCAAGCTCATGCTTCTAAAAAGGTTTTTCCCTATACACCTTTTTTTGACAGATTCATAGACCAGGTTTGGGAAAAAACGCAGAAGACCTTTGCGGTCTTGCAGCGTCTGGCGGTTAGGTACCCCTTTGAGGACAGCCTGATTAAAAAATGGGCCTCTCCTCCGGTGGTCGACCTCCCGGTCGCCCAGTTAAATAAAGCCATGACTCTCCCGGTTGAGGGGACCCCTGCTTTTAAGGACCCTACTGATAGGAGGTCAGAAGTGGTGAGCAGAGCCATGTTCACCATGCTGGGATCCGCGCTACGTCCTCTTGTAGCAGCGACCTTGGTGTCTCAGACACTCGCGGAATGGAAAAAATTATTCACCAGACTGTGCAGGAGCATAATCTTCCTCCGGAATGCATTACACTGGCAGACCAAATGGTACAGGGCCTGGTGTATGTGTGCAATGCCACTATGGACGTTGCCCCCCTAATTTCTAGGGCCTCAGTGTCTGCGGTGATTTTGCATTGCCTAATTTGGTTAAAATGCTGGTCTGCTGACCTAGCCTCTAAGAAGCTCCTGACGGATTTGCCTTTCAAGGGCGGAAGGCTATTTGGGTCTTCCCTGGATGACATTATTAAAAATGTCATGGGGGGGTAAGAGCACCCTTCTTCCTCAGCTTACTAAGGTGAAAGAGCCGCGCCGTAAGCCGGGTCCTTCCTTTCTCACTCAGAAGAGGTTTTTTCGTCAGTTAGATCCCGTGGGAAAATTCTCCGGGACTGACAAGGGTACGGATGGGGACAGAAGGATCTCTGGGTGCGTAAGCCAAACAAGCCGGCAAGCAAGCCCGCCACCACATGAAGTCTTGCCCCCGCCCGACTCTGGGGTGGGGGGACGACTTCACAAGTTCCAGGATCAGTGGACCTCCCGGATCTCCGACTGGTGGGTATGCGAGGTGGTCACCTCGGGGTAGAGGATAGAGTTCCTTTCCTGGCCACCAGACATATTCTTCCCCTCAAATCTCTCTCCCCTTCCGGCGCATCGGGCTGCTCTATTAGGGGCAGTGCAGGACTTGCTGAGGTGCGGAGTGATTGTGCCGGTTCCGGCAAAGGAGAGGTTTCAGGGATTTTATTTGAATCTGTTTGTGGTCCCAAAGAAGGACGGAGTCCATCCAATTCTGGACCTCAAGGCCCTAAATGCCTTTGTGAAGGTTTGGAAATTCCGCATGGAATCCATTCGCTCAGTGATTGCTGCGCTCCACCCGGGGGATTTTCTGGCATCCTTGGACATCAAGGACACCTACTTGCATGTCCCAAACTGCACGGGTCACCAGAAGTTTCTGCGCTTCGCGATAGGCGAAGACCACTATCAGTTTGTGGCTTTTTCCTTCGGTTTGGCGTCAGCACCAAGGTGCTTGCCGCGATTCTAGCTTTGCTGAGACAGCGAGGCATTGCTATCGTGGGCTATCTGGACGATCTTCTTCTGAGAGCAGACTCTGGCTCAGACTTAGAAGAAAATGTGTTGATAGCCAGTCAGGCCCTCCGAGAATTCGGCTGGCTGCTGAACATTCAGAAGTCGGTCCTGGTTCCAACGCAGCGTCTGGAGTACCTACGATTGATCCTGGACTCCTCGGAGGCGAGGGTATTTCTAACTTTAGACAAGTTACAGACGGTACGGGTGCTGATGTCCCGCAGATGGTTGTCACTCTGTTTTTGCATGAGGGTCCTGGGACTCATGGTGGCTTCCTTCGAGGCGGTGCCATATGCCCAATTCCACACTCGAACCTTACAAAAGGAGATCCTGTCTTGCTGGAACAAGTCTCCATTGTCACTGGATCGTCAGATCCAGGTGAGTCACCTGGTCAGGGCATCCCTAACGTGGTGGCTGAGATCCCCGGCCCTTCGGTCGGGGAAGTCGTTCCTTCCTGTCCAGTGGACTGTGATCACAACAGACGCCAGTCTTTCAGGCTGGGGCAGAGTCTGGCGAGTTCTGTCAGCTCAAGGGCTCTGGACTCCGGACGAGTCCCGTCTGCCAATCAATGTCCTGGAACTCCGGGCAATCAGACTGTGCCTCTCCTCATGGTCAATGTGACTGCATGGACGCTCGGTCAGGATCCAATCGGACAACGCCACGGCGGTGGCCTATGTCAACCATCCGGGGGAACTCGTAGCTCAGCTGCGGCGTCCGAGGTCACTCACATCCTAAGGTGGGCGGAAAGAAGCATACCTGCTCTGTCGGCCGTTTACATTCCAGGAGTAGACAACTGGCAGGCGGACTATCTGAGCTGCCAGATGTTGGACCAGGGGGAATGGTCCTTGCATCCGGAGGTGTTTCACCTCCTTTGCCGGAGGTTGGGCACGCCGAATGTGGACCTCTTGACCTCTTGACTCAATCGCAAGGTGTCGAGATTCGTGGCCAGGTCCAGGGATCCCTGGGCAGACGCGTTGGTGGCACCGTGGGGTCGATATCGGCTGATTTATGCCTATCCTCCGCTTAAATTGCTTCCTCAACTACTTCGCAGGGTGGAGGCCGAGGGGATTCCGTGATCCTCATCGCCCCAGATTGGCCTTGGCATCCTTGGTACGCCGATCTTGTGCGCCTAGTGGCGGACGTTCCATGGCGACTGCCTGTACGGGAGGACCTTCTGTCTCAAGGTCCCATACTTCATCCTGCTTTACAGTGGCTGGCTTTAACGGCATGGCTATTGAAAGCCAGGTGCTGAGAGACCGGGGTCTCTCGGATTCGGTCATCTCGACCATGCTGAGGGCACGGAAATTTTCTTCCAGGAAGATATACCACCGTACCTGGAGGGCCTACATCGCTATGTGCGAGGAGCTGGATTGGCGTCCACGGACGTATTCCGTTCCCAGGATCTTGCTATTTTTACAGCGTGCTGTGACCCAAAAGCTTGCTTTAAGCACCATTAAGGGTCAGATTTCAGCTTTGGCTATTTTCTTTCAGCGGCCGCTAGCGGGCCATTCTTTGATTAGTACCTTCGTACAGGGGGTCCGACATGTGCTCCCCCCTATTAAACCACCTCTTCCTCCTTTTGGGATTTGAATTTGGTGCTCTCGGTTCTTCAAGAACTTCCTTTTGAAAACATTAGAGAGATTCCTCTCTTAACTTTATCTCAGAAGGTGGCTTTTCTAGTAGCCATTACTTCTGTCAGAAGGGTTTCTGAATTGGTGGCCTTGTCTTGCAAACCGCCATACTTGGTTCTCCATAAGGATAAGGCGGTGCTACGCCCGCAGCCTTCTTTTCTCCCGAAGGTGGTCTCAGCCTTTCACCTTAATGAGGACATTGTTCTTCCGTCTTTATGTCCTCGTCCATCGCATCCCAGAGAGTTTGCGCTTCACACGTTAGACGTGTACGTGCTTTACAGGTGTACCTGTCTGTTACGGCTTAGTTTCGGAAGTCTGACTCGCTGTTTGTGTCTGTGTCTGGTCCAAAACAGGGCCAAGCGGTTTCGTCTGCCACCATTTCTCGGTGGATCAGGCAGACCGTCATACAGGCCTATGCCCTTAAGGGGCGGGCGCCTCCCTTTCCGGTTACGGCGCATTCTACCAGGGCAATTGGTGCTTCCTGGGCTCTCCGACATCAAGCGTCTGTTGCACAAGTGTGCAAGACGGCGACCTGGTCATCCGCACATACCTTTTCAAAGTTCTATAAGGTTGATGTGGCTGCATCTTCTGATGCTTCCTTCGGCCACAAGGTTTTGCAGGCGGCTGTTTAATGTTGCACCTCCTCCGTTGAGGAGCTCTGCTTGTTTGGGGTGAAGTTTGGTTTTTTCCTTGATACTGTTCCCACCCCTCGTTCTTTGACACTGCTTTGGGACATCCCACTTTGTCAAGATTGAAGATGCTGTGTCAGTCCATGGACGGTAAGATAAAATAGGATTTTTTTTGTACTCACCGTAAAATCCTTTTCTCTGACGTCCATGGACTGACACAGCACCCACCCCTCCTTTGTTGTGTTTGTACTGCTTTAATACGAACTGAGGCTGCTGGCTGCAGGTAGGAGGGTTATGTCCGGAGGGACCACCCCCTGGGCGGGGCTGTTCAGCTCTGGTAATGGAATGTATATTAAAACATCTCACATTCTGCCTAGTCTTCTCCTATGAGCAGGAACATAACCCACTTTGTCAAGATTGAAGATGCTGTGTCAGTCCATGGACGGTAAGAGAAAAAAAAAAATGTCTTCAGTGGATAAAAAAAGTGAAAAAAACACTGGTGACCCGTGTTTTTGAGCGTTTATCTACGTTACAGCGTTTTTACAGCTGCAAACAGCTGAAAAAACTCCTCTCAGAACCCACTAGTTTGGGGGTTTTTTTAAAGCCAAAAAACGCCCCAGCCAAAAACCTGCTGATAACAGCCTATGTGAGCATGGACACGTAGGATTGCATGATGGGGGAGTTTATTGACTGCAGAAAAAAAATGTCTGAAGCCAAAAACAGCTGCTGTAAAAAGATATCATACAGGAAAACAAAGTCCACCCGTGCAATGAAAGAAAAAACATTTCACTGAGTGCAAATTTTGTTCCCTTTATTTTTTTTTATTTTTAACAGAAACCTTTTTATTGGGAAAAAGATTGTATTACATAGCAAGGTTCCATGTGGCACAAACACAAAGAAAAATGTACATGTTAATTAAAGAATATCTTCTATACATACAAATTTGAAGGGAGTGTATACATCACAGATTTTCATAGACTGAACTATGGTTATCAAAATATAGGTACTAACTATAAAGCAAGAGTATTTATATAAACAACCCCACAAGGAGCAAAGAAATCAAGAGGGAAAGACTGAGGCCTGGTTCACACTGGGGCGACAAACGCTCCGACATTGGGAGCTCATGTCGCCTGACGTGTGAAAATCAATGTTTCTCTATGGGAGCCGTCTTAACTGGTCCGACACATGTCGGTCCGACTTTGAGAATGCTCCCTGTACTACTTTGGTCCGACTTTGATCCGACTTCAGCCCATTGACTATCATTGAAGTCAGATCAAAGTCGGACCGCAGTCTTGCATGATCCGACTTTGGCATGCGACTTGTGCTGTGCTGCTCGAGGGGGAACTCCAGGCCAAATTTTAAATAAAAAACCGGCATGGGTTCCCCCTCCAGGAGCATACCAGGCCCTTGGGTCTGGTCTGGATTTGAAGGGGCGCCCCTACGCCGAAAAAACGGCGTGGGGGTCCCCCCAAAATCCAAACCAGACCCTAATCCGAGCACACAACCTGGCAGGCCGCAGGGGAAGAGGGGGGGACGAGAGAGCGGCCCCCTCCCTCCTGAACCGTACCAGGCCGCATGCCCTCAACATGGGGGGGGTTTGGTGCTCTGGGGCAGGGGGGCGACCTGCGGCCCCCCCACCCCAGAGCACCCTGCCCCCATGTTGATGAGGACAGGGCCTCTTCCCGACAACCCTGGCCGTTGGTTGTCGGGGTCTGCGGGCGGGGGGCTTATCGGAATCCGGGAGCCCCCTTCAATAAAGGGGCCCCCGGATCCCGGCCCCCCCACCCTATGTGAATGAGTATGGGGTACATCGTACCCCTACCCATTCACCTGGTGGAAAAAAATTGCAATAAAAAAACCACAACACAGCTTTTTAAAGTATTTTATTGCACAGCTCCGGGGGTCTCCGGTGTCGTCGCCGCGCTCTCCGGTTCTTTCTTTTGCCGGGCCACCGCTAACTTCTTTAGCTCTTTTGCTAGCGGGGCCCGGTCTTCTCCGTCGCCTTCTTCTTCTCCCGCTCTCCGGTTCTTCTCCCGCTTCTTTCTTCTGCCGGCCCCTCCACTAACTTCTTTAGCTCTTTTGCTAGTGGAGGGGCCGGTCTTCCCGTCGCCGTCTTCTTCTCTCTTCTCCTCCTCGATGTTGACGCGTCGCTTCCTCCCGCTGTAATACTGGCTGTTCGCTCTGCTCTGCATTAATATAGGCTTCTCATGACGTCACAGTCACATGTTCCCATGACGTCACAGTCACATGCTCCGGGGCCATGTGCCCCGGAACATGTGACTGTGACGTCATGAGAAGCCTATATTAATGCGGAGCGGAGCGAACAGCCAGTATTACAGCGGGAGGAAGCGACGCGTCAACATTGAGGAGGAGAAGAGAGAAGAAGACGGCGACGGGAAGACGGGCCCCTTCACTAGCAAAAGAGCTAAAGAAGTTAGTGGAGGGGCCGGCAGAAGAAAGAAGCGGGAGAAGAACCGGGAGAAGAACCGGAGAGCGGGAGAAGAAGAAGGCGACGGAGAAGACCGGGCCCCGCTAGCAAAAGAAGTTAGCGGTGGCCCGGCAGAAGAAAGAACCGGAGAGCGCGGCGACGACACCACAGACCCCCGAAGTCGGAAGAAGACCCCCGGAGCTGTGCAATAAAATACTTTAAAAAGCTGTGTTGTGGTTTTTTTATTGCAATTTTTTTTCCACCAGGTGAATGGGTAGGGGTACGATGTACCCCATACTCATTCACATAGGGTGGGGGGCCCGGGATCCGGGGGGCCCCTTTATTGAAGGGGGCTCCCGGATTCCGATAAGCCCCCCGCCCGCAGACCCCGACAACCAACGGCCAGGGTTGTCGGGAAGAGGCCCTGTCCTCATCAACATGGGGGCAGGGTGCTCTGGGGTGGGGGGGCCGCAGGTCGCCCCCCTGCCCCAGAGCACCAAACCCCCCCCATGTTGAGGGCATGCGGCCTGGTACGGTTCAGGAGGGAGGGGGCCGCTCTCTCGTCCCCCCCTCTTCCCCTGCGGCCTGCCAGGTTGTGTGCTCGGATAAGGGTCTGGTTTGGATTTTGGGGGGGACCCCCACGCCGTTTTTTCGGCGTAGGGGCGCCCCTTCAAATCCAGACCAGACCCAAGGGCCTGGTATGCTCTTGGAGGGGGAACCCATGCCGGTTTTTTCTTTAAAATTTGGCCTGGAGTTCCCCCTCAAGATTCATACCAAACACAGTGCCTGATATTGGCGGGGATCCAAGTCGGATCCCCGTTCATTGAAAGTCGGGCATATGTCGGCTTCATGTCGCAGGGCAAAGTCAGATCCAAAGTAGGACAGATGTCGTGTTGCACTAGTGTGAACCCAGCCTGAGGGTCCAGGGAGGAATGAGGAGGGGGGGTGGAAAAAGAAGAGAGGAAAAATACCTTTGCACATAACCCTAGGAAGCCTTTCCTATGCACACGGGCCATAATTGTAGCAGGTACACTAGTAGGATGTGGATCAGAAATTCATAAATCGATCCACTGGTGTCAGCTGCTATCTAAGGTGATCAAAGTCAAACCTCTACCTTTCACCAAGGGTCTCTATGTTTTATGAAATTTTGGGGGGCAGTTTCCAGCCATATAAATCAATTTGTAGATGGGCAGCACCACGCCTAGATGCCTAAATGCATTGAGTTGCTGCCATGTGATTGGCTGATTAGCAATTTGTGTTATAACAAGCAATTGAACAGGTGTACCTAATAGAATGGCCGACAAGTGTATATTAACCACTTAAGCCCCGGACCATTTGGTAGCTAAAGGACCAGAGGTGAATTCAGAATTTTGCACTGCGCTGCTTTAACTGTAAATTGTGCGGACATGCAATGTTGTACTGAAACTAAATTTGCGTCCTTTTCTTCCCACAAATAGAGCTTTCTTTTAATGGTATTTGATTGCCTCTGCGATTTTTTATTTTTTGCGATATAAACGGAAAAAGACCGAAATTTTTTTAAAAAAATGATATTTTCTACTTTTTGTTATAAGAAAAATCGAATAAACTCAATTGTAGTCATACATTTAGGCCAAAATATATTCAGCCACATGTCTTTAGTAAAAAAAATGTCAATAAGCGTATATTTATTGGTTTGCGCAAAAGTTATAGCGTCTACAAACTAGGGTACATTTTCTGGAATTTACACAGCTTTTAATTTATGACTGCCTATCTCATTTCTTGAGGTGCTAAAATGGCAGGGCAGTACAAAACCCCCCCAAATGACCCCATTTTGGAAAGTAGACACCCCAGGGAAATTGCTGAGAGGCATATTGAGCCCATTGAATATTTTTTTTTTGTCCCAAGTGATTGAATAATGACAAAAAAAAATTACAAAAAGTTGTCACTAAATGATATATTGCTCACACATGCCATGGTTATATGTGGAATTGCACCCCAAAATACATTCTGCTGCTTCTCCTGAGTACGGGGATACCACATGTGTGGGACTTTTTAGGAGCCTAGCCACGTACGGGACCCCGGAAACCAAGCACCGCCTTCAGGATTTCTAAGGGCGCAAATTCTGGATTTCACTCCTCACTACCTATCACAGTTTCGAAGGCCATAAAATGCCAAAATAGCACAAAACCCCCCCAAATGACCCCATTTTGGAAAGTAGACACCCCAAGCTATTTACTGAGAGGCATGATTAGTCCATGGAATATTTAATATTTTGCCACAAGTTGCGGGAATATGACAAACTTTATTTTTTTTGCACAAAGTTGTCACTAAATGATATATTGCTCACACATGCCATGGGCATATGTGAAATTACACCGCAAAATACATTCTGCTGCTTCTCCTGAGTATGGGGATACCACATGTGTGGGACTTTTTGGGAGCCTGGCCGCGTACGGGACCCCAAAAACCAAGCACAGCCTTCAAGGTTTCTAAGGGCATAAATTTTTGATTTCACTCCTCACTACCTATCACAGTTTTGAAGGCCATAAAATGCCAAGATAGCACAAAACCCCCCAAAATGACCCCATTTTGGAAAGTAGACACCCGAAGGAAATTGCTGAGAGGCATGTTGAGCCCATTGAATATTTTTTTTTTGTCCCAAGTGATTGAATAATGACAAAAAGAAAAAAAAAAAATGTACAAAAAGTTGTCACTAAATGATATATTGCTCAAACATGCCATGGTTATATGCGGAATTGCACCCCAAAATACATTTGGTTGCTTCTCCTGAGTACGGGGATACCACATGTGTGGGACTTTTTGAGAGCCTAGCCGCGTACGGGCCCCCGAAAACCAAGCACCGCCTTCAGGATTTCTAAGGGCACAAATTTTTGATTTCACTCCTCACTACCTATCACAGTTTTGAAGGCCATAAAATGCCAAGATAGCCCAAAACCCCCACAAATGACCCCATTTTGGAAAGTAGACACCCCAAGCTATTTGCCGAGAGGCATGGTGAGTATTTTACAGCTCTCATTTGTTTGAAAATGAAGAAAGAATTTTTTTTTTATTTTTTTTTATTTTTTCAATTTTTAAAACTTTGTGACAAAAAGCGAGATCTGCAAAATACTCAACATACCTCTCAGCAAATAGCTTGGGGTGTCTACTTTCCAAAATGGGGTCATTTGGGGGGGGGTTTTGTGCCATCTGGGCATTCCATGGCCTCCGAAACTGTGATAGGCAGTGAGGAGTGAAATCAAAAATTTACACCCATAGAAATCCTGAAGGCGGTGCTTGGTTTTCGGGGTCCTGTACGCGGCTAGGCTCCCAAAATGTCTCACACATGTGGTATCCCCGTACTCAGGAGAAGCAACAGAATGTATTTTGGGGTGCAATTCCACATATAACCATGGCATGTTTGAGCAATATATAATTTAGTGACAACTTTTTGTAATTTTTTCTTTTTTTTTTCTTTTTGTCATTATTCAATCACTTGGGACCAAAAAAAAAAATATTCAATGGGCTCAACATGCCTCTCAGCAAATAGCTTGAGGTGTCTACTTTCCAAAATGGGGTCATTTGGGGGGGTTTTGAACTGTCCTGGCATTTTATGCACAGCATTAGGAAGCTTATGTCACACATCATCCACTCTTCTAACCACTTGAAGACAAAGCCCTTTCTGACACTTTTTGTTTACATGAAAACATTTTTTTTTTGCAAGAAAATTATGTTGAACCCCCAAACATTATATATATTTTTAAAGCAAAGGCCCTACAGATTAAAATAGTGGGTGTTGCATTTTTTTTTTCCACACAGTATTTGCGCAGCGATTTTTCAAACGCATTTTTTGGGGGAAAAACACACTTTTTTTATTTTTAATGCACTAAAAAACACTACATTGCCCAAATGTTTGATGAAATAAAAAAGATGATCTTAGGCCGAGTACATAGATACCAAACACGACATGCTTTAAAATTGCGCACAAACGCGCAGCGGCGAGAAACTACATTCATTTTTAAAAGCATTTAAAAGCCTTTACAGGTTACCACGTTAGATTTACAGAGGAGGTCTACTGCTAAAATTACTGCCCTCGATCTGACCTTTGCGGTGATACCTCACATGCATGATGCAATTGCTATTTACATATGACGCTAGACCGACGCTTGCGTTCGCCTTTGCGCAAGAGCAGGGGGGGACAGCGGTGCTTTTTTTTTTTTTTTATTATTTATTTTGCTTTTTTATTTTATTTTTAAATTGTTCCTTCCATATTTTTTTTTTTTTTATCATTTTTATTGTTATCTCAGGGAATGTAAATATCCCCTATGATAGCAATAAGTAGTGACAGGTACTCTTTTTTTGAAAAAAAATGGGGGGTTAGACCCTAGATCTTTCCTCTGCCCTCAAAGCATCTGACCACACCAAGATCGATGTGATAAAATGCTTTCCCAATTTCCCAATGGCGCTGTTTATATCCGGGGGGGGGGGCATTCCCTCCCACTGCTTGTAAAAGCAGTCCAGAGGCTAATTAGCCACTAGGATTGCTGTTACATGAAAGCCGGCCGCTGGCTGAAAAGAATGATACCCGCAGGCATCAATCTGGTATAACCATTCAAAGTCTAGCAACATACCAGTACGTTGCTGGTCCTTGTTGGACATGTATTGTAATCTTTTTTTTCATGCAGCCTGTTGGCTGAACGAAAAAAAGAGATTGATCGGTGGGTATGCCCACCATTAGAATACCTCCCTTCATCCACCCACTTCTAATGATGGGCATATATGCCGAAGCATGGGGGCATCCTCCCGCAAAAAAGTTATGCCGCGTACACACGGTCGGACTTTTCCACGGGCAAGCCTTCGTCGGAATTTCGACCGTATGTACGCGGCATAAAAGGTTATGCCGCGTACACACGGTCAAACTTTTCCACGGGCAAGCCTCCGTCGGAATTTCGACCGTATATACGCGGCATTAGGAGCAAAATCGCTCCTCCGCCCCTGCTGCCCCCATGCTTCGGCATATATGCTCTTTTTTTAACTGTGGTGGTGAAATCACCTCCTACAGCGTTGGAGTCACGGCTTTATGTATCGTGGGAGCAAACGCTGTTGCTGTCAAGATAAATAAATCCGCGATGCAACTGAATGGCGTACCTGCTAAGCAAATGATGGTTAACATTAAAACAAAGTAACATTACAGTACAACAGTAAGACCTTACCATACCATACCTGCAAAGCAAATACCAAAACAAAACCTAGTAAAAAATAAAACATTTTTTTTAACGCAACCTGTGCCTAAAATATATATATGCCGAAGCATGGGGGCATCCTCCCGCAAAAAAGTTATGCCGCGTACACACGGTCGGACTTTTCCACGGGCAAGCCTTTGTCGAAATTTCGACCGTATGTACGCGGCATAAAAGGTTATGCCACGTACACACAGTCGGACTTTTCCACGGGCAAGCCTCCATCGGAATTTCAACCGTATATACGCGGCATTAGGAGCAAAATCGCTCCTCCGCCCCTGCTGCCCCCATGCTTCGGCATATATTCTCTTTTTTTAAACTGTGGTGGTGAAATCACCTCCTACAGCGTTGGAGTCACGGCTTTATGTATCGTGGGAGCAAACGCTGTTGCTGTCAAGATAAATAATTCCGCGCTGCAGTTGAATGGCGCACCTGAAAACAAAAAATTACATACCTGAAAAGCAAGCATGATAAAACATTGCAGAATAGAATACAGTAAAAAAGAGCAGAACAATAGAGAGAAAATAGAGAGAGAGAGAGAGAGAGAACAATAAAACGACAACTATTTTTGTTTTTTTTTATTTTATATTTTTTTTGTGTTTTACGTTTTTTTTTACACTTTTTTTTGTAACTTTAACAACTGTAATGGTTCGGGTCTCTCAAAATGTAATGGCATCTTGGGAGACCCTGTGTAAGTGTGTCCTAGTCTGTGAAATGCTGTACCCTACGCTAAAACTTCACTTTTGAGTGGTAGCGATCAAAACATTCACCAAGGCAAAGACCAGGTTTGTCAGGACAGAGTGGACAAAAAACACGGGTGTCACGCCTAAATCCGCGCTTGCTACAGACACGACATCTTTTTTGGGGGGTTCGTTGGGTAGGGGTACTCGGGAGGGCATACGGATAATGCCTCTCATGCAGCTGGCTTACTGCATTTGGTAGGGGATGGTGAGGTGCAGAACCGCCTGGATACAGGAGTTCTGTGACTATCTCATTCTGGAATTTTAGAAGAGATAACGTCCCGCCTGAAGCTCTGTATAGCACATGAGCATTCAGCAAAGCCAATTGAAATAAGGATAGAGACACTTTTTTGTACCAGCGTCTCGCCTTACGGTCAATTAGATACGGCGCCATCAACTGGTCGTTGAGGTCCACCCCTCCCATATTTTTGTTATATTCGTGGACACAGAGGGGTTTCTCCACAACACCAGTCGCCGTAGGAATTTGGACTGTCGTGTCTGCATGAAGGGAGGTAAGAAGGAAAACATTCCTATTGTCCCTCCACTTCATAGCGAGCAAGTTATTACACTTCAAGCAGGCTCTCTCCCCCAGCCTAAGACGGGCATCTACAAGCCGCTGGGGAAAGCCCCGGCGATTAGGTCGCACGGTGCCACATGCTCCAATCTGATGATCAAACAAGTGACTAAACAGTGGCACGCTCGTGTAATAATTGTCCACATACAAGTGGTACCCCTTTCCGAATAAGGGTGACACCAAGTTCCACACTATCTTGCCAGCGCTCCCTATGTAATCCGGGCAGTTGACCGGCTCAACCTGACTATCTTTTCCCTCATAAACCATAAAGCTCCATACATAGCCTGTTGCCCTGTCACAGCACTTATAGAGCTTGACCCCGTATCTGGCACGCTTGCTGGGAAGGTACTGCTTGAAAGCCAAGCGGCCAGAAAATTTATTCAGGGACTCATCAACGCAGACAACTTGATCGGGAATAAACAAGGCTGCAAAACGTTTGTTGAAGTGGTTTATGAGGGGCCGAATTTTATAGAGCCTGTCGTACTCAGGGTCCCCACGTGGACGACAAAGTTCATTGTCGTTGAAGTGCATGAACCGCAAAATCTGCTTGTATCGTGTCCTGGGCATGGAGGCAGAGAACACGGGCATGTGGTCAATTGGGTGCGTGGACCAATAAGCACACAATGACGGGAATTTATGTGTGCCCATGTTGAGGGAAAGGCCCAGAAAGGTCTTAAATTCGGAAACCGTAATTGGTTTCCAATCTTTGGCAATTTTAGGCAACTGGGGGTTAGCGGCGATGAATTGACCAGCATACAAATTACTCTGGTCCACAATAGATCTATAGAGATCTTCCGTGAAAAACAGCGAATAATAATCGATTGGCATAAAATCAGCTGTTTCCACCTGAATACTGGGTTGGGCAGTGAATGGCGGGTTCTGCAGAAGTGGTGGGGACCCAATCAGGATAGGCGAATTCTGCAGGAAGGGCACTATGGGCACGACGGGCCTGCCTTTGTCTTCTTGGTGGCAGCGGGACACTACTTGTGCTTGCCACCTCGCCAGCTTGAACTGCACTTATGGGACTCGCCACGTCACCACGTGATACTGCAGTGCTGGATGTACGCCCAGGCTGTACTAGGCCGCTGGTGCTTGCCAATTCACCAGAAGGAATAGCGGCGCTTGTACTACTCTGCTCCATGATACGAGAGCCCTGCGGTTCTTGCTCCTCAACAACCTCAGAAGATCGGGATCGGGTACGCCTGACCTTAGCAGGGACCTCAACTTCGTCGTCAGAGCTATCTGACGTGGGGCCGCTGACGTCACTGTCTTCTACGGGAAGATATTCTGAGCCTGAATCTGACAGAAAAGTGACCTCCTCTTCACTATCTGTCATGCTCAGAATCTCGTAGGCCTCTTTACTAGTGTACCTTCGACTTGCCATTTTGGGCTCTAAATTTAGGGGTACACTAGTAAGATTCACAGGTAAAAAAAGCACCTGACTGTCACCAAATGTATCAAACGCTACCAAAAAAACTGTTAGCGATCGCAGGGATCAGGACTGTCTCTGCGAACGCTGCAGTTATGTGTGTTGTGTTTGGTAAGTGACAGTGATCGATCGATACTGCACTTGGGTGGGCTGGGCTGGGCTGGGCGGAGGGGCTAAACGCAGGTACTAGCAGGTATCTGGGCTGATCCCGCTAACACTGCGTTTTTGGGAACCCTAAACCGCTGGGGACGCTAGTATAGATCTGATCAGTTACTATACCACTAAGGGAGGTGTATGCTTTGCGCGTGGGTGTTAGCGTTACTGGCACTAACCTAAAGCTGCCTGGGGCGACGCAGACCCTCTCTGGCGCTAAAACCTAATTGATATCACCCGCCGGGCGATCAGGGGGTTAAACCTTTATTGGGTTATATACGGCGGGTGCCCTGATGCTATAAAAAGCAAACTAACCAACCAGCGTCACCTGTAACCTTTATATGGTGATCACTGGTGAAAGGGTTAACTAGGGGCAATCAGGGGGTTAAAACCTTTATTAGGTTAAATATGGGGGTACCCGACGCTATATAAAAACCTGACGGGTTACCTAAATAACGAAATAACTCATTGGGTAACCAGTGTCACCAGTGACGCTTATACGGTGATCACTGGTGAAAGGGTTAACTCTAGGGGCAATCAGAGGGTTAAAATAATATATGGGGGTACCTGACGCTAATAAAAACCTGCGGCGAACCTAAAAATAATTAACTGGCTATCTAGGACACCAGCGACAAGAAAAAAGCGATCGGAAAAGCGATCGCTTAGTGACACTGGCGTTAGGGGGTGAAAGGGTTACCTGGGGGGCGATCAAGGGGTTAAACCTTTATTAGGGGGGGTTAGGGGGCTACCCTGGACCTAAAGGGGCCTAATCCTAACTGCCCTGCAACTTTTTACAGTCACAAATGACACTGATTGCAGTGATCAGTAAAAAAAATGATCACTGCAAATGGTGCACTGTGACTGGGGGTACTGGGGGTGATCTGGGGGTGACTGGGGGGTGATTTGTGTGCCTACGTGTACTGGTGTCAGTGGGCTGTTGGTGCACTTACTATGTGATGTCTTCTCTCCTCGCGCCGGATCGAAAAGACCGACCTGAGGAGAGATGACATCACTTCCTCCTGCCTGTGTTTACATTACATGCAGGGGAAGCTCTCTCATTCGCCGGGAGCGATCGAGAGGGGGTGGCCGGAATCGAACGGCCGTCCCCTCATGCCAGATCGCTCCCGAACACTTAACCACCGCTCACTGTACAGAATGGGGGTCCGATCGGACCCCCCAACTATACAAAGGCGATCACGTACATATACGTGATTCTGCCTGTCGGTGCCATTCTGCCGACGTATAATTACAGTGGGCGGTCGTTAAGTGGTTAATAAATTAATAATAATAATAGGTACATGATTCAAGGGTTAGAAGGAATACTTACAAGGAATTGTTAGCATTTTTAGTTTATGTACACTGAATTATGGGCACAAAGACTATATAAAATAATTTAGTTTTTTTAGATATATTTTTTATGTGGGTTCACTGGCACTCATACTTTTTCAATATATGACTTACAACCATGCTCTTACTGATAGTCTCAGCTACTAAGGCTGAATTTGGATGCGGCTCACAGCAGGGGTCTCCGTTTTTAGGGACAAATCAGGCCCAAAGTTTTGCCTGAATTTGGACCTAAAACTGAGCCAAAGATGCACAGGACTCCTGTGCAATCCGCTCCACGGTCACCCCGGAGATATGTGAACCGATTCCATTGAGAGACAGTCAAGCCTCGTACACACGATCCGATTTTCCGCAGACAAAGCGCAGGACTTTTATCCGAAGGGCGTTGGGCGTGAACTTGTATTGCATACAAACGGCAAAGAATTGTTGGCCAACAAACATTAAACTACGTGTTTTTTTCAGCTCTTTAGCGCCACCCTTTGGGCAACTTCTGCTAATGTTGTGTTATGGTTAGCATTGTTTCTGAGCATGCGTGTTTGTACTTTGGATTTTTTTTCCGACGTACTTGTGTACACACGATCGGAAAAACCGACATCACACATTTGTTGTCGGAAAATTTTAAAGCATGCTATCCGACATTTGTTGTCAGAAAACCTGACAACAGTTGTCTGATGGAGCATACAAACGGTCGGATTATCCGATAACATCCTGCCATCACACAATTCTCGTCGGAAAATCCGATCGTGTGTACGAGGCTTCACAGTCTTCTGTCATGTGAATTGAATGTGGGGAAACCCACATCTAATTGGCATAAGTGTGAACCCAACCTAAAGATAACTGTCCTCCTTTTACTGCCACATTCATATTTGCGAATGGGCCTGACACCGATTATATGCCAGAGCCCCAGTGGGGGATCACATTTATTAGCTGTGGGAGGCAGCCCCATTCAAAGATACTCTGTATCCAACTATCCAAGGGCACTTACATGTGATTGCTGCATGAGCGATTATGTGTGAGCTGCCATGATTAGCTATGGGAGCTGGCAGCCTCCAAGTCTTTTTAACGAGGCTGCCTCCTGCAGCTTATCGCTGGGAACCCCGGCTGGGGGTCTTGGTGTCGGGCCCATTCTCAAGTGTGAATGTGACCTAAGTGGGTAAATATGTAACAGTTTACGTAATTCTTTTTAAAACCGTGTCGTTTTCAATTAGCCTGAAAAGTTTCAAAGATGCTATTGTTTTTGCTCTCTGTGAGCAACATGTTTCTAACAAAGGCAAACATTTTGTTCCTACTTTCTTGTGTAGTATGTGTCAAGTGTAGCAAACGTGAACAGCAAATCTAAACCCATAAGTCACTTGTTGAAGCTGCTAAAAATTAAGGATTCTTTGGGTACTTACATGGCATTGTTGTTTGCAAAATGTTGGGTGAGTACACCCGTATTATTTTTAGGAACATTGAAAGCAATCATATAACAGCTGAATGCATGACCAATGAACGTTTCGATCCCAGCCTCTGGATTTCTCTCAGCCTTAAAAAAAATCAGGGCCAGCCCAAACATCGGTTCATTATTTCTCTGATGACTATATCACACACTATATGTGAAAACCCTATTGTTTATGTGTGTGTGTGTGTGTTAATAATCACAGTCCAGGCCAAGGCCTACTTTTGACAAATTTATTTAGATTGTACATTAACTGATGCAACACAGTTTGTCCATTATTGGGCTATATTTTGGAAGATTTTGTAAATATACTCACTGATTCTTTATTTTAGACAAGCTTAATATATAAAGAAGAGTCAGCCAATGATAGATGTACTTAAAATAAATCAGTTTCCAAAAGAACAATGGCGCCATCTAGCATCTGTTTAGAAAACTAGCTAAGCATTATGCTTTAGAATATCTATAGTAAAGTAAAGCCCCGTACACACGATCGGTTAACCTATGGATTTTCATCCGATGGATTTGTCCATCGGATAAGCGATGAAACTGTTTTCCATCAGTCTTGCCCACACACCATCAGTCAAAAAACCGACCGTTCCAAACGCGGTGACGTAAAACACTCCGATGAGCCGAGAAAAATGAAGTTCAATGCTTCTGAGCATGCGTCGACTTGATTCTGAGCATGCGTGGGTTTTTTATCCGATGGACTTGCCCATAGACGATCGGAGTTTTCGATAGTTTTTTTATCTATCGGAAAATTTTAAAACAAGTTCTATTTTTTAAAACCGATGGAAAAAAGACCGATGGGTACCATACACAATCGGTTGGTCTGATGAAAACCATCCATCGGACGGTTTTCATCAGTCAAACCGATCGTGTGTACGGGGCTTTACTTGCTCTTCCTCCACATTATTACTAGTGTTGGGCTTGGGCATGTTCGGATCGAGCCCGCCAGGAAGCTGTCACATGCGCTGCCCATGATTGGCGGTGTGCAGTGACGGCTTCCTGACAGGCTCGATCCGAACACGCTCGAGCCCATCACTAATTATTATCATATTCTTCATGCAGACCTAACCTAAAATGATTATGCTGATTAAAACGCTGCAGCCTCTGTCAGTCTGGCATTGGTTTACATCTTCTCCAAGTAGGCAAACCTTGTGGTACTGTGTTTGTGTTGCTTTCTATCATAGAGAAAAATGGAGCCCACTTGCTGTCCTCCCAGACTGTCACATTCACCAACCACCTGGCTTTCTTCTCCTTGGAGATCTCCCGGATATGCTAGCTGGCTCCTGCTGTCCTCACTACTCCTCAATACTCCAGGCAGCTCCTCCTAACCTCCCTCCCATTCTTCTGGAAGCTTCTCCAAGGTTCCAGCAAGTAGGGGGAGGTACCACAGGTGCTGGCTGCTGAGTCATCCAGCCTCCCTGAGTCACTCACCCTGACCCAGATTCAAACCACCCTGGCTCTCAGCCAGGCTAAAATTTACCTAAACTAAACACTAACTATGTACACCTAGCACTCTACACTGGAGGGTGCTGTACATAAAGCCATACGGTACAAAATTACATGTTGTGCTCTCCCTCTAATAGATGATACATAATTGTTAGTGAGGCACTTTAACAAACACTTTAAAGAGTAACTCCACTTTTGTTGGAAAAAAAAAAAAAAGCATTTCCCTATGTACATTGCAGAGATTTTAACAATCTTTGTTGCAGATTCCTACCTTTTGTTATTCTGAAGAAATCCCTGTTTGTCGTGTGGAAATGGAATCTAATGGGAGTGGTTTAATAATTATCAACCAGCTACCGCACCTGCAGAGCTCTAATAAGGAAAATTGCAAGGTCTGTATCCCTTTAGATGTGATTTCCTATTGGGATTGTCTCACCAAAAATGATATTTTTGCTGCAGGAGATGCCTGAAATCTGACTTGTATCTTAGGCAGAAGTCTGGGAAAATCAGTGAGCCAATCACACAATCAGGAAAATATGTTTCTGGGGGGCGTTCTGTACACATTCTGTGTACAGAACAACTCCAGGTAGCCATATTGCATTGCATTTTACAGAAAATTACAGAGATGCAAATTGAAAAGGAAATGTAATGTTTAATAATGTTCAATTACAATATGACTTGAGTAGAAATTGTATATGCTATATTATTTATTTTCTATTTGCTTTTTTTTCCTCCGAAAGTGGGGTTACCCTTTAATAATTATTGAAGTCCATGCACAGTCCATTTTGCAAACTAGTGCTGAGTCACCTTAAATTGTTGCACATTTGAAGGATCCAAGCCCAATGCGTTTCACAGCAAAGATTGCTGCTTCTTCAGGAGAAATAGCGGGAGTATCTAAAATATATAACATCAGATAGAATATAATAATAACATTCCTATTCTTACATAAATATATAACATTAACCACATGTTTACATTGAGCCTTACCACATTCCTAAAAACATATGAGATCATAAATATGTCCCGCACTCCAAGTTACCACCAGGGCATGAGTGGCTCTAACTCCTTCTTAATCTAAGGCTGAGAATGGCGTTGAAACACTGGACCATACAGGAAGGAGACCAAAACCACAACAGGTGCAACACCACCAGACCACCACGCATGGACAAGTACAACTCATAAAAACCATTGTCCATATTAAATATAACCTGACCAACAACAGCATATACACTTGGCCACAATGACTCACACACATTTGCACTGTAATATACTTACCCTCAGTTCACACCAATGTGTTTTTTAGTGCGTTTTCCAGAAACGCACTACAGTTCATTTAACATGATTTCCTATGGATCTAGTTCACATCTGTGCATTCTAAACTAGTTAGTTTCTTTTCAAAAGGGTAAGGCTAGGTTAATATCTATGCAGGTTGCAGTTGATGTGCTTTCTGTCACGTTTTTCAGTGCGTTTTTGAACACACGTTTTTGGTGCGTTTTGAAACTTTTTGATGCATTTTGCATTTGTTTGTTTTTTGCTAATTAGAAAGTATGACAATACAATATATGTGGAATAATGAGGATATAAAATAAACGCACCAAACCACTCCTAGCGCTATATGGAAAAATTAATAGTGAATAGTAAAGCTGCCACTATAATAAAAAATCAAACACAATACATATACTGAAAAGAATTCCAGCATTAGCGGCGCTAGAAGTTCAATAAAAAAAACGTTTATAACAATGAGCATCCCAATAGTCATATAGTCCAATGTTATGTGAAGTTAAATTAATCAATGTGTTCCCACACGATCTGTATCCTGTGTTCCAGCCGTCACCACACCTCGTGCCTTAACACCCCTATGGTCAAACACTCACCAAATAAAAGGTGGATATAGGCTCGTAGAATGATCCTTTCTTGGAGCGGCAGGTACAGGTTACTCCATCTATGTGTCACTCATGACAAGAGAACACAAGTATAAATAGCGTAATTCCGTAAACACTATAAATGTATTAATAAAAAAAGAGGAATCCCCCCTATACAAGTTGCACTCACAAACAAATGTTATACATAAGCGTTTCAATAAGCAGTCCTGTCAAAATCAGTTTCAGCTCTCACCGTCAGATGGATCACTCATACGGCGTGAAAGTATGACAGTTCTGTTCATGAAGTGCGACATTGATGTGACTTTACACTATCTGGAACTCAGGTAGCATCAAAGTCACATCAAATTAATACAGGAACCTTTATGTATCCACAGTGGCATGTTAGGGTTAAGGGCTTACCCTAACAATTACTGCTAACCCTAACCCTAACATGCGACTTTGGACACATAAAGGTTCCTGCACTACTTTGATGCTTCTTTGATGCTACTTGAGTGCTAGAGAGTGTAAAGTCGCATCACTCCATGAATAGAACTGTCATACTTTTTAATTTTTGGATCTATGTATGTGGGATGTGCACTGTATATTTATTCCCCAGATAAGGCTGCGCTCACTGGATCTAATAAGAGTTCCTGTATTCTTGCAGGCTTTCTTTTATAACCTGTGAAGGAAAATCCTTGCATATGTAGTAGTGCATGGCCCATTGGCTCAAATGAAAGGAAAAATAATCTGGCCTAGTCTAGGCAATTGCAATTAGAACAGCATAATTATTGATAGAGAGGGAGAGGGGTGGCAAATAACCCTAAATTAAAAAATAGCTATCCTAAAATATACCTCATAAAGTATAATTTATACAGTATAAAGCAATTTGATTTCTGTTTATCTTTTTCATGATTTACGTATGTTACAATGTTTTTCTTTGTGAGGATGTCATTGAGATCTGCAGTTTTACTGCAGATCTTTATCTGTTTTTGTATCCTAGATATTGGGATAGGCTTCGATGCACTTGCTAAAAATATGTTTCAGCATAAAATGTGTGAGAATTTCCTGCATGATTTGACCAAGTGCTGTAAAAAGAAACACTACACTACTGGCATTAATTTAAAATTACATAGAGGACTGCCATTTGACTTGATGTGGTCACATTTTTTTCAGGTAGCAATCAGCTATACAGCAAAAGTGACCGCCGCATTGGTTCCCAGCCTTTTCCGTTCCTCCTGGGAGCCTGGAGCCACAGTAAACTGGCCAGACAGGGAGAGAAGGAGGAGAACGAGGAATATCTGTACCCTAATTTCATTTGTGACTATGACCTTGGAAACAATTGTAGCGGCCTCACCCTCTCTCTCTCTTCTTTAGCGGTTACTTTGGCTCCGGTCTAGGGGTACCTTGAAGGGGAGAGCGAGGTGCGCCACGGCCCATGTCCTCTAGATTACAGCATGTAGAGGTGAAGGCCAGCACCAGATTACCTTCGGGCTGTGTATACGCTCAGAGCCAAGTCTGTTCTGCTGATAACCCCCTTTGCTCCCAGTAATTGGAGTACCACACACTGAAAAGGTCCAACACTTATTTATTCCATAACGGCAAACAAATAGTCCTTTGCGAGCAGACAGTTTGAGACCCATAGAACAGTTCAGTATTGGTGGGGAGTAGGTCAAGGCACAATCCTCAAAGAAAACTAAACCGTTGAGGTTTCACCAACGGTTGCTAAGCACAGTGGCTGTAAAACATACTTTTTGGCTTCAGAGTATCTTCCAGCGACTCTAATGAACAGGAACTGGAGTTACCTTCGCTACGTTGCAGCCCCTGTCAGGGGGAAGACATCCCTCCAAGAGAGTTACCAGAGGCCCCGCCGTCACCGGAATAATGCTGTACTGGGCTATTCGGAAGGGTTACACTCCCCGGCCTCCTCATCTCCGATACGGGTCCCAACACCTTAGGGCCCCTTGGACTCCTCCACCCTCGCGGAACCCAGTCGAAAGTACTGGGCCCCAGGCCTTGGTCATAGTACCTCACCCCAGACTTAAGGTGCCTGGGATGGACTCCATACCTCGCTCCGGCCAGGTCAAGGGAACCAGGGCCCGGAACTCTGGAACGCCAGCACCCAGGCTGAAGGTGCCTGGGCGCGGCTGCGTCCTCCAACTCTGAACCCCAAGGTCAGGGCGTCCGCCCCTTTTATCTCCTCTCCCTTTGCGTCACAGCGGGTTCCCCGCCCCGCTGTACCAGCGCCAGGAAAGGACAAAAAGGAACAGTCTTGTGGTGCGGATTCAACTCCGGCCCAGGGCGACAACGCCACCTGCAGGCCGCAGGGAACCTTGCACCACCAGAGTCCTCCAAGAACCACAAAAGGGATTCTCAGACTCCCTAACAAACAGTACATCTGGGTTGAATAACCCAGATGCTCCCCCCCCCAAATTTAAATGCCCGCTACACAATGATCTGTGCTTGATTAGCTGAAGTGGGGGCTAGGGGGACATGGGGGGTCTAAGAGACCCCTGATGTCTCCATAAAGAGTACCTGTCACCTGCCCATGCTATCACATTAGGCTTGTTAGCCCTCTTGTGATAGCAACAAAGTTAAATAAAAAAAAAAGGTAAAAAGTGTTAAAAAATAAAGTTGTAATAAAAAAAATATATATATATAAAAAAAAAAAATGTATATGCACCCCCCTTGCAAACACGCAAATGCATAGGTCCCACGTGTGTATGTAAACAGTGATTGGTCCACAAATGTGAGATAGAGCTGAAATTCATGGGTAAGTATAAATTGATAACCTATAAAACGGAAAATTTATTATCAAATGCTTACCATAATTTTCCTTTCCTGATGGACTCCATGGCAGACTATGTGTGGGTTTACCCCCCCTCTTCTCCAATGCTATAGGACCCCAGACCCCCTTCCACCATAGGGGTATCATAAGCCCATAAAACCACTCACCCACCTATGGCTGGGCCCTGGGTTGCACCGCACAGCTGGGACCAGGAGCAGAAAAACATCCCGATTGGACGTCCTACAGGAACAACGCGATGTAGGGTCCATGGAGGAGGACAAAAAAGGAACGCAGTCCCTAGCTTTGAGCTCAAACTTATGGGTATGGGGTCCTATAGCATTGGAGAGGAGGCGGGGTTAACCCACACGTATGAAAAAATTTTGGTACTGTCGTTTTTCACCATTTCATAGGTGCACAATTTTGAATCTTGACATGTTTGATATCTGTTTACTCAATGCAATCCTATCTTTATCATTATACTAAATGGGGATTATATTGTGTTTTCATGCACTAAAATTCATTTTACAGTTTATTTTTCCTGAAAATATGTGCTTGATAAACAGCCGCGCAAATATTGTGAGACATTAAAAATTGCAACCAGCCAACATTTTATTCTCGAGTGTCTCTGCTTTCAGAAGATATATAATGTTTGGTCCTGAGTAATTTTCTAGCAAAAATTCAGATTTTAACGTGTGAAAAATTAAAAAAATTGCCCCAGACGAGAATTGGTTAAATGTATAGAAAAATATAAGTTTATATTAAATGAGTCAACAACTAATGCCGCGTACACACGACCGTTTTTCATGACAAGAAAAATGCAATTTTTTAATTTGGTCATTAGAAACGATCATGTGTAGGCTCCAGAGCATTTTTCGCAACGTGAAAAATGGCCATTAAAAACTTCTTTTTAGCTCTTTTGCTAACGGAGGCCCGGTCTTCTCCGTCGTCTTCTTCTTCTCCCGCTCTCCAGTTCTTCTCCCGCACTCCGGTGTCGTCGCCGCGTTCTCCGGTTCTTTCTTCCGCCGGGCCTCCGCTAACTTCTTTTTAGCTCTTTTGCTAGCAGAGGCCCGGTCGTCGCCGTCGGCGTCTTCTTCCCTCTTCTCCTCCTCGATGTTGACTCGTCGCTTCCTCTCGCAGTAATGGTAAATCTTCGGTCCGCAGAGATTAATCTATTCTTCACATGACGTCACAGTCACATGCTCTGGGGCACATGTGCACATGACGTCACAGTCACATGTTCCAGGGCACATGTGCACATGACGTCACAGTCACATGCTCCAGGGCACATGTGCCCCGGAGCATGTGACGTCATGTGAAGAATAGATTAATCTCTGCGGACCGAAGATTTACCATTACTGCGAGAGGAAGCGACGAGTCAACATCGAGGAGGAGAAGAGGGAAGAAGACGCCGACGGCGACGACGGAGAAGACCGGGCCTCTGCTAGCAAAAGAGCTAAAAAGAAGTTAGCGGAGGCCCGGCGGAAGAAAGAACCGGAGAACGCGGCGACGACACCGGAGAGCGGGAGAAGAACTGGAGAGCGGGAGAAGAAGAAGAAGACGACGGAGAAGACCGGGCCTCCGTTAGCAAAAGAGCTAAAAAGAAGTTAGCGGAGGCCCGGCAGAAGAAAGAACCGGAGAACGCGGCGACCAGTGCCGGCCCAAGACATTGTGCTGCCTGGTACCAAGAATGAAATGCTGCCCCCCCCCCCCCAAAAGAAAAATCACGCCCACCAAAATGCCCCCATATTCATTATTTTATATCATGATAACCAAAATGGACCTGTCATGGCTCTATACATGTATATAGGAGTATAAAAGGACCTGTGCGTGGCCGTTGGCCGAGATGTCAGCTGGCCACCCGCGATCGCTCCATAGAGCCAGAACGGGGATCTGTCAATGTAAACAGACAGATCCCCATTCTGACAGGGGAGGAGAGACAGATCTGCTGTTCCTAGTGATTAGGAACAGAGATCTCTCTCCTCCTCCAGTCAGTCCCCATCCCCCCAGTTAGAAACACCTCCCAGGGAACACATTTAACCCCTTTCCTGACAGTGACATTTACACAGTAATCAGTGCATTTTTATAGCACAGATCGCTGTATAAATGTCACTGGTCCCAAAAAAGTGTCAAGTGTCCAATCTGTCCACCGCAATGTCACAGTTTCGCTAAAAATCGCAGATCACCGCCATTACTAGTAAAAAAATATATATAATAATAATAAAAATGCCATAAATCTATCCTCTATTTGGTAGACGCAATAACTTTTGTGCAAACTAATCAATATACACTTATTGCGTTTTTTTTTTTACCAAACATATGTAGAAGAATACATATCGACCTAAACTGATGAAGAAATTTTTTTTTTTTTGGATGTTTATTATAGCCAAAGTTAAAATAAAAAACAATTTTCAAAGTTGTCGCTATTTTTGTTTATAGCACAAAAAATAAAAACCGCAGAAGTTATCAAATACCACCAAAAGAAAGCTCTATTTGTTTAGGTACAACGTCACACGACCGCGCAATTGTCAGTTAAATCGATGCTGTGCCGAATCGCAAAAAAATGATTGAAGTGCATTATTTCTATTGTTATATAAAATAAAATAGTTCAACTCACCATAATGCAGAATAAGTGGGAGCCCCGAGTGTGTCACTTGCCGCGTCACCTGCCACCAGATGCAGATTGTCACTTGTTGCGAATTGTCACTTGCCACAATGCCATCTGCCACAAATTGCGGCTGGTCACTTGCCACAATGCCACACATTGCAGATTGTCACTTGCCACGACATCACCTGCCACACGTAGCGGATTGTCCCTTGCCATGACGTCACCTGCCACACGTCTGACAGAGAGGAGGAGGGGGGTCTGACAGAGAGGAGGAGGGGGGTCTGACAGAGAGGAGGAGGGGGGTCTGACAGAGAGGAGGAGGGGGCAGCTGATAGAGAGGAAGAGGGGGGCGGCTGATAGAGAGGAAGAGGGGGGCGGCTGATAGAGAGGAAGAGGGGGGCGGCTGATAGAGAGGAGAGGGGGGGCGGCTGACAGAGCAGATGAGAGAGACGGACCTCAGGAGGGGGGCGAGGAGGGGGGTGGCTGATAGAGAGGAGGGGGGCCGCGGGTGGCTGACAGGGCAGATGAGAGAGACGGACCTCAGGAGGGGGGCGGCTGATAGAGAGGAGGGGGGGGTGACTGATAGAGAGGAAGGGGGGCTGATAGAGAGGAAGGGGTGCGGCTGACAGAGCAGATGAGAGAGACGGACCTCAGAAGAGGGGGTGGCTGATAGAGAGGAGGGGGGGCAGTGGGCGGCTGACAGGGAGATGAGAGAGACAGACCTCAAAAGGGGGGGCGGCTGATAGAGAGAGGGGGGGCCGCGGGCAGCTGACAGGGAGATGAGAGAGACAGACCTCAGGAGGGGGGGCGGCTGATAGAGAGAGGGGGGGCCACGGGAAGCTGACAGGGAGATGAGAGAGACAGACCTAAGGAGGGGGGGGCGGCTGATAGAGAGAGGGGGGCCGCGGCAGCTGACAGGGAGATGAGAGAGACAGACCTGAGGGGGGGGGCGGCTGATAGAGAGAGGGGGGGCCGCGGGAAGCTGACAGGGAGATGAGAGAGACAGACCTCAAAAGGGGGGGCGGCTGATAGAGAGAGGGGGGGCCGCGGGCAGCTGACAGGGAGATGAGAGAGACAGACCTCAGGAGGGGGGCGGCTGATAGAGAGAGGGGGGCCGCGGGAAGCTGACAGGGAGATGAGAGAGACAGACCTAAGGAGGGGGGGGCGGCTGATAGAGAGAGGGGGGCCGCGGCAGCTGACAGGGAGATGAGAGAGACAGACCTGAGGGGGGGGGCGGCTGATAGAGAGAGGGGGGGCCGCGGGAAGCTGACAGGGAGATGAGAGAGACAGACCTAAGGAGGGGGGGGCGGCTGATAGAGAGAGGGGGGGCCGCGGGAAGCTGACAGGGAGATGAGAGAGACAGACCTAAGGAGGGGGGGGCGGCTGATAGAGAGAGGGGGGCCGCGGGAAGCTGACAGGGAGATGAGAGAGACAGACCTAAGGAAGGGGGGGGGCGGCTGATAGAGAGAGGGGGGCCGCGGGAAGCTGACAGGGAGATGAGAGAGACAGACCTAAGGAGGGGGGGGGGGGGGTGGCTGATAGAGAGAGGGGGGCCGCGGGCAGCTGACAGGGAGATGAGAGAGACAGACCTAAGGAGGGGGGGGGGCGGCTGATAGAGAGAGGGGGGGCCGCGGGAAGCTGACAGGGAGATGAGAGAGACAGACCTAAGGAGGGGGGGGGCGGCTGATAGAGAGAGGGGGGCCGCGGCAGCTGACAGGGAGATGAGAGAGACAGACCTAAGGAGGGGGGGCGGCTGATAGAGAGAGGGGGGCCGCGGGCAGCTGACAGGGAGATAAGAGAGACAGACCTAAGGAGGGGGGGGCGGCTGATAGAGAGAGGGGGGGCCGCGGGCAGCTGACAGGGAGATGAGAGACAGACCTCAGGTGTGACACACAGGGCTAGTTAGGACTCCGGGAGCATGCAGGGCTGGCGCGATTACCCACAGTCCAGCTCCTCCGCTCCTCCAGGCGAATCACAAGCCTCATGTCTGCTGTCCGTCCCTCCCACATAACCTGCTCGGCCAATCACAGGACACCCGCCGCTGCCCATTGCTGAGCTTGGCTCAAAACACAGAGAGATTTTTAGGCAGCAGTTTGAACACTGATTTGCCGCTCCCCTGAAAGTGCCGCCTGGGACCGTGGTACCATCGGGTCCCATGGTAGGGCCGGCCCTGGCGGCGACGACACCGGAGACCCCCAAAGTCGGAAGAAGACCTCTGGAGTGGTGCAATAAAATACTTTTAAAAACTGTGTTGTGTTTTTATTTCCATTTATTTTCCACCAGGTGAATGGGTAGGGGCACGATGTACCCCATACTCATTCACATAGGGTGGGGGGGCCGGTATCTGGGTGCCCCCTTATTAAAGGGGGCTCCCGGATTCCGATAAGCCCCCCGCCCGCAGACCCCGACAACCAACGGCCAGGGTTGTCGGGAAGAGGCCCTGTCCTCATCAACATGGGATCAGGGTGCTCTGGGGTGGGGGGCCGCAGGTCGCCCCCCTGCCCCAGAGCACCAAACCCCCCATGTTGAGGGCATGTGGCCTGGTACGGTTCAGGAGGGAGGGGGGCCGCTATCGTCCCCCCCCTCTTCCCCTGCGGCCTGCCAGGTTGCGTGCTCGGATAAGGGTCTGGTTTGGATCTTGAGGGGGACCCCCACGCCGTTTTTTCGGCGTAGGGTTCCCCTTCAAATCCAGACCAGACCCAAGGGCCTGGTATGCCCCTGGAGGGGGAACCCACGCCGGTTTTTTCTTTAAAAATTGGCGTGGAGTTCCCGCTCAGGATTCATACCAAACGCAGTGCCTGGTATTGGCGGGAATCCGCGTCAGATCCCCGCCTATCGGCAATGCGTGTCGCTCATCGTGAAAGGAACATTTTTTCCTTTCCCGATGACGAGACAGCTCGGCGCTGGCTCTCGCGACGGAGCTCATAGGGTGTCAATATCGCCGCTAGAAGCCACAATATCGGCGGCACCTACTGTACTCATTACACTGAGCCGCTTTACAGGCGCTATAGCTATATGTCACTCCAGTGTGAGAGCCCGAGGGCTTTCACACTGGAGCGGTGCGCTTGCGGGACGTTCCAAAAAGTCCTGCAAGCAGCATCTTTGCAGCACTTTAGGAGCGGTGTAAACACCGCTCCTAAAGCTCCGCTGCCCCTAGTAATCAAGGGGCAGCACCGCGGGAGCAGCGCTTTTAACCCTTTATTCGGCCGCTAGCGGTGTTAAAAGCGCCCCACTATCGGCCAAAAAGCGCCGCTAAAACGCCAGTTAAACATAGCAGTGCTTTACCGCCAACTCCCCCAACGTGTGAAAGTGCCATAAGACTTATGTGCAGGAGCTGTGACATCCATGCCAGGTTGTAAGTGTGAATGTTGTACTTCAGACTGAAGGAGCCTTGATGTTGGCCATGATCTGGTGAGCTCTTCACAGTACTCATCCCACGGAGACCAATCCCAAGCTTGCTATTCTGTTTAATTGTGAGTGCATTGACATGTTTGTATGTGAATCTTATAACGATAAATATACTACACCTAATTGGTGTACCCTGCATCGTTTTTATGTTCTTCCATCAAAGAAGCAAACTTATGCCTCGTACACACGGCCGAGATTCTCGTTGAAAAAAACGTCGTTTTTTTCGACGAGATTCTTGGACAAGAAACTTGTCCCGGCGGTTCTTTGAATGGAGCGAACGCGGTGACGTCATCGAATACGATGAGCATGCGCTCGTCACATTCGATGCCGTCGCCGCCATCTTTGTTCACCCTACCTATGCCTAGGAAGCTACCGCGCATGCGTCGAAGTCATTTCGAACATGCTTCCCGGCGAAAAGGTAAGTGTACACACACACAATTTTCTCGTCGAGAAACAGGCTGACGAGAATCTTGACGAGAAAATAGAGAGCAGGTTCTCTATTTTCTCGTCGAGATTCTTGTCGCTTTTCTTGACGAGAAACCATACACACGAACGAATTTCTCTGCAAAAAATCTCTGCCAGCAAGTTTCTTGCTAGTGATGAGCCGAACACCCCCGGGTGCGGTTCGCACCAGAACCCGCGAACGGACCGAACGTTCGTACGAACATTAGAACCCTATTAAATACAATGGATGCGAACGTTCGAATTCTAAAGTGCTAATTATAACGACTATTATGCATGTTATTGTCCTAAAAAGGGTTTGGGAACCCGGGTTCTGCACCAGGGGACATGTATCAATGCAAAAAGAAGTTTTAAAAACGGTCGTTTTTCGGGAGCAGTCATTTTAATGATGCATAAAGTGAAAAAAAAAAAGTCAAATATTCCTTTAAATATCTTACCTGGGGGGTGTCTAAAGTATGCCTGTGAAGTGCCACGTGTTTCCCGTGTTTAGAACTGTCCCTGCACAAAATGACACTTCTAAAGGAAAAAAAAAACATTTAAAACTGCTTGCGGCTTTAATGTAATGTCTGGTCCTGGTAATATGGATGAAAATCTTTAAGAAAAATGGCATAGCTACCCCATGACCCCCCCCCCCACCCCAGCCCATTACCAGCCCCTTTGGGTCTTGTATGGATATTAAGGGGAACACCGCACACAAAATAAAAAAGGCCCTATATACTCTGAACAGCCGTATACAGGCGGTGCATACAAGACAGGGACTGTAGGTTTGTTCTTATGTAGAATGTGTTTGTAATTTTGAACAGGTACATTGTTTAAGTGTAGCTCCAGCCCAAAAATCTATTTTTAAACTTTTTGGAAAACATAGGTAAGGGTTATCACCCCTGTAACATTTGTTTTGCTGTCTGTGCCCCTGTTCAGAACATTTCACCTCACTTTCCATCCCAATGACAACTGTTTTTGAAATGTGGTGTTTTTCTTGAAACAAGGATTGGTGATAAAGCATCAGTACAGAGGAGACACCTTTCTCCCATATTAATTCTTACAGGAGAGAATTTTCCTTCCTAGGGGTAGATTTCCTCTCACTTCCTGTTGTCTTCTTGCGTTTGCAAGTAGGAGTCGTTTGTAAGTTGGATGTTTCAAAGTAGGGACCTGCCGTATATACTCTGCAGAAATAGGCCCCTTAGTTGTTGGTGTTGGCACAACACTGTAAGCACTCACAGTTACTCTTGGTTGGTGCTGGAACGCCCTACTGTCAACTATTATATCAGGAATTGTAATTACATATAATTGTTGAACAGTGGTAGTAAAAATTGGGCCTTTGATGGTGGTGCTGGTGCCACAACACTGTAAGCCCTGACAGTTACTCTTGGTGGGTGCAGCAATGGGCCCTGCTGTGAATTATTAGATCAAGAATTGTAATTGCATGCCCCTGTTGAACAGGGGCTGAAAAATTGGGCCTTTCGTGGTGGTGGTGGTGTTGCCACAACACTGTAAGCCCTCAGAGTTACTCTTGGTGGGTGCAGGAATGGGCCCTGCTGTGAATTATTAGATCAAGAATTGTAATTACATGCCCCTTTTGAACAGGGGCTGAAAAGTTGGGCCTTTCGTGGTGGTGGTGGTGGTGGCGTTGCCACAACACTGTAAGCCCTCAGAGTTACTCTTGGTGGGTGCAGCAATGGGCCCTGCTGTGAATTATTAGATCAAGTATTGTAATTACATGCCCCTGTTGAACAGGGGCTGAAAAATTGGGCCTTAGGCACTGGTGGCACAACACTCCAACCCCTCACAGATACTGTACTTGGAGCACAGCAATGAGCCCTGTTGCAAAGTATTGCTTCAAAAATTGTAATGACACGCCCCTGTTAAACAGGGGCTGAAAAATTGGGCCTTAGGCACTGGTGGCACAACACTCCAACCCCTCACAGATACTGTACTTGGAGCACAGCAATGAGCCCTGTTGCAAAGTATTGCTTCAAAAATTGTAATTACACGCCCCTGTTAAACAGGGGCTGAAAAATTGGGCCTTAGCCACTGGTGGCGGCACCCATAAACAAAAATGATCTTCCAAGCTATCATCATCAATCGTATCATTGAGGACTCGGAGGAGGAGGATAGCCAGTCAACATAACAGCACAGGCACTCAGCATCAGCATCAGTCTTGAAGGGATGTGACATGTTAAAATCAATTAGTCTGTTATATCAGCATCAGGTGTGTGGTAGCTGGTGGTGATCCAAGACTGGTTCATCTTGATGAAAGTCAGTCGATCAACCGAGTCGGTGGACAGGCGCACCCTGTGATCCGTGACAAATCCTCCAGCAGCACTGAATGTGCGTTCCGAAAGAACGCTGGATGCAGGACAGGCCAGTAGCTCAATTGCATACTGTGCAAGCTCTGGCCAGTGATCCATCCTCAAGACCCAGTAAGCCAGAGGATTTTCGGTGGGGAAGGTGTCCAAGTCTGACCTTGCCCCTAGATATTCCTGCACCATGTTTATCAGACGCTGGCGATGGTTGCTGGAACCGATCATACTTTGGGGCTGCGGACTAAAGAATTGTCTGAACGCATCGGTCAGACGGCCACCTTCCCCACCGCTCCTTCTTTGACTGGCCGAAGCCTCAGCAACTCGTTGTCGAGGACCAGGAGTTTGTAACCTCCCAGTCTCTGGGAACGTGTTGCACAGACCTTTCTGCAAGGCCTCCCGGAGTTGTGCTCCCTCTGCGACGGTAACATAAGGTCCGCAACCTTACCCTTGTACCGTGGATCAAGGAGAGTGGCCAGCCAGTAATGGTCCCTCTCCTTGATCCGAAGAATACGAGGATCCTTCCGCAGACTTTGCAGGATCAGGGAGGCCATGCAGCGTAGGTTAGCTGAGGCATTCGGTCCGGAGTCCTCTGGGTCACTAAGGACGACATGATCCGCAGCCACCTCCTCCCAGCCACGTACAAGTCCACTGGTTTCTTGGGACTGTAAATCATCCCTAAAAGACTGCTGCTGATGATGCTGAGTGCCAGCCTCCACCTCCATGCTGACACAATCCTCCTCCTCCTCCTCCTCCTCCTCTTCCTGTGCGATGGGTGGGACAGAAGGAACACTGTCTGGGTAAAGGGGGCCTTGAGAGGCAAGGAAGTCCTCCTCTTCCTGCCTCTGTTCTGCCTCAAGTGCCCTGTCCATTATTCCACGCAGCGTGTGCTCCAACAGGTGGACAAGAGGTACAGTGTCACTGATGCATGCACTGTCACTGCTCACCATCCTCGTGGCCTCCTCAAATGGTGCCAGGACAGTGCATGCATCCCTGATCATGCCCCACTGGCGTGGAGAAAAAAAACCAAGCTCCCCTGACCCTGTCCTGGTGCCGTAGTCGCACAGGTACTCATTGATGGCCCTCTGCTGCGTGTGCAGCCGCTGCAGCATGGCCAACGTTGAGTTCCACCTGGTGGGCATGTCACATATAAGGCGGTTCTTGGGCAGGTTCAACTCCTTTTGCAGCTCAGCCAGGCGAGCACTGGCATTATAAGATCTGCGGAAATGCACACAGACTTTCCTGGCCTGCCTCAGGACATCCTGTAAGCCCGGGTACCTGCCCAAGAACCGCTGCACCACCAGGTTAAGGACGTGAGCCACACAGGGCACATGGGTCAGTTGTCCCTGTCGGAGGGCGGAGAGGAGGTTGGTGCCATTGTCGCAAACCACCATTCCTGGCTTAAGCTGGCGTGGCGTCAACCACCTCTCGGCCTGGCCCTGCAGAGCAGACAGGACCTCTGCCCCAGTGTGGCTTCTGTCCCCCAAACACACCAGCGCAAGCACGGCATGGCATCTTTTTGCCTGCGTACTTGCGTAGCCCCTTGAACGGCTACGGAGCACCGCTGGTTCAGAGGACAAAGCACAGGAAGAGGCCATGGAGGAAGAAGAGGAGGGGGTGGAGGAGAGAGGTGTGTCACAACCAGTAGTAGCATTTTGGAGGCGTGGCGGTGGAACAACCTCCAACACTACTGCACCTTGTCCTGCATCCTTCCCAGCTGCCAAAAGAGTGACCCAATGGGCCGTGAAAGAAAGGTAACGTCCCTGTCCATGCCTGCTGGACCATGAGTCAGCGGTAATATGCACCTTACCGCTGACCGCCCTGTCCAGCGAGGCCAAGACATTGCCTTCCACATGCCGGTAGAGAGCCGGAATAGCCTTCCGTGAGAAAAAGTGGCGTTTGGGAACCTGCCACTGAGGAACCGCACATTGCACAAACTCACGGAAGGGGGCCGAGTCTACCAACTGAAAAGGCAGCAGTTGAAGCGCTAGCAATTTAGCCAAGCTAGCATTCAACCGCTGGGCATGTGGATGGCTGGGAGTGAACTTCTTTCGACGGTCCAGCAGCTGGGGCAGGGAAATTTGCCTGCTAGAATCGGACGTCGGTGTACTGCTAGCAGAGTGGCCGCAAGTACTTGGCTGTGACACACCTAATTCTACACCTTCATTCCTCTCAGTGCATGTTTCAGAGAGGACTGAAGTTATAGTGGGGTTGGAGATCCCAGCTGATGCGGTGCAAGGAGAGGTCCGCTTTGTTCTTTGGTGTGGGTCTTTGAGGTAGGCTTGCCAACGAGCTGCATGGCAGGTCAACATATGTCTGGTCAGGCATGTGGTACCCAAGCGGCTGATGTTTTGGCCACGCGATATACGCTTGAGACATATGTTGCAAACAGCAGCTGTGCGATCTGATGCACTAGCCTCAAAAAAGGCCCACACCAAAGAACTTTTTGAATGACGGGCAGAGGCAGCGCCCTGCACAGGCGGAGCTCTGCGGTGTGATTCCGTCGGTGTACTGCCCTTACATTGGCCACCAAAGGGCATCCTGCCTCGTTGGAGATGTGCCTCCTCCTCATCCTCCTCCTCCTCCTCTCTCCTATTAGGCACCCACGTGGAGTCAGTGACCTCATCATCCCCTCCCTCCTCATCACTGGAGCCAATCTGGCAGTATGCTGCAGCTGCTGGAACATGACTGCCAGATTGGTGTCCTTCTTGAGCATCCCCTCTGTCTGCTCTCACGCTACTGCCTTCCTGTAGCTGGGTTTCATCATCAGACCCTTCGAAACGCTGGGCATCCTCCTGGAGCATGTACCCAACACTGTGCTCAAACAGTTCGGGGGACTCCTCAGGAGGAGGACATGGTGGGTCTAGGGAAGGAGTGACTGATGATGAGTCTGACATTGATACCAGGGAAGAGGACGCTTTGGCAGCTGCTTTGCCAGTACCCTGAGCCTGGGTGAGAGAGGATGAGGAGGAGGAGGAGGGCTTGGTCATCCACTCTACCAAGTCTTCGGCATGATGTGCCTCAACATGTCCAGCTGCCGAAAAGAAGGACAAGCGTGTCCCATGGCCATGTGCTGATGACAATGCACCGCGTCCACGACCAGCACTGTTGCCCCCAGACACAGAGCCTGCTTGCCCTCTTTTATTGCATCCTGACTGTCTGCCTCTCCTTGTTTGCCTTCCAGACATTCTAATGGATGGCCTGCAGGGAGATGGGAAAAAAGCAATAAGGGCTACCTTCAGGTGTCCTTCTCTGTCCCTTTACTTAAGGATTTCTAAATATGGTTGAGGATGATTGCTTTCGCACAGAATAGCACAACGACAATTTCCCTGACTGTCCAAAAAACAAGAATTTCAAAGATGGTTGATGAGGAATGCTTTAGCACAGTATAGCACAAGGAGAATTTCCCTCACTGTCCTTCCCTGTCCGTACAAACAAGGATTAGCACAGTAAAACACACTGACACTCTCCCTACCTATAGTTTTCTGTCCCTATAAAAAATGTTTTTTTAAAGATGGTTGATGAGGAATGCTTTAGCACAGTATAGCACAAGGAGAATTTCCCTCACTGTCCTTCCCTGTCCCTACAAACAAGGATTAGCACAGTAAAACACACTGACACTCTCCCTACCTATAGTTTTCTGTCCCTATAAAAAATGTTTTTTTAAAGATGGTTGATGATCAATGCTTTAGCACACTATAGCACAAGGAGAATTTCCCTCACTGTCCTTCCCTGTCCCTACAAACAAGGATTAGCACAGTAAAACACACTGACACTCTCCCTACCTATAGTTTTCTGTCCCTATAAAAAATGTTTTTTTAAAGATGGTTGATGATCAATGCTTTAGCACAGTATAGCACAAGGATAATTTCCCTCACTGTCCTTCCCTGTCCCTACAAACAAGGATTAGCACAGTAAAACACACTGACACTCTCCCTACCTATAGTTTTCTGTCCCTATAAAAAATGTTTTTTTAAAGATGGTTGATGATCAATGCTTTAGCACACTATAGCACAAGGAGAATTTCCCTCACTGTCCTTCCCTGTCCCTACAAACAAGGATTAGCACAGTAAAACACACTGACACTCTCCCTACCTATAGTTTTCTGTCCCTATAAAAAATGTATTTTTAAAGATGGTTGATGATCAATGCTTTAGCACAGTATAGCACAAGGAGAATTTCCCTCACTGTCCTTCCCTGTCCCTACAAACAAGGATTAGCACAGTAAAACACACTGACACTCTCCCTACCTATAGTTTTCTGTCCCTATGAATTTTTTTTTTTTAAAGATGGTTGATGATCAATGCTTTAGCACACTATAGCACAAGGAGAATTTCCCTCACTGTCCTTCCCTGTCCCTACAAACAAGGATTAGCACAGTAAAACACACTGACACTCTCCCTACCTATAGTTTTCTGTCCCTATAAAAAATGTTTTTTTAAAGATGGTTGATGATCAATGCTTTAGCACAGTATAGCACAAGGAGAATTTCCCTCACTGTCCTTCCCTGTCCCTACAAACAAGGATTAGCACAGTAAAACACACTGACACTCTCCCTACCTATAGTTTTCTGTCCTGTGAGGGGGTTAGCTCGGCAGCGGGTGTGTGTGACCCCCGGGATGGGCTCCCCACACAAAAACAGGCCCAGCAAACGGAGGTTGTGGTTTTCAAAATCAAAAAAAAAGGTGCGGTTTATTTTCTATTTACAGTGACAAAACACAGCAAAGCCAAAAGAAACATATAAACAAAATAAATCCTGGTCAACTTGACCTCTGACTAAACATACAGGTTTCCTAACTAACAACTGGGATCAGCCTAGTGCTGTCCTAGTCCCTAAGTCCCTGGTTTTAAATGTCCAAGCAAATAGCCACACAGGCTTTTTCTCACCGCACAGGGGTTCACTCTCCCTAGACAGTCCACACAGGTCTGGTTCCAGGCATGAGCTAACATCTAATGAAGCTGGGAGTTCTTATAGAGGCCTAAATGAGCTGACAAGCTTCAGCTGGCCTCATCAACTCCCTGCCTGCACGACGCCCAGCCCTCTCCCTAGAGGTATGAGTCATCCATGAGCCCACTAGCCTTAGCTGGGCTTATACAACTCTCCACCTAGTTGTATAAGTCGGCGTAAAGCCTGAATCTGGGCGAAATATATCTACCCCCCTGGATGCAACCAGGTGACTTTACCTTCCTGCTGTCACATACCCCCCCTCTTGTTTTAACCTCGGGGTTGGAACACCAGCAATCAGGCATTCATGTACTCGAGACAAAGCATCCACATTCCCCATTTGAACGCCAGGGCGATGCTTTACTGTGAAGTTGAATTCCTGGAGGGCCAGGAACCACCTATTCACTCTTCTATTTGTTTCCTTGTTTTGAGCCATCCACTTTAACGGAGCGTGATCCGTAACCATGTCAAAGTGCCTACCTAGCAGGTAGTACCGAAGGGAATCTAGAGCCCACTTCACCGCTAAACACTCCTTTTCAACGGTGGCGTAATTTACCTCATGGGACTTCAACTTCCTGCTGAGGTAAATGACTGGGTGCTCTTCCCCGTTCCAGACCTGGGACAATACTGCTCCTAACCCCACATCTGACGCATCACTTTGTACGACAAAGTCTTTAGAGAAGTCGGGTGAGTACAACACTGGCTGGCTACATAAGGCTTGTTTCAAGAATTGGAATGCTGCCTCAGCCTCGGGGGTCCATTTAATCATGACCGACCCTTTCCCCTTCGTTAGGTTGGTTAGGGGCACAGCCTTAGAAGCAAAGTGGGGAATGAATCGCCGATAATACCCAGCGATTCCCAGAAAGGCTCGTACCTGCTTCTTGCTGTTGGGACGTGGCCAACTCTGGATGGCCTCGACTTTGTTGAGTTGGGGTTTTATTACTCCCCTCCCAATGGTGTACCCAAGATATTTGGCCTCCTCCTGCCCAATGGTACACTTCTTGGGGTTAGCCGTAAACCCTGCTTCCCGAACAGAGTCCAGGACTGCTTGCACTTTTGGCAGATGTGAGGCCCAATCTGTGCTATGGACAATTACGTCATCCAGGTAAGCCGCAGCATACTTCCGATGGGGCCTCAGCATCTGGTCCATTTTCCGCTGGAATGTGGCCGGCGCATTCTGTAACCCGAACGGCATTCTTTTATATTGGAACGCCCCGTCTGGGGTTACAAATGCGGTTTTCTCTTTGGCCAATTTGGCCAGGGGGATTTGCCAATACCCTTTTGTGAGGTCAAGAGTCGTCATGTATCGGGCTGTTCCCAGCCGGTCGATCAACTCATCTATACGTGGCATGGGGTAGGTGTCAAATTTTGTAACTTTGTTCAACTGACGAAAATCGTTACAAAATCGCCAGCTCCCATCCGGTTTAGGCACCAACACAATGGGACTAGACCAATCACTTTGGGACTCCTCTATCACCCCTAAGTTCAGCATTTTCTGTACTTCCTCCCGTATTGCCTCCCGTCGGGCCTCTGGGATCCGATAGGGTTTTAACTTCACCCTTTCACCGGGCGGGGTAATGATGTCATGCTCTACCCCAAATGTTTGTCCCGGCAGCTCAGAGAATACCTCCTTGTTGCGAAGCACAAACTCCTTAACCTCCTGTTGTTGGGGTTGTGACAAGGTGGCTGCTATTCCAACCTCAGCAATCACGCAACCAGTTTGAGCTGGTGACCAAGTGTCTGCGACTAGGGACTCTCTATCCCTCCAGGCTTTCAACAGATTAACGTGATAGATCTGTTCGGGCTTTCGCCTTCCTGGTTGTCTGACCTTGTAATTCACTTCACTCACTTTTTCCATTATCTCGTAGGGGCCTTGCCATTTGGCAAGGAATTTACTTTCAACCGTAGGGACAAGTACCAGTATCCTATCCCCCGGGGAAAAGGTACGGGTCTTGGCTCCACGGTTGTACACTCTCTGCTGTGCTAACTGCGCTTGGGCCAAATGTTCCTTCACGATGGGCATTACCTGTGCAATTCGGTCTTGCATCAGGGCGACATGCTCAATCACACTCCTGTGGGGAGAACTCTCACTTTCCCAAGTTTCCTTGGCAATATCCAACAGCCCTCTTGGGTGTCTCCCATACAGTAACTCAAAGGGGGAGAATCCCGTAGAGGATTGGGGCACCTCCCTAATAGCAAACATCAGATAAGGAAGTAGACAGTCCCAATCCTTTCCATCTCTATCCACCACTTTCTTCAACATTTGTTTTAGGGTTTTGTTGAATCTTTCAACCAGCCCATCGGTTTGGGGGTGATACACAGATGTACGTAATTGCGTCACTTTGAACAATTTACACAGCTCCTTCATAACCCGGGACATAAAGGGTGTACCTTGGTCCGTAAGCAGTTCTTTACAAATACCCACCCGGCTAAACACAAGAGATAGCTCTTTGGCTATGGTTTTGGCCGAGGTATTTCGGAGAGGGATCGCTTCTGGATAACGGGTGGCATAGTCCATTATAACTAATATGTACTGGTGCCCCCTAGCGGACTTGATTATAGGACCTACCAAATCCATGGCGATCCTCTCAAACGGGACCTCAATGATGGGTAGAGGGACCAGCGGGCTACGGAAATGTGGCATCGGGGCCGACCTCTGACACACAGGGCAGGAGGAACAATAATTTTCTATGTCCTTCATCACCCCCGGCCAATAGAATCTCTGTAATACCCTCTCTCGGGTTTTCTCTGTCCCCAGATGACCTCCAAGAATGTGCCCATGGGCCAACTCCAACACCAACTTCCTGTAAGGTTTGGGCACCACAAGCTGCTCAACGGTTTCTTCTGCCCTTTTTGCCACCCGATACAGTAGGTCCTTCTCTACGCTGAAGTATGGGTAAGTGCAGGTATTATCTGGGTTCACTAACTCGCCATCTATTTTCACTACGTTTTCGCGTGCCTTTATTAGGGCGGGGTCTTTCAACTGTTCTGTGGCAAAGTTTTCCCTGTGAACCTCAAGATCAGAAAACTCCACAGACGGTAGGTTTTCGTCTGAGGAGGTGGGCTCCTCTCCAGTTTCTTGAGTCTCCCCTGCCAATACTGATAAGGGAAATTCCGGAGAGTCCTCACCACTCTCAGGGGAGTTCTGGCTATCACATTCCTGGTACATAGGGGCACCAGTGGGGGGCTCAGGATCATCCCACAGTTCCCAGAACTTCGGAAAATCCCTTCCCACAATGGCGTCATACGGTAACTGAGATACTAAGCCCACTGGATGAGAGAGGGTACCTTTGGGGGTCTCGAAACACACTGTAGTCACTGGATACTCTCGGGTGTCCCCATGCACACAAATAACAGCTACCTTGCTATTCCCAGAGACCTCTGTTTTAACTAACTCAGCCTTTATCAGGGTCACAAGGCTACCTGAATCCAGCAATACCACAACATTTCTACCATTAACACACATTTTGCATAAATGTTTCTCAATTCCTCGAATGGCAGTGCATGCGACTGTCGCACACAGCGACTGACGTCTGCCCGTCAGAAAGTCACACTGCATGGGTTCCTCCACAACCGGGCAATTGGCTGCAATATGTCCCGCTTGCCGGCAGCGGTAGCAAACGATCCTTCTTGCGGCCTCTTGAGCCGCTGATTTCCCAGGCTGTTCTCGCCAAACTTGGGGTAGAGCTCCCACCCTCTCACTCTCTCCACCCTTACCCCTTGGAATCCTCTTATCCGCCCCTGGGGATGGTCTGGTCTTAGGGTGGAAAGTCCGAGTGTCTCTGGAAGAGGCCGTCAGGTTCTCTGTAGCCAAGTATTTCTCCACACGATCCACAAGACCATCGGCCGTCTCTGGGTCTCCATGGCTTACCCAGTTTTGGATGGCAGTAGGAAGAGCTCTCAAAAACCGATCCATTACAACACGTTCCACAATCTTTGGTGCGGACAAAGTCTCTGGCTGTAGCCACTTTCTGCTCAGGTGAATGAGATCATACATTTGAGACCTGGGGGGTTTTCCAAGCTGGAAAGTCCAGTTATGCACACGCTGAGCCCGGACAGCCTGGGTGACACCCAGCCTTGCCAATATCTCAGCTTTTAGCATCACATAGTCTTTTGCTTGGTCAGGCTCTAGGTCATAGTAAGCCTTCTGCGATTCACCAGTTAACAGAGGAGCCACCAGTCCAGCCCACTGCTCCTCAGGCCACTTTTCTCTTTCAGCAGTCCTTTCAAATGTGGTCAAAAATACCTCTGGATCATCCTCTCCAGTCATTTTTGTCAATAAACGACTCACCCCAAAGGACGCGGTATTAGTGGGACGGCTTTCCTCACTGGTCTGCGGACGTTGCTGCATTACTGCTTCCATTTGTTGTAGTCTCTGCTCTTGCTTCTGTAACAGGTCTATGAAGCGGGCCTCAGATTGCTGCTGGGCTTGTTGCTGAGCTTCCAGACTCTGTTGGTGAGCTTGCTGCTGGGCTGCAAGGCTCTGTTGATGAGCTTGCTGCTGGGCTGCGAAGTTCTGTTGTTGAGCTGCAAGGCTCTTTTGCAAACCTGCATTTGTCTGCTGTTGATTGGCATTTGCTAGAGCCAGCTGCTTCAGTATCTCCTCCATGCTGGCTTAAAAAAAACTGCCCGCATTCTCCACCAACTGTGAGGGGGTTAGCTCGGCAGCGGGTGTGTGTGACCCCCGGGATGGGCTCCCCACACAAAAACAGGCCCAGCAAACGGAGGTTGTGGTTTTCAAAATCAAAAAAAAAGGTGCGGTTTATTTTCTATTTACAGTGACAAAACACAGCAAAGCCAAAAGAAACATATAAACAAAATAAATCCTGGTCAACTTGACCTCTGACTAAACATACAGGTTTCCTAACTAACAACTGGGATCAGCCTAGTGCTGTCCTAGTCCCTAAGTCCCTGGTTTTAAATGTCCAAGCAAATAGCCACACAGGCTTTTTCTCACCGCACAGGGGTTCACTCTCCCTAGACAGTCCACACAGGTCTGGTTCCAGGCATGAGCTAACATCTAATGAAGCTGGGAGTTCTTATAGAGGCCTAAATGAGCTGACAAGCTTCAGCTGGCCTCATCAACTCCCTGCCTGCACGACGCCCAGCCCTCTCCCTAGAGGTATGAGTCATCCATGAGCCCACTAGCCTTAGCTGGGCTTATACAACTCTCCACCTAGTTGTATAAGTCGGCGTAAAGCCTGAATCTGGGCGAAATATATCTACCCCCCTGGATGCAACCAGGTGACTTTACCTTCCTGCTGTCACAGTCCCTATAAAAAACATTTTTTTAAAGATGGTTGATGATCAATGCTTTAGCACACTATAGCACAAGGAGAATTTCCCTCACTGTCCTTCCCTGTCCCTACAAACAAGGATTAGCACAGTAAAACACACTGACACTTTCCCTACCTATAGTTTTCTGTCCCTATAAAAAATGTTTTTTTAAAGATGGTTGATGATCAATGCTTTAGCACACTATAGCACAAGGAGAATTTCCCTCACTGTCCTTCCCTGTCCCTACAAACAAGAATTAGCACAGTAAAACACACTGACACTCTCCCTACCTATAGTTTTCCGTCCCTATAAAAATTTTTTTTTTAAAGATGGTTGATGATCAATGCTTTAGCACACTATAGCACAAGGTGAATTTCCCTCACTGTCCTTCCCTGTCCCTACAAACAAGGATTAGCACAGTAAAACACACTGACACTCTCCCTACCTATAGTTTTCTGTCCCTATAAAAAATGTTTTTTTAAAGATGTTTGATGATCAATGCTTTAGCACAGTATAGCACAAGGAGAATTTCCCTCACTGTCCTTCCCTGTCCCTACAAACAAGGATTAGCACAGTAAAACACACTGACACTCTCCCTACCTATAGTTTTCTGTCCCTATAAAAAATGTTTTTTTAAAGATGGTTGATGATCAATGCTTTAGCACAGTATAGCACAAGGAGAATTTCCCTCACTGTCCTTCCCTGTCCCTACAAACAAGGATTAGCACAGTAAAACACACTGACACTCTCCCTACCTATAGTTTTCTGTCCCTATAAAAAATTTTTTTTAAAGATGGTTGATGATCAATGCTTTAGCACACTATAGCACAAGGAGAATTTCCCTCACTGTCCTTCCCTGTCCCTACAAACAAGGATTAGCACAGTAAAACACACTGACACTCTCCCTACCTATAGTTTTCTGTCCCTATAAAAAATGTTTTTTTAAAGATGGTTGATGATCAATGCTTTAGCACAGTATAGCACAAGGAGAATTTCCCTCACTGTCCTTCCCTGTCTCTACAAACAAGGATTAGCACAGTAAAACACACTGACACTCTCCCTACCTATAGTTTTCTGTCCCTATAAAAAATGTTTTTTTAAAGATGGTTGATGATCAATGCTTTAGCACAGTATAGCACAAGGAGAATTTCCCTCACTGTCCTTCCCTGTCCCTACAAACAAGGATTAGCACAGTAAAACACACTGACACTCTCCCTACCTATAGTTTTCTGTCCCTATAAAAAATTTTTTTTTAAAGATGGTTGATGATCAATGCTTTAGCACAGTATAGCACAAGGAGAATTTCCCTCACTGTCCTTCCCTGTCCCTACAAACAAGGATTAGCACAGTAAAACACACTGACACTCTCCCTACCTATAGTTTTCTGTCCCTATAAAAAATGTTTTTTTAAAGATGGTTGATGATCAATGCTTTAGCACACTATAGCACAAGGAGAATTTCCCTCACTGTCCTTCCCTGTCCCTACAAACAAGGATTAGCACAGTAAAACACACTGACACTCTCCCTACCTATAGTTTTCTGTCCCTATAAAAATTTTTTTTTAAAGATGGTTGATGATCAATGCTTTAGCACAGTATAGCACAAGGAGAATTTCCCTCACTGTCCTTCCCTGTCCCTACAAACAAGGATTAGCACAGTAAAACACACTGACACTCTCCCTACCTATAGTTTTCTGTCCCTATAAAAAATGTTTTTTTAAAGATGGTTGATGATCAATGCTTTAGCACAGTATAGCACAAGGAGAATTTCCCTCACTGTCCTTCCCTCTCCCTACAAACAAGGATTAGCACAGTAAAACACACTGACACTCTCCCTACCTATAGTTTTCTGTCCCTATAAAAAATGTTTTTTTAAAGATGGTTGATGATCAATGCTTTAGCACAGTATAGCACAAGGAGAATTTCCCTCACTGTCCTTCCCTCTCCCTACAAACAAGGATTAGCACAGTAAAACACACTGACACTCTCCCTACCTATAGTTTTCTGTCCCTATAAAATTTTTTTTTTTAAAGATGGTTGATGATCAATGCTTTAGCACACTATAGCACAAGGAGAATTTCCCTCACTGTCCTTCCCTGTCCCTACAAACAAGGATTAGCACAGTAAAACACACTGACACTCTCCCTACCTATAGTTTTCTGTCCCTATAAAAATTTTTTTTTTAAAGATGGTTGATGATCAATGCTTTAGCACACTATAGCACAAGGAGAATTTCCCTCACTGTCCTTCCCTGTCCCTACAAACAAGGATTAGCACAGTAAAACACACTGACACTCTCCCTACCTATAGTTTTCTGTCCCTATAAAAAATGTTTTTTTAAAGATGGTTGATGATCAATGCTTTAGCACAGTATAGCACAAGGAGAATTTCCCTCACTGTCCTTCCCTGTCCCTACAAACAAGGATTAGCACAGTAAAACACACTGACACACTCCCTACCTATAGTTTTCTGTCCCTATAAAAAATGTTTTTTTAAAGATGGTTGATGATCAATGCTTTAGCACAGTATAGCACAAGGAGAATTTCCCTCACTGTCCTTCCCTCTCCCTACAAACAAGGATTAGCACAGTAAAACACACTGACACTCTCCCTACCTATAGTTTTCTGTCCCTATAAAATTTTTTTTTTTAAAGATGGTTGATGATCAATGCTTTAGCACACTATAGCACAAGGAGAATTTCCCTCACTGTCCTTCCCTGTCCCTACAAACAAGGATTAGCACAGTAAAACACACTGACACTCTCCCTACCTATAGTTTTCTGTCCCTATAAAATATGTTTTTTTAAAGATGGTTGATGATCAATGCTTTAGCACACTATAGCACAAGGAGAATTTACCTCACTGTCCTTCCCTGTCCCTACAAACAAGGATTAGCACAGTAAAACACACTGACACTCTCCCTACCTATAGTTTTCTGTCCCTATAAAAAAATTTTTTTAAAGATGGTTGATGATCAATGCTTTAGCACAGTATAGCACAAGGAGAATTTCCCTCACTGTCCTTCCCTGTCCCTACAAACAAGGATTAGCACAGTAAAACACACTGACACTCTCCCTACCTATAGTTTTCTGTCCCTATAAAAAATGTTTTTTTAAAGATGGTTGATGATCAATGCTTTAGCACAGTATAGCACAAGGAGAATTTCCCTCACTGTCCTTCCCTCTCCCTACAAACAAGGATTAGCACAGTAAAACACACTGACACTCTCCCTACCTATAGTTTTCTGTCCCTATAAAAATTTTTTTTTTAAAGATGGTTGATGATCAATGCTTTAGCACACTATAGCACAAGGAGAATTTCCCTCACTGTCCTTCCCTGTCCCTACAAACAAGGATTAGCACAGTAAAACACACTGACACTCTCCCTACCTATAGTTTTCTGTCCCTATAAAAAATTTTTTTTTAAAGATGGTTGATGATCAATGCTTTAGCACACTATAGCACAAGGAGAATTTCCCTCACTGTCCTTCCCTGTCCCTACAAACAAGGATTAGCACAGTAAAACACACTGACACTCTCCCTACCTATAGTTTTCTGTCCCTATAAAAAATTTTTTTTAAAGATGGTTGATGATCAATGCTTTAGCACAGTATAGCACAAGGAGAATTTCCCTCACTGTCCTTCCCTGTCCCTACAAACAAGGATTAGCACAGTAAAACACACTGACACTCTCCCTACCTATAGTTTTCTGTCCCTATAAAAAATGTTTTTTTAAAGATGGTTGATGATCAATGCTTTAGCACAGTATAGCACAAGGAGAATTTCCCTCACTGTCCTTCCCTCTCCCTACAAACAAGGATTAGCACAGTAAAACACACTGACACTCTCCCTACCTATAGTTTTCTGTCCCTATAAAAAATGTTTTTTTAAAGATGGTTGATGATCAATGCTTTAGCACAGTATAGCACAAGGAGAATTTCCCTCACTGTCCTTCCCTCTCCCTACAAACAAGGATTAGCACAGTAAAACACACTGACACTCTCCCTACCTATAGTTTTCTGTCCCTATAAATTTTTTTTTTTTAAAGATGGTTGATGATCAATGCTTTAGCACACTATAGCACAAGGAGAATTTCCCTCACTGTCCTTCCCTGTCCCTACAAACAAGGATTAGCACAGTAAAACACACTGACACTCTCCCTACCTATAGTTTTCTGTCCCTATAAATTTTTTTTTTTTAAAGATGGTTGATGATCAATGCTTTAGCACACTATAGCACAAGGAGAATTTCCCTCACTGTCCTTCCCTGTCCCTACAAACAAGGATTAGCACAGTAAAACACACTGACACTCTCCCTACCTATAGTTTTCTGTCCCTATTAAAAATGTTTTTTTAAAGATGGTTGATGATCAATGCTTTAGCACAGTATAGCACAAGGAGAATTTCCCTCACTGTCCTTCCCTGTCCCTACAAACAAGGATTAGCACAGTAAAACACACTGACACTCTCCCTACCTATAGTTTTCTGTCCCTATAAAAAATGTTTTTTTAAAGATGGTTGATGATCAATGCTTTAGCACAGTATAGCACAAGGAGAATTTCCCTCACTGTCCTTCCCTCTCCCTACAAACAAGGATTAGCACAGTAAAACACACTGACACTCTCCCTACCTATAGTTTTCTGTCCCTATAAAAATTTTTTTTTTAAAGATGGTTGATGATCAATGCTTTAGCACACTATAGCACAAGGAGAATTTCCCTCACTGTCCTTCCCTGTCCCTACAAACAAGGATTAGCACAGTAAAACACACTGACACTCTCCCTACCTATAGTTTTCTGTCCCTATAAAAAATGTTTTTTTAAAGATGGTTGATGATCAATGCTTTAGCACACTATAGCACAAGGAGAATTTCCCTCACTGTCCTTCCCTGTCCCTACAAACAAGGATTAGCACAGTAAAACACACTGACACTCTCCCTACCTATAGTTTTCTGTCCCTATAAAAAATTTTTTTTAAAGATGGTTGATGATCAATGCTTTAGCACAGTATAGCACAAGGAGAATTTCCCTCACTGTCCTTCCCTGTCCCTACAAACAAGGATTAGCACAGTAAAACACACTGACACTCTCCCTACCTATAGTTTTCTGTCCCTATAAAAAATGTTTTTTTAAAGATGGTTGATGATCAATGCTTTAGCACAGTATAGCACAAGGAGAATTTCCCTCACTGTCCTTCCCTCTCCCTACAAACAAGGATTAGCACAGTAAAACACACTGACACTCTCCCTACCTATAGTTTTCTGTCCCTATAAAAAAAAATTTTTTAAAGATGGTTGATGATCAATGCTTTAGCACACTATAGCACAAGGAGAATTTCCCTCACTGTCCTTCCCTGTCCCTACAAACAAGGATTAGCACAGTAAAACACACTGACACTCTCCCTACCTATAGTTTTCTGTCCCTATAAAAAATTTTTTTTTAAAGATGGTTGATGATCAATGCTTTAGCACACTATAGCACAAGGAGAATTTCCCTCACTGTCCTTCCCTGTCCCTACAAACAAGGATTAGCACAGTAAAACACACTGACACTCTCCCTACCTATAGTTTTCTGTCCCTATAAAAAATGTTTTTTTAAAGATGGTTGATGATCAATGCTTTAGCACAGTATAGCACAAGGAGAATTTCCCTCACTGTCCTTCCCTGTCCCTACAAACAAGGATTAGCACAGTAAAACACACTGACACTCTCCCTACCTATAGTTTTCTGTCCCTATAAAAAATGTTTTTTTAAAGATGGTTGATGATCAATGCTTTAGCACAGTATAGCACAAGGAGAATTTCCCTCACTGTCCTTCCCTCTCCCTACAAACAAGGATTAGCACAGTAAAACACACTGACACTCTCCCTACCTATAGTTTTCTGTCCCTATAAAAAAATTTTTTTTAAAGATGGTTGATGATCAATGCTTTAGCACACTATAGCACAAGGAGAATTTCCCTCACTGTCCTTCCCTGTCCCTACAAACAAGGATTAGCACAGTAAAACACACTGACACTCTCCCTACCTATAGTTTTCTGTCCCTATAAAAAATGTTTTTTTAAAGATGGTTGATGATCAATGCTTTAGCACACTATAGCACAAGGAGAATTTCCCTCACTGTCCTTCCCTGTCCCTACAAACAAGGATTAGCACAGTAAAACACACTGACACTCTCCCTACCTATAGTTTTCTGTCCCTATAAAAAATGTTTTTTTAAAGATGGTTGATGATCAATGCTTTAGCACAGTATAGCACAAGGAGAATTTCCCTCACTGTCCTTCCCTGTCCCTACAAACAAGGATTAGCACAGTAAAACACACTGACACTCTCCCTACCTATAGTTTTCTGTCCCTATAAAAATTTTTTTTTAAAGATGGTTGATGATCAATGCTTTAGCACACTATAGCACAAGGAGAATTTCCCTCACTGTCCTTCCCTGTCCCTACAAACAAGGATTAGCACAGTAAAACACACTGACACTCTCCCTACCTATAGTTTTCTGTCCCTATAAAAAATGTTTTTTTAAAGATGGTTGATGATCAATGCTTTAGCACAGTATAGCACAAGGAGAATTTCCCTCACTGTCCTTCCCTGTCCCTACAAACAAGGATTAGCACAGTAAAACACACTGACACTCTCCCTACCTATAGTTTTCTGTCCCTATAAAAAATGTTTTTTTAAAGATGGTTGATGATCAATGCTTTAGCACAGTATAGCACAAGGAGAATTTCCCTCACTGTCCTTCCCTGTCCCTACAAACAAGGATTAGCACAGTAAAACACACTGACACTCTCCCTACCTATAGTTTTCTGTCCCTATAAAAAATGTTTTTTTAAAGATGGTTGATGATCAATGCTTTAGCACAGTATAGCACAAGGAGAATTTCCCTCACTGTCCTTCCCTGTCCCTACAAACAAGGATTAGCACAGTAAAACACACTGACACTCTCCCTACCTATAGTTTTCTGTCCCTATAAAAAATGTTTTTTTAAAGATGGTTGATGATCAATGCTTTAGCACACTATAGCACAAGGAGAATTTCCCTCACTGTCCTTCCCTGTCCCTACAAACAAGGATTAGCACAGTAAAACACACTGACACTCTCCCTACCTATAGTTTTCTGTCCCTATAAAAATTTTTTTTTAAAGATGGTTGATGATCAATGCTTTAGCACAGTATAGCACAAGGAGAATTTCCCTCACTGTCCTTCCCTGTCCCTACAAACAAGGATTAGCACAGTAAAACACACTGACACTCTCCCTACCTATAGTTTTCTGTCCCTATAAAAATGTTTTTTTAAAGATGGTTGATGATCAATGCTTTAGCACACTATAGCACAAGGAGAATTTCCCTCACTGTCCTTCCCTGTCCCTACAAACAAGGATTAGCACAGTAAAACACACTGACACTCTCCCTACCTATAGTTTTCTGTCCCTATAAAAAATGTTTTTTTAAAGATGGTTGATGATCAATGCTTTAGCACACTATAGCACAAGGAGAATTTCCCTCACTGTCCTTCCCTGTCCCTACAAACAAGGATTAGCACAGTAAAACACACTGACACTCTCCCTACCTATAGTTTTCTGTCCCTATAAAAAATGTTTTTTTAAAGATGGTTGATGATCAATGCTTTAGCACAGTATAGCACAAGGAGAATTTCCCTCACTGTCCTTCCCTGTCCCTACAAACAAGGATTAGCACAGTAAAACACACTGACACTCTCCCTACCTATAGTTTTCTGTCCCTATAAAAAATGTTTTTTTAAAGATGGTTGATGATCAATGCTTTAGCACAGTATAGCACAAGGAGAATTTCCCTCACTGTCCTTCCCTCTCCCTACAAACAAGGATTAGCACAGTAAAACACACTGACACTCTCCCTACCTATAGTTTTCTGTCCCTATAAAAAAATTTTTTTTAAAGATGGTTGATGATCAATGCTTTAGCACACTATAGCACAAGGAGAATTTCCCTCACTGTCCTTCCCTGTCCCTACAAACAAGGATTAGCACAGTAAAACACACTGACACTCTCCCTACCTATAGTTTTCTGTCCCTATAAAAAATGTTTTTTTAAAGATGGTTGATGATCAATGCTTTAGCACACTATAGCACAAGGAGAATTTCCCTCACTGTCCTTCCCTGTCCCTACAAACAAGGATTAGCACAGTAAAACACACTGACACTCTCCCTACCTATAGTTTTCTGTCCCTATAAAAAATGTTTTTTTAAAGATGGTTGATGATCAATGCTTTAGCACAGTATAGCACAAGGAGAATTTCCCTCACTGTCCTTCCCTGTCCCTACAAACAAGGATTAGCACAGTAAAACACACTGACACTCTCCCTACCTATAGTTTTCTGTCCCTATAAAAAAAATTTTTTTAAAGATGGTTGATGATCAATGCTTTAGCACACTATAGCACAAGGAGAATTTCCCTCACTGTCCTTCCCTGTCCCTACAAACAAGGATTAGCACAGTAAAACACACTGACACTCTCCCTACCTATAGTTTTCTGTCCCTATAAAAAATGTTTTTTTAAAGATGGTTGATGATCAATGCTTTAGCACAGTATAGCACAAGGAGAATTTCCCTCACTGTCCTTCCCTGTCCCTACAAACAAGGATTAGCACAGTAAAACACACTGACACTCTCCCTACCTATAGTTTTCTGTCCCTATAAAAAATGTTTTTTTAAAGATGGTTGATGATCAATGCTTTAGCACACTATAGCACAAGGAGAATTTCCCTCACTGTCCTTCCCTGTCCCTACAAACAAGGATTAGCACAGTAAAACACACTGACACTCTCCCTACCTATAGTTTTCTGTCCCTATAAAAATTTTTTTTTAAAGATGGTTGATGATCAATGCTTTAGCACAGTATAGCACAAGGAGAATTTCCCTCACTGTCCTTCCCTGTCCCTACAAACAAGGATTAGCACAGTAAAACACACTGACACTCTCCCTACCTATAGTTTTCTGTCCCTATAAAAATGTTTTTTTAAAGATGGTTGATGATCAATGCTTTAGCACACTATAGCACAAGGAGAATTTCCCTCACTGTCCTTCCCTGTCCCTACAAACAAGGATTAGCACAGTAAAACACACTGACACTCTCCCTACCTATAGTTTTCTGTCCCTATAAAAAATGTTTTTTTAAAGATGGTTGATGATCAATGCTTTAGCACACTATAGCACAAGGAGAATTTCCCTCACTGTCCTTCCCTGTCCCTACAAACAAGGATTAGCACAGTAAAACACACTGACACTCTCCCTACCTATAGTTTTCTGTCCCTATAAAAAAATATTTTTTAAAGATGGTTGATGATCAATGCTTTAGCACACTATAGCACAAGGAGAATTTCCCTCACTGTCCTTCCCTGTCCCTACAAACAAGGATTAGCACAGTAAAACACACTGACACTCTCCCTACCTATAGATTTCTGTCCCTATAAAAAATGTTTTTTTAAAGATGGTTGATGATCAATGCTTTAGCACAGTATAGCACAAGGAGAATTTCCATCACTGTCCTTCCCTGTCCCTACAAACAAGGATTAGCACAGTAAAACACACTGACACTCTCCCTACCTATCCTTCTCTTTCCCTAAACTAAAGGAATCCAGGTTAAGCAAGAAAAAAAAATGTCACTGTCCCTGCCTATGCTTCTCTTTCCCTGCTCCGGAACACACTACACTAGGCCGCCGTGCTGGCGGCCTTTTATAGTGTGGGGCGTGTACTAAACACCCTCAGCAATAATTGGCCACAGGCATCCTGCCTGTGGCCAATCATTGCTCTCCTCGCTGCCGGCGCTGTGATTGGCCAAGCATGCGGGGTCACAGTGCATGCTTGGCCAATCACAGCGCCTGGATGACACTGCGATGGCGTAGTGCATTGTGGGCCGTTCGCGTCACTCGAATTAGGCGCGAACGGCCCAAATCGTTCGATCTTCGTCGAACGATCGAACAGCCGATGTTCGAGTCGAACGTATGTTCGTCTCGAACACCGAGCTCATCCCTATTTCCTGCTGGTTTTTGCAGAGAAACTCGTTCGTGTGTACGAGGCTTGAGAGTCTTTTATATTTGAGAGGAAGTCTAAAGCACCACCTGCTGTTTCAAAAGCAGATGGCAAAATATGAACATGCTATATTCATATTTACTTGGTTAAAAAGAGGATTTTCTCATAAAACTTTAATTCTTAGTCATTATATTGAAGAAATAAAGAGATTGTGTGCAAGTTACTTACCTTGATGTTTCTGAAACTTGTGTTTTTATCATGCCAAAACCTCCTGCCAAAACAAAGAATTGTTGGGTTATGGGGCCAAAGAACACTGATTTGCACCTTCTTATCCTTTAAGGCGCCCAATTTTGTTGAAGTTGTGGATAATTAAGCATATGTTAATTAGAAGGCTGTCGCTTAACCACTTGAGACACGCGCTATAGACGAAAGATGTCTGCAGTGCGGCTCTCAAGTGCCGAGTGGACGTCCTGCTGTGTTGCATCCGCCGCGCGCTGCAGAGGGCGCGTGGCGGGGAACAGCTGTGCCCACCGCGTCACGTGATGCCGATGCGCGTGCCTGGCAGCCGCGATGTCCGCCAAGTACACGCGATCAGCTGTTACAGAGGCAGGACTTGGATCTCTGTGTGTAAACACAGAGATCCACGTCCTGTCAGGGAGAGAGGAGACCGATGGCGTGTACCTTGTACATAGGGACACAGATCGGTCACCTCCCACAGTCAGTCCCCTCCCCCACACAGTAAGGAACACTAATAGGGAACATATTTAACCCCTTGATCATCCCCTAGTGTTAACCCCTTCCCTGCCAGTCACATTTATACAGTAATCATACAGTAATCAGTGCATATTTATAGCACTGTTCGCTGTATAAATGTGAATGGTCCCAAAATAGTGTCAAAAGAGTCCGATATGTCCGCCGCAATATCGCAGGCTTGACAAAAATTGCAGATCGCCGCAATTACTAGTAAAAAAATATATATATAATAAAAAGGTCATAATTCTATCCCCTATTTTGTAGGCGCTATAACTTTTGCGCAAACCAATCACTATACGCTTATTGCAATTTTTTTACCAAAAATATTTAGAAGAATATGTATCGCCCTAAACTGAGAAAAAAAAATCGTTTTTTAACCACTTAAGCCCCGGACCAATACGGGCCATTATGACCAGGCCCCTTTATGCGATTCGGCACTGCGTCGCTTTAACTGACAATTGCGCGGTCGTGCGACGTGGCTCCCAAACAAAATTGGCGTCCTTTTTTTCACACAAATAGAGCTTTCTTTTGGTGGTATTTGATCACCTCTGCGGTTTTTATTTTTTGCGCTATAAACAAAAATAGAGCGAAAATTTTGAAAAAAATTACATATTTTTTACTTTTTGCTATAATAAATATCCCCAAAAAATATTAAAAAAACATTTTTTTTCCTCAGTTTCGGCCGATACGTATTCTTCTACATATTTTTGGTAAAAAAAATCGCAATCGCTGTTTATTGATTGGTTTGCGCAAAAATTATAGCGTTTACAAAGTAGAGGTTAGTTTTAAGGCATTTTTATTCATTTTTTTTTTTTTACTAGTTATGGCGGCGATCAGCGATTTTTTTTCGTGACTGCGACATTATGGTGGACACATCGGACACTTTTGACACATTTTTGGGACCATTGTCATTTTCACAGCGATCAGTGCAATAAAAATGCACTTGTTACTATGAAAATGGCACTGGCAGTGAAGGGGTTAACCACTAGGGGCGCTGGAGGGGTTAAGTGTGCCTAGGGGCGTGTTACTAACTGAGGGGGGCGTGGCTACGACTGACACGTCACCGATCTTCGCTCTGATTACACAGAGCGGAGATCGCTGACATTGTCAGTAGAGGAGCGGGGAGATGTTGTGTTTACACACACACATCTCCCCGCTCCGAGCCTCCGTGAGACGATCGCGGGGATTCCCGCGGCGATCGAGTCCGCGGGACCCACGGTCCCACTCACAGAGAAGGCAGGGGGGTCCCGACGTCGGCAGTTAAAGGGCCACGTACAGGTACGTGATTGTGCCTGTACGTCCCATTCTGCCGACGTATATCTCCGTGAAGGGGTCGGCAAGTGGTTAAAAAAAAAAAAGGATATTTATTATAACAAAAAGTTAAAAAATATTGTGTTTTTGTTTTGTTTTTTTAATTTTCTGTCTTTTTTTGTTTATAGCGCAAAAAATAAAAACCGCAGAAGTGATCAAATACCCCCCAAAGAAAGCTCTATTTTGTGGGAAAAAATTATAAAAATATAATTTGGGTACTGCGTTGTATGACCAGGCAATTGTCATTTAAAGTGCGTCAGCGCTGAAAGCTGAAAATTGGTCTAGGTACGAAGGGGGTTTAAGTGGTTAAAAATGGCTACTAGGAGACTTCAGCAACCTTTTAGTAAGTTTAATTTCTTCTTGAAATCCTGTAGAAGCCTGCTGGCAGCCTGCTTAAAATGATAACTAGCACCCTTGTTAAGATCTGTGTTTAAAATCCACAAACTGGAGGTAGAGATTGCTTGAAAATCTTCAACAAAGCTGTTGTAATCTTTACAAAGGTTGCTCCTAAACTGTGTACAAGGCTTTTGTTGACCAGCAGATGGTGCTGTTTTGTAGCAGTAAGGTCTCTATAACACTGCATTGTGTTACAAGCAGGCTGTCTCCACATATAACAGTAGCAAGAAGGGTGTGTGAATGTACAATATTGTAAGCTTAAATTGTTGGTGGTATATAAATAACTGTAATAAATAAATACAGTCTCCAGACTGGTTTCAGTGAGCTAAAAGGCAAATTATGTTTCTGAGGGCTTATTGACATTGGTGTATAGGGTAAGGTAACCAGATTTTTAAAATTAAATGTGGGGACATTTTTTTTATTGGCAAATGGTAAACTATTTTATGAGTATATTTTCCTCAAATGATATATGCAGTGCATGTGGTATGTGTTTATGGAATGATTGTATCATATATACGTTATTTCTAACATTTCGTCCCTAATTAAAGATTTTAAAAAAAAAGATAATGCTTAGAATTTTTGGAGATATGACTGCCAAATGTTATGAAGATAAGACATAGAAAAAACAGAGGGCAGAGTTCAGGAGTGTGTTTACATAAAGAATGCAGGGCTCAGCTGTGCCCATCTATGCAGCCTGACCAGTGCCCATCTATGCAGCCTGACCAGTGCCCATCTATGCAGCCTGACCAGTGCCCATCTATGCCCATCTATGCAGCCTGACCAGTGCCTATCTATGCAGCCTGACCAGTGCCCATCTATGCAGCCTCACCAGTGCCCAGCAAGGCGGCCTCCCCAGTGCCCAGGAATGCAGCCTCCCCAGTGCCCATTAATGCAGCCTCACCAGTGTCTAGTAATGCAACCTCACCTGTGCCCAGGAATGCAGCCTCATGTGTGCAGGGGATCAGAGAGGAGAAAAGAGCCAGTGTTCTGCCAAAAATGGCCAGATCATCACACAGATCCTGGGCGGGTGCTGAGGCAGAGGGGGGGGGGGGGGCGGTCTGCCCCAGGTGCCACACACTGGGGGGGGGGGGTGTCAGGCTGGCGTCTCTCGCTGTGCCAACTTTAATTTGATTTGCCGGACCATCAAACAAGTCCCGCCTCCTGGACGGCTCCTACCTGGCATTGGACAAGTGTGCTGGCTGTCAAAGGAGAAAACCAGGAGGCGGGACTTGTGTGATGGCAGGCACCCGGTGAATCTAATTAAAGTTGACACAGCGGAATCCATTTGCTTAGCGGGGGATCTCTCCCCTGATTACCGCGGAGCAAATCTCCTTACCCCCCCCTCCACCCCACACTTTCACCCTCATCAATCAATGTTGATGAAAGTCTGTGGTCAGCATCTCCCCCTGCACCTCAGATTACATCTGTTGCAGTTCACTATGCAATGGGGGGAGGTGGTAGGAGGCGATCGGCAGCTCTGTGGTGTTCGTGGGCAGCAGGATCTCCCTGGGGCTTGTATTTCTCTTCCTGAGTCTATACATTGTAGAGGAGAGGGACCTCTGACCCGAGCATGTATAAGCAAGAGTGTACAAGCAGAGCGACTCACTTGTACACTGAAGAGTGAGACTGATACATGCCCAGATCAGAGGCCCCTTCCCTCTCCACTGTACCAACTCAGACTCCAGAAAATAACTACTATCCCGCCGCCCGTGGCCACCACAGAGCTGCCGATCGCCGCCTCCCACCTCCCCTCACTGCATAGTGAACTGACAGGAAGAGGTGCAGGGGGAGATGCCGGGTCTTGGGCCCCCCACGCCTCCTCTCCAATCCAGGGACAAATCCGGGGACAGATGGTCTCTGGGGAAGGTGGGCTCAATCCGTGGACTGTCCCCAAAAATCAGTGACATCTTTTCACCATAGCATTGGGTTCCTAATGTGTGAAGAGGCATGTGCTTAGGTAACCTGGGAAGTGCCCTGTAGTATTTGCATATATCCACCTGTACAAATCAACGGTAGGCTGTAGCTGTACATGTATCCCCATACTTCTGAAGGTTTGCATGCATACAGGGACGAATGAGTGGCAGTTTGCATACAAGGCTGCTCATCCTTCCCTGTATACATGCAAACACTCAGATGTACATAATCATTCACCAAAAAGTGCTTAAAGAATTAATAAAAACAACAGTTTTTGACAAGACCTTTATAAAAAAAAAAAAAAAACATAAAAATTACAGGTAAGCATTGGGGCAGAGGTTGCCCTGTGATGAAAGCCCCCATGTCTACCTTTCACTGGGCGAGTGTTATTCCCAAATGACAAATAAACATGGGGATGGGTTACCCAGTGATGTCACCAGGTGATCCTGCCCCATAATGACACGCATCCAATGAGAGGTAGACATGGGGCGGGGTGACCCGGTTTCATCACTGGGTAACCCCCACTCCTATGTTTACCTGTCATTCGGCAGGTGGTGGGGTTTTGTCTTCGTTCGAGTCAGTGTTTTTATGTTTTTTTAAAATAAAGGACTGTTCAAAAACTGTTGTGTTTTTATTAACTTTGACATTTATTTTTGGTGAATGAGTAGGGGTACCATGTACCTGAACAATTGTCCGAACAAACGGTCACAAATGTCAGCAACACACCGTTACTGTGTTCTCTTCCTCACACATTGATCCAGTGTGAGGAGGAGATCTGGTAACAGCGAGTAACTAGTAAAACACAGTCCCCAGATTGCCCCCAAAATAAAGAGGACCTGTCTCCAGCTCATCAGAGTATTTTTTTTTTCAGGTACTTATATAGCTCTGTCAATTTGCACAGCACTTTACATATACATTCACATCAGTTGCTGCCATTAAGTAGCTTAGAATCCCTTCATACATACACATACTTTAGGCAGGATCCAATTAACTTACCAACCTTTCTTTGGAGTGTGGGAGGAAACCAGAGTACCCAGAGGAAACCCACACAGGGACAGGGAGAACAAGCAAACTCAAGGCAGGTAGTGTTATGGTTGGAATTTGAACTAGCGACGCTTTTGTTGCTAGGCGAAAGTGCTAACCACTAGACCACTGTGTTGCCGAGTACCTGTCTCCAGCCCATCAAAGTTACCAAGTACCTGTCTCGTGGGGTCATTTTGTGGGTGTTTTACATTGTCACAGATGTGATAGGTAGTCAGGAAATTATATGTGTAATTTATGCTCCTAGAACGCCTGACAGTGCTCCCTGCATGTTATGCTTCTGTATGTGGCCAGGCTGTGTAAACGTCTCACACATGTGGTATTGCCATACTCAGGCGAGTAGCAGAATGTATTTTGGGGTGTCCCTGCAAGTATGCCTATGCCATGTGTGAGAAATAACTTGTTAATATGACAATTTTGTGTAAAAAAAAAAAAAAAAAAAAAATTCTTAATTTTCCTAAGAATTGTGGGAAAAAATTACAACTTAGAAAAACTCACCATGCCTCTTACTAAATACCTTGGACTGTCTACTTTCCAAAAAGGGGTCATTTGGGGGGTATTTGTACTGTCCTGACATTTCAAGAAATTAGTTAGGCCGTCAGTACATCAGGTGTGATCAGGTGTAAACAATTTTCAATGATTGGTACCATAGTTAGTAGACTCTATAACTTTCACACAGACTAAATAATATACACTAATTTGGGTTATTTTTACCAAAGATATGTAGCAGTATAAATTTTGGGCCAAATTTATGAACAAAAATTACTTATTTGCAAAATTTTATTTCAACATTCAACAAATAAATACCACCAAAAAAAAGTTATATTTGTGTGAAAAAAATTATTAAAATGTTGTAATTGTCATTCAAAGTGTGAGAGCGCTAAAGGCTGAAAATTGGTCTGGGCAGGAAGGGGGTAAAAACACAACACAAGTTTTTGACAATTCCTTTATTAAAGAAATTTAAAAAAAAAATGTCCCCTGGTGTAGATCCGTTGTCAATCACGCCACCCATCTACCTCTGCTGACATGAAAAAAGAAAAAAAAGAAAGCCTCTGGCCCCCGATGAAGGCTCTCGCTGCCTGCCTGCTGAGCCGTGTGACAGCTCTTAACCACTTCATCCCCGGAAGGATTTTCCCCCTTAACAACCAGGCCATTTTTTGCGATACGGCACTGTGCCGCTTTAACTGACAATTGCACGGTCGTGCGATGTTGTACCCAAACAAAACTGATGTCCTTCTTTTCCCACAAATTGAGCTTTCTTTTGGTGGTATTTGATCACCTCTGCGGTCTTTAATTTTTGCGCTATAAACAAAAAAAGACCGTCAATTTGGAAAAAAAAACTATATTTTTTTTACTTTCTGCTAATACATATCCAAAAAAAAATAAAAAATAAAATTATTCATCAGTTTAGACCAATATATATTCTTCTACATATATTTTTGGTAAAAAAAAATTGCAATAGGCGTATATTGATTGGTTTGCACAAAAGTTATCGCGTCTACAAACTACAGTGGAACCTCGGATTGCGAGTAACGCGGTTTACGAGCGTTTCACAATATGAACTATTTAAAAAAAAATCCTGACTCGCTTTGCGAGCGAGCAGGATTCAAGCCTCTGGGGTGTGCAGTACCGCATTTTGCCAGAGGTGCGGGAGCGCCGGTGACGCTCGGAGATGCTCGGAAATGCTTGGAAACTTCGTTCCTGAGTTTCTCCGTGCGTCTCCAAGTGGTCTCCGAGCGTTTCTGAGTGTCTCCGGTGCCCCTGCACCTCTGGTCACATGCGGTACTGCATAGACAAGCCGTGGCTGTGGAAAGGATTATCTGAGTTTCCATTATTTCCTATGGGGAAACTCGCTTTGATATATGAGTGCTCTGGATTACAAGCATTCTTTTTGAATGAATTATGCTCGTAATCCAAGGTATTACTGTATGTGATAGATTTAGGGATTTTTTTTATTGTTTTTACTGGTAATGGCGGCAATCTGCGATTTTTTTTTTTCCCGGGACTGCGACAATGCGGCGGACAAATCTGGCCCCAAGTGATACTTTTTGGGGATCAGTGACATTATTACATTGATCAGTGCTATAAAAACTCATTGATCAATGTAAAAATGACACTGGCAGGGTCCCCCAAGGGGTTAACACTATGGGACGTTTAAGGGGTTAAGTGTGTTCCCTGGGTGTGTTCTAACTGTAGGGGGGATGGCCTACCAGGGACAGGACAGAGATCGATGTTTCCGATCACTGGGAACAGAAGATCTCTGACATGTCATCTGGCAGAACGGGGAATCGCCTTGTTTACATAGGAAGTTCCCCATTCTGCCTCTGTACACCGCGATCGCCGGCGAACATCGTATCCGCTGGACCCGCGGGCACGCTCCCACGGCACGCACATTCTTTCTCCTTTGCAAAGACCAACGTACACCTACGGCGGTTTGCGCAGGAGAACTGATCTGCCACAGTATGATGATGATGACAGCTGGTCGGCAAGTGGGTAAATAACTAAGGGACTGGGCCACCGGGTGACGTCACCCACTTTGAGGTCCAAAGTCGCATGAGAAGTCGCACAAGTGTGAATGGGGCCTGAATGTAACAAAGGACTCTTATGCCGTGTACACACGATCGGTTTTACCGATGAAAACAGTCCGATGGACTTTTCCCATCGGACAAACCGATCGTGTATGGGCCCCATCGGTCTTTTTTCCATCGGTGAGAAAAAATAGAACATGTTTTAAATTTATCCGATGGAAAAAAAACGATAGCAAATTCCGATCGTCTGTGTGGAACTCCATCGGACAAAAAACCCACGCATGCTCAGAATCAAGTCGACGCATGCTCAGAAGCATTGAACTTAATTTTTCTCAGCTTGTCGGAGTGTTTTATGTCACAGCGTTTGGGATTTTTGACTGATGGTGTGTAGGCAAGGCTGATGGAAGTCAGCTTCATCGGATTTCCGATGGAAAAATCCATCGGATTAGAATCCATAGGAAATCCGATCGTGTGTACAGGGCTTTATAGACTTCACACATAATGAAAATCAGAGACTTCTCGTATGTTAATCTGACTGTCACTGAATAGAAACTGATCTGTAGACAGCGCAAACAACGACTTAACGACCGCTCACTGTATATATACGTCGGCAGAATGGCACCGTCAGGCAAAGTCACATACCTGTACGTGACTGCCTTTGTATAGTTGGGGGGTCCCATCGGACCCCCCTTCTATACAGTGAGCGGTCGTTAGTTGTTCAGGAGCGATCCGGGATGAGGGGACGGCCGTTCAATTCCGGCCACCCCCTCGCGATCGCTCCCGGCGAATAAGAAAGCTTCCTCTGCCTGTGTAATATAAACACAGGCAGAGGAAGTGATGTCATCTCTCATGCGGCGCTCACATATACCGAGCGTCGAACGAGAGAAGACACACAGGTTAGTGCACAAACACTACACTAACACCAGGACACATAAGAACATAAATGGCCCCCCAGATCACCCCCCAGCCCCCAGTCACAGTGTCACTGCAGTGACCATTTATTTACTGATCACTGCAATCAGTGACATTTGTGACTGTAAAAGAGTCACTACAGTTAGTTTTAGGTCCAGTGTAGCCCCCTAACCCGCCCCCTAATAAAGGTTTAACCCCCTGATCGCCCCCCAGATAATCCTTTCACCCCCTATCACCACTGTTGCTAAGCAATCGTTTTTCTGATTGCTGTTTTAGTGTCGTGATGCCGATCGGTAGCCAGTTATTTTTTTTAGGTTCGCCGCAGGTTTTTATAGCGTCAGGTACCCCCATATATTACCTAATAAAGAGAAAAGGGAGATTGAGACCCATCCCAGCCTAAAGGCATACCTAAATACCTCCATCCCTAAATGATATGTAGAATTGTAGAAGGGTAGTGGAGTTGGGACTTTAATTGAGGTATAGGGGTATAATAAATGAAATAAAATAAATGACTTGGATGTCATGGTTCCCTCTAAATTGACATGATACGGTATAAGTAAACCAGTAATCACAATATGTTTATGATACAGAAATGTAATCACAAAGGAGCAATTCATAATCATCATTAATTTAATAACACATGATTAATTGGGGAACATGATTAATGACATACAAACATAGTAATAAATAAATCAAGGAATAATACATATATAATTAATAACAACATCATCAACACGTATGTAATTGATAAATATTGATATGGGCTGATGTAGAGCATCCAAGAATGTGAACTCTACGTGTTTCATGGTCGCCTACCACTCATCAGGAGTTTGGATGCATGAAAGTAATCTAAAATGAGAAAAATTGAAAAATTTGTTGTGGTAGTTTCTGGGGATCCACTAGTCCCCATAGAAAAACCCAATGCAGTAGAAAAGGGGAATAAGAAAAAAAGGGGGGATAAAAAATGTAGCAATATTATACCTTGCTAAACAGCCCATGTGCTGAGACCTTAATTGGGGAAAGGCCTGGAAGGTGATACCGCATGCGATGTCTCACCCGAGGTTGAGGCGGGAGATCCGCTAGCCAGGGTGTACGGGGGGGTCGTGGAGGGCGGACCCATCGCTCGCCGCGAGCCACCATGCCAGGAAGGGATGCTTGTATACTGATTGAATGAGTCTATATAAAGATGGAAAAAATTAATAAAGGTATGAGAAGTGTGTCAATGTGGAGATATGATGGAGTGTAGTGAAAGTGAAAAACTATGTGAATGCGTGAAGAAAAGGTGAAAGAAAGCTGTTGCATGATAAATAAATAAATAATGAGGTGCTGACATGGTGAAAGTGAGTGTAATTTGATGCATCTGCATATCAAATGCACATGAAGGAACATAACCATACATAGATGGTATATAAGTGAATAAAAGAAAAAATATAAAAAATAGAAGATTGTGTTGAATGAAGATAAACAAGTGTATGTGTGTGAAGGTATAAATGTAAATTTAAATGTATGTCAGTGTGTATGGATGTGTGTGCATAAACCATTGTACAATGTGTATGTATAAGGATCCATATAGTTAGCTAAGTGCATGGCTGGGTTGAAAATATAGCGGGGACAATGTCAAATGCCCCATTTACCTGAGCTTCCGGAGACTGAGCAAGCAGATGGTGTCACTCTGGAATGGTGGCCGGTAGAGAGAGAGCGGCGCGCCACCCACTGTTATATACCCCTCCGGTCCTGGGCGGAACCCCACCAACGTCATGTGTTATCTCACAAATGCTGGCGTCCATCCAATCCCCTGCAAGGCGAGAGATGGAACCAGCGCGCCACGGTAGAGCGGCGTCATTCGACGCCGGATACCAGGCGTGCTGAACATGACGCCGAAGAGCCGAGATCCGACCCCGCTCCCCGTCCGGAAGGTGGGTGGGGGGAACGGAGCTGAGCTGATCGCAACCCCGGAAGTAGAGAACGGGGACAGTGGGACACCACCAAACTCAACCCCAAGGGTCAAATCACACGGGATTCAGAGTAAAGCTGATATGGGCACTAGGTGGAATGGATAATATTGGTAGATTAAATAGAAGAAAATAAAATAAAGAAACAGACGAATTGTGAGAAAAATCAATATGAAAAAAACCCAGTAAATAAATACTGGGCAAGAAAGGGGTAAAGAATAATAAAGTTGATATAAAAAAGAAGGAATGGAGGAGAGTATGACAACGAATGTGTAACTGTAAATAATTAATCAAAAGAATAAACTTAAATTAGATTGTATGGGTTGGGGGAGGGTCTCGGAAGTAACGGGTGTTTTCCACCCAAAATATCGAGAAAAGGGAGATTGAGACCCATCCCAGCCTAAAGGCATACCTAAATACCTCCATCCCTAAATGATATGTAGAATTGTAGAAGGGTAGTGGAGTTGGGACTTTAATTGAGGTATAGGGGTATAATAAATGAAATAAAATAAATGACTTGGATGTCATGGTTCCCTCTAAATTGACATGATACGGTATAAGTAAACCAGTAATCACAATACGTTTATGATACAGAAATGTAATCACAAATTACCTAATAAAGGTTTAACCCCTTGATCGCCCCCCAGGTAACCCTTTAACTCCCTATCACCAGTGTCGCTAAGCGATCGTTTTTCTGATCGCTGTCTTAGTGTCGGTGATGCCGATAGGTAGCCAGTTATTTTTTTTAGGTTCGCCGCAGGTTTTTATAGCGTCAGGTACCCCCATATATTACCTAATAAAGGTTTAACCCCTTGATCGCCCCCCCCCAGGTAACCCTTTCACCCCCTTTTGCCAGTGTCACTAAGCAATCGTTTTTCTGATCGCTGTATTAGTTATGCTGGTGCCGATAGGTAGACAGTTCTTTTTTTTTAGGTTCGCTGCAGGTTTTTATAGCGTCAGGTACCCCCATATATTATCTAATAAAGGTTTTAACCCCCTTTTTGCCCCTAGTTAACCCTTTCACCAGTGATCACCGTATAAGTGTTACTGGTGACACTGGTTAGCCAGTTAGTTATTTTGTTATTTAGGTTCCCCGTCAGGTTTTTATATAGCGTCAGGTACCCCCATATATTACCTAATAAAGGTTTAACCCCCTGATTGCCCCTAGTTAACCCTTTCACCAGTGATCACCATATAAGTGTTACGGGTGACGCTGGTTAGTTAGTTTGCTTTTTATAGTGTCAGGGCACCCGCCGTATATAACCCAATAAAGGTTTAACCCCCTGATCGCCCGGCGGGTGATATCAATTAGGTTTTAGCTTCAGAGAGGGTCTGCGTCACACCCCAGGCAGCGTCAGGTTAGTGCCAGTAACGCTAACACCCACGCGTGAAGCATACACCTCCCTTAGTGGTATAGTATCTGAACAGATCAATATCTGATCTGATCAGATCTATACTAGTGTCCCCAGCAGTTTAGGGTTCCCAAAAACGCAGTGTTAGCGGGATCAGCCCTGATACCTGCTAGCACCTGCGTTTTGCCCCTCCGTCCAGCCCAGGCCACCCAAGTGCAGTATCGATTGATCACTGTCACTTACAAAACATAACACACATAACTGCAGCGTTCGCAGAGACAGGCCTGATCCCTGCGACTCCAGTGCTGTAGGAGGTGATTTCACCACCACAGTTAAAAAAAAAAAAAGTATATATGCCGAAGCATTGGGGCAGCAGGGGCGGAGGAGCGGAGGAACGATTTTGCTCCTAATGCCGCGTACATACGGTCGAAATTCAGACGGAGGCTTGCCCGTGGAAAAGTCCGACCATTTGTGTGCGGCATAACTTTTGCGGGAGGATGCCCCCATGCTTCGGCATATATAAATGGTGCATGTATGCCCATCATTAGAAGTAGGTGGATGAAGGGCGTTATTCTAATGGTGGGCATACCCACCGATCAATCTCTTTTTTCGTTCAGCCAACAGGCTGCATGAAAAAAAAGATTACAATACATGTTCAACAAGAACCAGCAACGTACTGGTATGTTGCTGGACTTTGAATGGTTATACCAGATTGATGCCTGCGGGTTTAGGTATCATCTTGGTATCATTCTTTTCAGCCAGCAGCCGGCTTTCATGTAAAAGCAATCCTAGTGGCTAATTAGCCTCTGGACTGCTTTTACAAGCAGTGGGAGGGAATGTCCCGCCCCGGATATAAAAAGCGCCATTGGGAAATTGGGAAAGCATTTTATCACACCGATCTTGGTGTGGTCAGATGCTTTGAGGGCAGAGGAAAGATCTAGGGTCTAATAGACCCCAGTTTTTTCAAAAAAAGAGTACCTGTCACTACCTATTGCTATCATAGGGGATATTTACATTCCCTGAGATAACAATAAAAATGATAAAAAAAAATAAATATGGAAGGAACAGTTTAAAAATAAAATAAAAAAGCAAAATTAATGATAAAAAAAAGCATCCCTGTCCTGCCCTGCGCTTGCGCAATGGCGAACGCAAGCGTCGGTCTGGCGTCATATGTAAACAGCAATTGCGCCATGCATGTGAGGTATCACCGCGAAGGTCAGATCGAGGGCAGTCATTTTAGCAGTAGACCTCCTCTGTAAATCTAACGTGGTAACCTGTAAAGGCTTTTAAAGGCTTTTAAAAATGTATGTAGTTTGTCGCCAATGCGCGTTTGTGCGAAATTTTAAAGCATGTCGTGTTTGGTATCTATGTACTCCGCCTAAGATCATATTTTTTATTTCATCAAACATTTGGGCAATATAGTGTGTTTTAGTGCATTAAAATTAAAAAAGTGTATTTTTCCCCAAAAAATTTGTTTGAAAAATCGCTGCGCAAATACTGTGTGGAAAATACTTTGCTTTAAAAAAATATATAATGTTTGGGGGTTCAACATAATTTTCTTGCAAAAAAAAAAAAATGTTTTCATGTAAACAAAAAGTGTCAGAAAGGGCTTTGTCTTCAAGTGGTTAGAAGAGTGGATGTAAGCTTCCTAATGTTGTGTATAACATTTTTGATTTCACTTCTCACTACCTATCACAGTTTCGGAGGCCATGGAATGCCCAGATGGCGCAAAACCCCCCCAAATGACCCCATTTTGCAAAGTAGACACCCCAAGCTATTTTCTGAGAGGTATGGTGAGTATTTTGCAGATCTCGCTTTTTGTCACAAAGTTTTAAAAATTGAAAAAAAATAAAAAATAATTTCTTTCTTCATTTTCAAAAACAAATGAGAGCTGTAAAATACTCACCATGCCTCTCAGCAAATAGCTTGGGATGTCTACTTTCCAAAATGGGGTCATTTGGGGGGGGGGGGTTTGTGCTATTTTGGCATTTTATGGCCTTCGAAATTGTGATATGTAGTGAGGAGTGAAATCAAAAATTTGTGCCCTTAGAAATCGTGAAGGCGGTGCTTGGTTTTCGGGGCCCCGTACACGGCTAGGCTCCTAAAAAGTCCCACACATGTGATATCCCCATACTCAGGAGAAGCAGCAAAATGTATTTTGGGGTGCAATTCCACATATAATAATGGCATGTGTGAGCAATATATCATTTAGTGACAACTTTTTGCATTTTTTTTTTTTTGTTTGTCGATATTCAATCACTTGGGACAAAAAAAAAAAATATTTAATGGGCTCAACATGCCTCTCAGCAATTTCCTTGGGGTGTCTACTTTCCAAAATGGGGTCATTTGGGGGGTTTTGTACTGCCCTGCCATTTTAGCACCTCAAGAAATGAGATAGGCAGTCATAAACTAAAAGCTGTGTAAATTCCAGAAAATTTACCCCAGTTTTAGACGCTATAACTTTTGCGCAAACCAATTAATATACGCTTATTGACATTTTTTTTACTAAAGACATGTGGCTGAATACATTTTGGCCTAAATGTATGACTAAAATTGAGTTTATTCGATTTTTCTTATAACAAAAAGTAGAAAATATCATTTTTTTTCAAAATTTTCTGTCTTTTTCCGTTTATATCGCAAAAAATAAAAATCGCATAGGCAATCAAATACCATTAAAAGAAAGCTCTATTTGTGGGAAGAAAAGGACGCAAATTTTGTTTGGGTACAACATTGCATGTCCGCACAATTTCCAGTTAAAGCAGCGCAGTGCCAAATTCTGAAAACACCTCTGGTCCTTTAGCTACAAAATGGTCCGGGGCTTAAGTGGTTAAAGCGGGATTCCACCCACGATTTTTATATTTTTAAAGTCAGCAGCTACAAACACTGTAGCTGCTGACTTTTAATAAGGACACTTACCTGTCCTAGGCGCCCGCGATGTCGGCCCCCCTAGGGCGATCCCTCGATCGTGCCAGGTCCCGGCGCCGCCATCCTCACTAAGGGAAACAGGCAGTGGAGCCTTGCTGACCTGGCTCCCGACTCCGTTATCAAGTCTGTCCACCGGTCCCTGCTTCCTGGACCATCCAAGCACGCCTGTCTCCAGTTCCAGCTACCAGGCACCTGTGCTTCTGTGGGCACCACACCTGCTGTGTCACCTCCAGTGGTGTGCTGCGCTCGGCCGCAAGGGGAGCCCTCCTAGCATCTCGGCCTCCTACCAAGTTCCTGACAGTATACACCAGCCATGTCAGAGGCCGACGGAGGTGTCTCCCCCCTGGAAGCCGTTAACCAGCACGTCACGGCTCTCTCTCAGGCCATCCAGAGACTTTGGGAGGAACACTCCCGATTAGAGGCCTGCCTGCTGCATCCACCAACCACACCGGTCTCCAACGTCCCGGATTCTTCTTCAGACAACTCATCTGTGACTCCTCCTACTGCAGTGATGTCCTCTCCAGAGCCACGAGTACTCACACCTGAACTCTTTTCTGGAGATCGGAAGAAGTTCAGGGCCTTTAGAAACGCCTGTTATCTGTACCTGGACTTGCAGCCACTGACTTTTTCCATTGAATCAATAAAAGTGGGGTTCATCATTTCACTGCTAAATGGTGACCCACAAGTATGGGCCCATGGCCTATTGGAACAGAAAGACCCTGCTATAGACTCTGTGGAACAGTTCTTTCAAACCATGGCTCAGTTATATGATGACCCCTTGCGGGTAGCCACTGCTGAGGCTACTCTGCATGCCTTACGGCAAGGCCATCGCCCTGCAGAGGATTACACGGTGGAATTCCGCACATGGGCCACAGATTCAGGTTGGAATGAGGCAGCCTTAAGATTTCAGTATCGGTTGGGGCTGTCCGATTCCCTCAAGGATGAACTAGCCAGAGTAGAGACCCCTTCAACTCTAGAAGGTCTCATTCAACTCACAATTAAGCTTGATAGACGCCTACGTGAATGCCAGTCTGAACGCATGCAAACCTCCCGACCTGCTCGGATACGATCTGAAGCACTCCCCATGTCTAATTCCATGCATGTTAGCCTGGTCCGTCCAGCATTATCTTCAGAGGAGAAACTCCGCCGCCGATGGGCGAACCTTTGCTTCTACTGTGGGGGCTTGGGACACTACATAGACAATTGCCCCATAAGACCTGGGAAACGATTTCCCCGTACGCCGGTCTATTGTCAAGTATCCAAGTCTTCTCCGCTCATGTTGCTCTTCAGATAACATTACAGCTGGCAGGAGAAGAAATCCATCTCCAGGCAATACTCGACTCCGGGGCGTGTAGTTGCTTTCTGGATCTAGCTCTGGCAAAAAAGACTTACTATTCCTCTTTATCAGAAGAAGCAAAAGCTGACCATTCACCTGGCCGATGGCTCAATGCCCAGCTCCGGGCACGTCACTCTAGAAACTGCCCCTATCCTGACCTCTATCAATTCAGGCCATCAGGAATTCCTACGTTTTGACGTATTGAGCTCTCCTCTATTCCCTGTCATTCTGGGAATCCCATGGCTCCAGGCGCACAATCCTCAGGTTGATTGGTCCAAAAAGGAAGTGCTCTTCACCTCTTCCTACTGCCAGCAACATTGTCTTGTTCCTGTATCCAAGAACGCTCCCAGTTGTTTGTCCGTTCAAACTACGCCTAGTGTGGACCATAGTATACCTGCAGCCTATCAGGACTTCCTAGATGTCTTCGACAAGAAGAAAGCCGATACTCTACCCCCACATCGTTCTTATGATTGCCGCATCGAGTTGCTGCCAGGAGCAGAGATTCAGTTCGGACTGATTTTTTCTCTTTCTGAAACTGAACTTGAGACACTGAGGCAATATATAGATGAAAACCTTGAGAAAAAGTTTATCCGCCCGTCCTCATCCCCTGCCGGTGCCGGTATCTTCTTTGTTGAGAAGAAGGACAAGACGTTAAGACCCTGTGTGGACTACAGGGAACTAAACAAGGTTACCCTTAAAAACCGCTATCCGCTCCCCCTCATCCCCGAACTCTTCCAGAGATTTCGCACTTTACCAAGCTCGATCTACGCGGAGCTTACAACCTAATCCGCATACGGGAAGGGGACGAGTGGAAGACAGCATTCAGAACAAGATTCGGGCATTTCGAATATCTAGTAATGCCATTTGGACTGTGCAATGCCCCAGCCACATTTCAATATTTCATAAATGACATTTTCCGGGAGTACCTAGACCACTTCATTGTCGTCTACCTCGACAACATTCTTGTATTCTCCGCCTCTCTGGAACTTCACAGAACGCACGTAAGAAAGGTGCTAAGCATCCTCAGGATTCACGGTCTGTACGCTAAAGCCGAAAAATGTGAGTTCGAGAAGACGTCAATCCAATTCTTGGGGCTCATCATCACCATTGGTGGAATAGCTATGGATCCTCAGAAGGTCAAGGCTATCCTGGAGTGGCCAGCACCTTCCGACAAGAAGGGTGTCCAGAGATTCATTGGCTTCGCCAACTTTTACAGAAGGTTTATAAAGAACTTTTCCACCATTGTTTCACCTATCACTCAGATAACCCGCCAACATACCAAGTTCTTTTGGTCTGAAGCAGCGCAAGCCGCCTTCGATCAACTCAAATCTTTATTTACCTCAGCACCAGTCTTACAGCATCCAGACCCTGCTCTACCCTATGTCCTGGAAGTCGATGCTTCGGAGGTGGCCACAGGAGCAGTACTATCTCAACGTCAGGGTCCTAAAGCACTGCTTCACCCCGTGGCCTTCTCTTCACGGAAGATGAGTCAGCCAGAAAATAATTATGACGTAGGGGATCGTGAACTTTTAGCAATTAAGACCGCCTTGGAGGAATGGAGATACCTCCTTGAAGGTGCCACCCATCCTATCTTGATCTTCACAGATCATAAGAATTTAGAATATCTCCGCACGGCCAAACGGTTGAGACCCCGACAGGCTCGATGGGCCTTGTTCTTTTCTAGGTTTAATTTCCATATTACCTACCGGCCAGGGTCGAAGAATGGGAAGGCTGACGCCTTATCTCGAATGTTTCCGGATACCCCTAATCTCACCCAGTACAATCCTGTCTTCTCAAAACTTTCTTTTGTTACAGCCTGATTTAAGGACTTCAATTGAGCAGGCATCTACTCAGTGCACTAAGGAAGAAAGCTCCTCTTTAAGAAATCAGGAGGGGCTTCTGTGGCACCAAGACAAGATCTTCGTCCGTCAGCAGGTCAGGGTTCAGGTTCTAAAGACCTTTCACGACCACCAGCTAGCCGGTCACTTTGGGGTCCGGAAGACAACTGAGCTCGTTCAACGATCCTTGTGGTGGCCTACTCTGAAGTCTGAATGCAAGGAATATGTAATTTCCTGTATGACTTGCCAACGGAACAAGGGGTCAAACACTAAATCTTGGGGTCTGTCGAGACCACTACCAGTCCCCGAACAACCGTGGAAAAACATTTCTGTGGACTTTATAGTAGATCTGCCACCCTCGGAAAATTTCACAACCATCTTGGTTGTAGTAGACCGACTCTCCAAGATGGCACATTTCGTACCAATGATGGGCACACCGTCTGCTACGGACACAGCAAAAGTCTTTATAAAGGAGATAGTCAGACTGCATGGCTTACCGGACAACATCGTGTCTGACAGAGGTGTGCAATTCACCTCTAAATTCTGGAGGAACCTCTGCAAATCATTATCTATTGAGACTAGTTTTTCCACAGCCTACCACCCATAAAACAATATTTGCAGTGTTTTTGTTCCTTTTCTCAGGATGACTGGTTCTCACTTTTGCCTTGTGCGGAATTCGCATATAATAACTCTGTACACACCGCAACCAACCAGTCACCATTCTGGGCAAATTATGGCTTCCACACATCTTTCTTACCCAATACCATCCCCGAATCCTCAGTTCCGGCAGTCCAGCACAGAATAAACTTCATTCAGGCAAATTACCAGACTCTCCGGGACACAATGAAGAAAGCCCAAGAAGCTTACAAAAAACATTATGACAGAAGGAGAAGAGGAGATCCCACCTTTAAAGTTGGGGACAAAGTCTGGCTGTCATCAGTCAACCTTAAATTGCCATGTCCGTCCCGGAAACTGGGGCCAAAGTTTGTTGGTCCTTTTGAAATTAAGCGGGAGATCAATCCCGTAGCCTTTGAACTTGCTCTACCTGAAACTTATAGAATTCATCCCGTGTTTCATGTGTCATTGCTTAAACATGCCATCTCTAGTTCTTTTCCAGGAAGAGAAGAGGTACCTCCGCCTCCGGTCCTGGTTGGAGACGAAACAGAATTCGAGGTGGAGTCCATTCTTGACTGTCGACGGAGAGGTAGGACATTTCAGTTTTTAATTAAATGGAAGGGATATTCTGCAGAAGAGAACTCTTGGGAGCCTGCAAGTTGTGTACACGCCCCGAGGCTTATACAGAGATTCCGCAGCAGTCACCCCGAAAAATGGGCACGCCTGGGCATCCGGAGGCTGCCCCTTGGGGGGGGCACTATCAGGAAATAGACGCTTTGATGCGCATGCGCGCACAAGGATTCGCGGCACCATGGTTGGGCAGGCGCGCGCCGGAACTAGGCGGACGCGCGGCGCCGTGACGATGCGCACGCACATTCGCCATGACGATGCACATGCGCAATGGCGCACGCCCGGCGTGATGGATGCCCAGCCTATTTAAACTCACTGCTGACAGTGGCGCATCGCTGGTGTATCTTCAGCTTGTCTGCGTTCCTGTGTCCTGTGAATCTGCTGTTCCTGATCCGTGTACCGACTCGGCTTGTCCTGACCTGATCCTTCTGACCCCCTGGCTTGATCCTTGGCTTGCATCTGACTTCCCTCTGCCTGCTTCCTGCATCTGATCCTGGACTGACTTCCTGTGTTGACCCCTGGCCTGGCTCCCGACTCCGTTATCAAGTCTGTCCACCGGTCCCTGCTTCCTGGACCATCCAAGCACGCCTGTCTCCAGTTCCAGCTACCAGGCACCCGTGCTTCTGTGGGCACCACACCTGCTGTGTCACCTCCAGTGGTGTGCTGCGCTCGGCTGCAAGGGGAGCCCTCCTAGCATCTCAGCCTCCTACCAAGTTCCTGACAGCTATGCTGCCGAGAGCTACATTGACGGATACCGGTAATCGTCTGAGACCGCATGGGAGGTTCGTGCTGTACACAATTGGAGATGTGGAAGCCTTGGGTATGCTGTGCAACAGGTGCGAAGGACTGGCTATTCACTCCCGTCCATGTGTTCAATGTCTACGGTGCGGGGAGTACCTGTTTGCCGTGGAGCAACCCACTATGCTGCCCCGTGCTTGCAGAGTGAACTGGGCCAAGGGAAATGTAACCGAGAAAACTGCTGTTTTCAATTCTGCGGCTAGACCTGCGCTTGTCACATCTGCTACAACAGTTGTTCCGGAGGGAAATGGCGCTGTTACTGCCATTGAGGAGTCATCCACCTCCACTACTGTTACCTCCGCTGCATTTGGTCCCACTGCACCTGTCCAGAGGAAGGTGGGATACGTAAAAGCCTCCCGTGGCCGTGGTCGAGGCTCATCCCAAAGACTGCCCGGACTGGATCCAGAGGAAAGGTTGATTCCTGGGAAGTCCACGACAGGAATGGGTGAGAGATCTGGGGAAAATGTACATATGGGAACTGTTCGCAGTTACATGCCCGTTGAGTAGTTACGGGACTCTGAACTAGATTCCTTGTCGGACATCTCTGGAGACGATGACTTGTTCGAAACCATGTCTCAAGAGATGCTATGGGCCAATGGAGATGATGTTGCCTCGGCCTTCACCTTTTCAGAGTGGGCACATATGGACTCGGGGAGGACAACACCCAGTGTGGAACCCCCGGTTGCTACTAGTGAAATGCTGCCCAAAGTTACCAGTTCGTTTGGGTCAGGAAAACTGTCTGTAAATGCTATGGTGCAGAAGTCCCCAGCTTCTTGTATACCTCCCGGACTTGGAAGCACCAGATCTTTGCCTAGGCTTGCCCGGTCACAAAGGTTACTCAACAAGCAGGTAGCCACTGAATACAGATTGGAGTTTCCCTACTTTCCCAGGGAGATCATGCAAGAGATAGAGGCCAATAGGGAGAAATGGTATGGTGAAGCTATTTGGGACTATTTGGCCGTGCCTAAACCGTTCCGGAGAACAGGTCATTCTCCTACCATGGATGACAGCTTTAACGGGTGCTTGTTGCACTGGAGCTACGGCAGACACATTCATGCCGATAAAGTGATCATCTGCAGACCTGGAAAGGACAATTATGTGTATTTTATCACCACTTTGGACAAACAGGGGAAACCACTGACTCTGCCTGACCCCCGATTTTACTGGTGATCATTTATAGTGACGGTTTTGGTTGTCACATTGCTAAAGAAGAAGATATTTCTTGCTTTCTATTAAAGGACTGTGGGACATATAGCTAGTTAGTGTCAGGTTACCGGAAGCTTCGGAGTAAAGATTCCACTACCTGGGCTAGTACTTGTGTTAAAGGACTCTGTAATGTTGCTCTTCTGCCACTACAACTGGACATTGTTTTGTTTGTTTTTTACATCTAGCTACCCACACACACACAAAAATATATATGGGGAAAGAAAGGCTCATTTCTTTGGAAGTGAGGCTTTGCTTCCTATTGTACAGCGTTTTATATGACTGCCTGTGTCTATTTTGTTTTGTCTTTTATGTATATAAATCTTCTATCAAACTGCTGGAGAATGGGTGGTTTAGATAGAGAGAGAGAGAGAGATTGTAAAATACGTTAATGTGACTTTATTGTATGTGCATGTTAATTTTGAATTTCTTTTGCTACCTCACCCTTTCCCTTCCCCATCCAAGTTTTTGGGATTCAGGTATCGACTCTCAGGAGTGAGAGTAATTTTTTCTAGACGATGAGGACATTGTCTGTTGCGGTGGGGGAAGTATGTAGCGCCCTCCTACTTTTCAAGTAGGCGCTATGTTTAAATTTTAGTTGTCTGAGTTATACAGTGCCTTGAAAAAGTATTCATACCCCTAGAAATGTTCCCTGTTTTGTCATGTTACAACCAAAAACTTAAATTTATTGGGATTTTAGGTGATAGACCAACACAAAGTGGCACATAAATGTGAAGTGGAAGGAAAATGATAAATAGTTTTCCAAATTTTTTTCAAATAAATATGTGAAAAGTGTGGTGTGAACTTGTATTCGGCCCCCCTGAGCCAATACTCAAGTCTTTTGCAGACTCTAAAGCCCTGTACACACGATCGGATTTCCGATGGAATCAAATCCGATGGATTTTTCCATTGGAATTCCGATGAAGCTGACTTCTATCAGTCTTGCCTACACACCATCAGACAAAATTCTGACCATCCCAAACGCTGTGACGTACAACACGTATGACGGCACTATAAAAGGGAAGTTCAAATCCAATGGCGCCACCCTTTGGGCTGCTTTTGCTGATTTCGTGTTACTGCGTGTTACCAGAACAAGCGCTCCCGACTCCTAATTCAGTCTGAGCATGCGTGGGTTTTTTCTCCGATGGAGTTCCACACAGACGATCGGAATTTCCTATCGTTTTCTTCTCCATCGGAAAAATTTAAAACATGTTCTATTTTTTTTCACCGATGGAAATAAGTCCGATGGGGCCCACACACGATCGGTTTGTCCAATGAAAACAGTCCATCGGACTGTTTTCATCGGTAAAACCGATCATGTGTACAGGGCTTTACAGGTTTTCTTCTAAGATTGCCCTGTATTTGGCTCCATCCATCTTCCCAACAACTCTGACCAGCTTCCCTGTCCCTGCTGAAGAAAAGCATCTCCACTACATGATGCTGCCACCACCATGTTTCATGGTGAGGATGGTGAGTTCAGGGTGATGTGCAGTGTTAGTTTTCCGCCACACAAAGCATTTTGCTTTTAGGCAAAAAAGTACAATTTTGGTCTTATCTGACAAGAGCAACTTCTTACACGTTTGCTGTGTCCCCTACCTGGCTTCTCGCAAACTGCAAAGGACTTCTTGTGGCTTTTCTTCAACAATGACTTTCTTCTTACCACTCTTCCATAAAGGGCAGATTTGTGGAGTGCACAACTAATAGTTGTCCTGTGGACAGATTCTCCCACCTGAGCTGTGGATCTCTGCAGCTCCTCCAGAGTTACCATGGGCATCTTGGCTGCTTCTCTGATTAATGCTCTCCTTGCCCTGCCTGTCAGTTTAGGTGGACGGCCATGTCTTGGTCAGTTTGCAGTTGTCCTATACTCTTTCCATTTTCGGATGATGGATTGAACAGTGCTCCGTGAGATGTTTAAAGCTTGGGATATTTTTATATAACCTAATCCTGCTTTAAACTTCTCCACAACTTTATGCCTGACCTGTCTGATGTGTTCCTTGGCTTTCACGATGCTCTTTGTTCACTAAGGTTCTCTAACAAATTTATGAGGGCTTCACAGAACAGCTGTATTTATACTGAGATTAAATTACACACAGGTGGACCCTATTTACTAATTAGGTGACTTCTGAAGGCAATTGGTTCCATTGGATTTTAGTTAGGGGTATCAGAGTAAAGGGGGCTGAATACAAATGCATGCCACACTTTTCAGATATTTATTTGTAAATAAATTTGAAAACCATTTATCATTTTCCTTCCACTTCACAATTATGTGCCATTTTGTGTTGGTCTATCACATAAAATCCCAATAAAATATTTACATTTTTGGTTGTAACATGACAAAATGTGAAAAATTTCAAGCGGTATGAATACCTTTTCAAGGCACTGTAGTTCAACTCAGAATAATTGTACCAAAGTCTGTGGCAGAGACTTTTTGAATGAGCTCGCACTGGCTGCTAGGTCAGTGAGAGAGACCTATCCGGTAGATGCTAGATCCAGTGTGGAAGCTGTTGGTCCTTTGGATTAAGGAAAGTACCCGTGATCCACAAAATTAAGGTACCTGAATCTCCCCTAACCCTCTATCCCTCTGTCTGGAAGTTCTATAATAAAACCCTTGAGAAAAAGAGACTAAATGTTTGGTGCAGACATTTGTGAGAAACTCTTCAAGGAAGACCCCTAGGACGGACGTGGTGAACAGTAAGGTAACGGCAGGCCCAAATATTAAACCAGCGGCCCCTGTGGGGGTATTGCTACACATAATTATATGATATACACATACTGCCTGCTTTGTGCCTGCTTCTTTACTCAGACTCGGTAGCTCCAGCATCCTGCCACTGAAACTAAACAGCGTATTGGGAGGGGGGTGGTCAGGAAATAATGGCACTTCCAAAATTTAGAAGGTAGCAAGGTTACTGTCCACAGAGTTACTGATCAACCAATGTAACCGCATTTATTAAAGGGTAATATGAGTTTTGTTAAAGACACATTGAAACAGAAAAGTCTGCGGTAGGTGTTGAAGTCATGGTTTAATACAGCATAAGTGTACTTGCTTAATACACTGCACAGTTCTTATACCCACAAAATATGACTTAATTACCAGTGGCGGCTGGTGTATTTTTTTGAGGGGGGGCAGCCAACAACAACCCCCCCACCCCCCCTGCTCGCTGTCTGCCGTTTGGTTACCCCATCTAGGTGGCGGGCATCGGGTAGCAGTGGGCATCGGCCGGAATCCGACATGAGGCAGCGGCGGGCAGCGACAGGCATACGGCATTAGGCAGCAGCGGGCATCGGGCTCCTGTGTCTTCTCCTCCTCCTTGCTTCTGCCGTGCGTCTCCTCCCCTCCTCCTAGGCGTCCAATAGGATCGCCTGTCTTGTCAGCCAATCGGATGACAGGTCTCAGACCCGCTTCCTGATTGACCAGGAGGAGGATCAGTGATACAATAGCGAATATTCATTCGCTATTGCAACACACCTAGGTGGGCTCTGGACGCAATGCTCTGTGTCTAGAGCCCGCCCTATTTTGAAGCCTATTAGATCCTCTGGCTCTAATCGGGTGCTTCAAAAAAACATCCCGCCACGGGAATTAATGCGCCCTGCATCCTGCAAGGGGCCGGACGCATGGATAGGAGGGAGGCGGCATGGATGGGGGGCCGGCGCCTGTGCGCCCTTAATGGACGGGCCGCCCCTGTTTTTACTGTGCCACGGACAAGAGTCTCATAGTCACCAACTCAGCATAAGGTCACATTTTTTTAAAATATATTTACTTTAGGTTTTAAGTTAAAGAGTAACTCCACAGTAACTCCAGTTTTATTAAGAAAAAAATTCCCCTCTTGGTGATGTACATTGCAAGGATTTTTACAAACCTTGTTGCAGTGTTCTACCATTTGTTATTCTGAAGAAATATCAGTTTGCGTATATCCATGTGCAAAGTGAATGTGAATGGGAGTGACTTTCATCATCTGTTGCACTTGCAGGGTTCTACTGAGGAAAGTGGCAGTGTCTGAATCCTTTTAGACGTGATGAACCATTTGGAAGTATCACACAGAAACTGAAATTCTTGTTGCAGAGGATGCCCAAAATCTGATTTGTATCTTAGCGCAGACTTCTGGGAAAATCAGTAATCACACAAGTAGAAAATTACATTTCTGGGGGGCGTTCCACACACTATCTGTGTACAGAATGCCTCCAGGTTGCCATATTGCATTACATTTTACAGAAAATTACAAAGCTGCAGATTGAAAAGGAAAAGTAATTAATAACATTATATTATAATATGACTCGTGTCGCAATTGTATATGCTGTATTATTTTTTCTTATTTGCAATATTTTTTCCCCCCGAAAGTGGAGTTACCCTTTAAGCAGAATATGATATGTAGCGCCCTGCTCCTGATGACCAGGCGCTATGTAAATTTAGTGGGTGTCTGAGCTGGTATTAGCTAAGACTTTGTATATAATTAAGGCTAAATCAGCCTCTGTTCCTGCTATGGCTGTGTTTGGAAAACAGGTCAAAGTGCATTGGGTGTCTTTCCCCAGGAACAGTTCAGTGGGAGTGGTCTCCCCGCTGAGCATGCTGGGGAAGGGTACTTAAGGGGCAGATGCCATTTTTCGGGGCTCTTCTTCGCCTCGTGGCCCTCCTGGCTCGAGGCATGTGTTACTGGGAATTCAGCCTCGGAGCCACGTTGGCCCGAGGCTGTAATTATGCCAGGTAGGCCCAGTTGTCTTGGCTGGGGCCTACGCTTGAAGGTGATCCTGTGCTGTCCGTCCTGCAGGAGGAAGCCATTCAGTGGCGGAAACCAGGGGAGGATCTGTCCAGGAGAGAACCAAGCGGAAGGCCGGTATCTTGCGGAAGGCCTGGGGACCTTACTGAAGGATGCACCATAACTAAAGTAACCTTACAGTCTGCCGGGTTGGCTTAAAGGCTCTTAGACTGTAAGGCTGGATATCTGGGTACTAAAATCCTGTGGCAGAGGATAACTGAATGGTTCAACTTAACCATCAAAAAGGTCTGTGGCAGAGACTGTTATTTCTTATTTGTTCGTGCATCATTCCGGCTGCTAGGCCAAGTGAGAGGGGCCTATCCGGGTGAGCAATACCCACTCGAAGGAGAGTGGCGAGTGAGACTTTGTATCTTAGGAGTTTTCCCCAGTGATCTGCTGTGTGTGCTTGAACCTTCCCCTAACCCTCCATCCCTCTACCTATACAATTTTATTTAGAAAATAAAGCCTGAAGAAAAAGGATTCATAACTTGTGTGGACATTGAAGTTATTGTCGACTCTCAACCCCTAGACAACGAATGTTGAGGTAACGTGCAAGGCCTAAAATTAAACCAGCAGCTCCTACGGGGGTGTGCTACAGATATATGTTGGAAAAGTTCTCCTATGGGAGGTCCCATTCAGGTAAGTTTCAAATTTAGTAAAAAGTACACAGGGCCGATACTAGGGGGGGGGGGCAGGGAGGTGCATGTGCCCCAGGTGCCACATTAAGAGGGGCGCTGTCACTGATAGGAGTAGTGACTGCGGTATCACTACTCCTGTTGCTGGCACATCTGGAGGCATGCTGGGTGCCAGTGCAGTGACAGCTCAGCCAAGTAAATAAAGAGCGGCAGCAAAGACAGACTACCACCTCTGTTGGGCTCTGCATTAGATGAGTCTTCAGTCAGGGCCCAGCAGAGAAGTCTTCTTTTGCTTTTGGCCCTTTGTTTATATGTGACAGCAGTGATAGCCTGACCTGTTACTGCACTGGCATCCCTCTAGAGTAGCCCCAGCCTAGCTTGTCCCTGGCAGCAGTGATTGTCTGAGCGGTCACTGCATCTGTCTGGAGAAAGATCAGCAGAGAAAAAAAGTGAGAAAGGGGATGATTCTTCTACAGGATTCCAGATGGTAACAAGCAGCCAGTTATTTAGCACTAGTGCCCCCCAACCCCAGTGACTGGCAGTGCCTTCAATCTTCCCCACTAAGCACCTGGACTCCTATCACCCCCAACTGAGCACCAGTTTCCCTTTGTCCCCCCCACTGAGCACCAGGACCCCTTCTGTCCCCCCACTGAGAACCAGTGTCTTCCCGTCTCCCCACTGATCACTAGTGCCCCTCTTTTCTCCCCACTGAGCACCATTCCCCCCTTGTTCACCCACTGTGCAACAGTGCCCACATTGACTCCCCACTAAGCACCAGTGTCACTCTTGTCTCCCCACTGAGCACCACTGACCCCCTTGTCTCCCCACTGAGCACCAGTGCCTTCATTGTCTCCCTACTAAGCACCAGTGTACCCCTTGTCTCCCCACTGAGCACCAATGCCCCCCTCTTCCCCCACTGAGCAACAGTGGCCCCCTTGTCCCCCCCCCCCACTGTGCACCACTGCCCCCTTTTTCCCCCACTGAGCACCAGTGCTTTTTTGTCCCCCCCCCACTGAGCACCAATGCCCCCTTTACCCTCACTGAGCACCAGTGCCCCCCTTTGTCACTGATCAATCACTGTGTTTATTCACAACTGAAGCATAGTAAACTGGGTTTCCCAGTTCTGCTTTGGAGTGCTTCCAATTAATCTAGTAAATAACAACAGCATGGGGATCCTTCAAAAAAGAGATCTTTAAAGAGGTTGTTTGCTCTGGAAAAAATAAATAAAAAATCAGCAGCTACAAATTATGTAGCTGCTGACTTTTAATAAAAGGACACTTACCTGTCCAGGGATCCAGAGTCGTCCTCTGGCTATGATGCTTTCGGCTTCACAGCCAGCATGCGCAGTAGGGAACCGGCTGTGAATCCAAAAGGCTTCAATGCTGGTTTCCCTTACCATGAATAGCTGCAGCAGCACCCGAGAGATGATCTGAAAATTGGCTGGGGTGCCGACATCGTGGGAACCCTGGACAGGTAAGTGTCCTAATATTAAAAGTCAGCAGCTAAAGTATTTGTAGCTGCTGACTTTTAATTTTTAGGCTGGTATGAAAATAGCAGGAAACATTCACATTTGCAGCTTCTTGGTAGAAAAAAAATGAATATTTTGCAGACTGGGTCTGGCACATTATTTGAGGATATTCACCAGCTATGAATCAGCTAAATCTGGGTCAGACTTGAACTTTGTGGCATTATTTGCATATCTCCCCTGTTACAAACTCTGACTATAAATTTAATGCACATCATTAAACTCATCATCGCTCTTTTGCAACACCTTACACTGTTTAATGTGACTACAATGACTGTAATTGTAGGTAAAAAAACTAAGGTGACAAATCTGGTTATACAATGAACTGATGTGTCTCTAAACCAATGTACCATTACCTGACTGCTTTTTATACTCCTTAAGCCATAAACTCTTATATTCCTCAAAACTTATACAACTGACAATGGCCAAAAGCCCCAAAGAAATAAATGGTTCTATAAATTAAGCCTGTGATTCTGTATATACAAGATGGCTAGAGGGGTAAAAAGGAATTATTTACTTAGCCCTCACAGCTATCCTAAATTCGTGATTAGCCCCTTGATTTTCAGATTGGTAAATAAGAAATAAGCCCCATGATATTGGGATTGTTCTTTAAGTTAATGAAAATAAAAATACTTTCCACTTCAGAAAAGACTGTTTTATTTCTCTCTGGCTTACCTTATGATAAACTGAATGTAAATATATGAAGTCATATACAGTTGGGTCCATATATATTTGGACACAGGCACAATTTTCATATCTTTGGCTCTGTATGCCAACAGAATAAAATGAAAATGAAACAATCCAAATGAATTTGAAGTGCAGACTTTCAGCTCTAATTCAAGGGGTTGAACATAAATATCAAGTACAAATTTCAGGAACTGCAACAATTTTTATACACAGTCCCCCATTTTCAGGAGCTCAAATGTAATTGGACAAATAAATATAACAATAAATAAAATGTTAATTTTTAATATTTTGTTGAGAATCCTTTACTGGCAATGACTGCCTGAAGTCTAGAACCCATTGACATTACCAAAGACTGGGTTTTTCTGATGCTTTGCCAGGCTCTAACTGCAACTGTCTTCAGCTGTTCTTTGTTTGTGGGTCTTTCTGCCTTTAGTTTTGCCTTCAGCAAGTGAAATGCATGCTTAATTGGGTTGATTGACTCGGCCATTGCAGAATAGTCTACTTATTTTCCTTCAAAAGCTCTTGGGTTGCTTTTACAGCGTGTTTTGTCCATCTGTACTGTGAAGTACTGTCCAATCAACTTTGCTGCATTTGGCTGAATCTGGGCTGACGCTAAACACTGGAGAAGTCATCCAGCTGCTTCTTTTTTCTGTCACATCATCAATAAACACCAATGACCCAGTGCCACTGGAAGCCATGCCATCACACTGCCTCCACCATGTTTTACAGATGACGTTGTGTGCTTCGGATCATGAGCTCTTCCAAGTCTTCTCCACACTTTTTTCTTCTCATCATTCTGGTATAGATTAATTGTAGTTTCATCCGTCCAAAGAATGCTTTTTCAGAACTGGTCTGGCTTTTTTAGATATTTTTTGGCAAAGTCTAATCTGGCTTTTCTATTCTTTAGGCTTTTGAATGGTTTGCACCTAGTTGTGAACTCTCTGTATTTGCTCTTGTAAAGTCTTCTCTTGATTGTAGACTTTGGCAATAATACGGCCACCTCCTGGAGAGTGTCCTTCACTTGTCTGGATGTTGTGAATGGGTTTTTCTTTACCATAGAGAGGATCCTGCGATCATCCATAACTGTTGTCTTCCATTAACGTCAAGGCCTTTTTATGTTGCTGAGCTCACCAGTACGTTCTACAACTGTATACTGTACATACATACACACAACTGATATGGGCAAATTTAGATACAATTTTATGAAAACCTGCACTTAACAATGTACTGTATATGCTAAGTATCAATGGTATTTAGGAAATGGCTTTCCTCTACTCCTCCGACGGTTAATCAACGGCTGGGGGGAGTCAATACTATACTCCGCCTAGAGACATTGCCTTATCAAAAACAGGGCTGTCCGAACATATTTGATGAGATGTGAGGGGCTTGGACAGGAAATACTAGTATAGGACCAGCAACTTTTCAGTATGAGTGACCCGACGTTGCAGCCCAACTCTTTCTCTTTTTAGTTTTATTAAACACATTATCAATTCTTCATGTGCCCATCAATGCTTACCCCTACTGTTCCAAACATTCAGTCATGGCTCCATAATGTCTATAGGTTAGATTTGGGCCTTACACACCCCTGCACAGTGATTTATACTTATTTGTTCAATATATCTGCAAGTTTCTCTCCTAATGTATGTTTATTTTTTGTTGTTTTTTCTTATTTTATAATGTACTTCCAATGCTCTTATGGGTAAGCCTTTGGAGCTGGCTTGTTAAACTACTTATGTGTTTCTTGCATTTTTAACTACGAGACTGATACTTGATGTGTTAAGAAGTGTAGTATACAGTGCATGTACATCACGGAACATGTGCATTGTTCTTTCCTGTACATGGAACTTGTTTGTCTTTTTTATTCTTTTTATGCTGTGTTGTATGCTGAAAAAAAATATTTTTCAATAAAAAAATATCTGATTAGAAAAAAAAAAGTATCAATGGTATTTTATCGCTGTAAAATACATATCACTTCCCAAAAGGTCAGTCATGATTGTGTTGGTATTGTAATCCATGACAGTATTTAGTTAGTTATTTCCCAATTAAAAGAGGCTAATACTTGATACGTCAAGATGTAGAACCTTTGAGTGTGCACAATGAGAAAAACCTTCAGTATTTAACTGGCCAATACAATCTTGAATGACAGAGCATTTTAAAACTCCTAATTGGGAAGCAATACAGAACTTTAATATACTCTTGTTCATTCCTAAACCCCTGTACACACAATGAGAATATCAGATGAATGATTGGTTGTTTTTATTTTGCATGCTTGTCTCATATAGAAAATTAAGAGGTTAATAAAGTTCCAAAAATTCTCCTACGACAGAATACAACTTCGGAAGTGATGTAATGTGTTGTATTGTAATGTATTCTTTTGTTTCAGAATATGCGTGGTCTTAAGCCCCGTACACACGGTCGGACTTTTGGCCAACAAACTTCATTTTGAGCAAGTTGGACCAACAATCCGACCGTGTGTACGCTCCATCGGACAAACTTTTTTTGCTTTTTTCTTGTTTTCATCGGACAAAAGTTGGGTCTGCAAACGGACAAACTTTTGCCCAACAATAGTCCAATGGAGCAAAGTCCGACCGTGTGTACAGAAAACCATCGGACTTTTGTCCGATGGACAAAACAACTAATGTTAAAATCAACCAACAATAGCAGAAGTTGACCAAAGGGTGGCGGTAAAGAGCAGAAAAGAGCAGAAAAACCACGTGATGTTGCAAAAAGTTTTGGGAACGTTTTCAGAAAAGTCCAAGCGTGTGTATGCTATGGGTGTTCTCGACCAACTCCGTTCGGACAAAAAAACACGGAAAAATCCGATGGAAGTCCGACCGTGTGTACGGGGCTTTAGTCTTCAAACTTTTTTTGGGATCAATACTGTACTGATTTAACGCATATCGTACAAACTGGTATCGCACAAGAAAAATTTTCATGTTTGTCCCTTCCAATAATTTCAAATGAACTGTCGTGATCGGCTCTCAAAAGCCGTGTACTGACGATCAGATTATTGTACGATCGTTTCAAAAGCGGTATTTTTCTTCTGATTTTCTCATTGTGTGTACTAGGCTTGATAGTGAGTTACCGTATATACTCGAGTATAAGCCAAGTTTTTCAGCACATTTTTTTGTGCTGAAAAAGCCCACCTCGGCTTATACTCGAGTCTCTCCGATCTGCATACCTGATCAGCCCCTGTGTCATGCAGTCAGATGGCAGCCGTCCAGTGTAACAAAGCCCCGCCTCCTCCTCGTCCTCATCCGTGATAGGCGGAACACTGAACACTGATTCACTGCTGGGAAACTGAGTGTTCCGTCTATCAAGGACGACGAGGAGGAGGAGGCGGGGCTTTGTTAAACTGGACGGCCGCTGACTGACTGCATGACACAGAGATCAGGTATGCAGATGGGCACAGTGAGGCTGGCAATGGGCACAGTGAGGCTGCAAATGGGCACAGTGAGGCTGCAAATGGGCACAGTAAAGCTGCAAACGGGTACAGTGAAGCTGCAAATGGGCTTTTCCACTTACAGTAGCTGCTGCATTTCCTACCCTAGGCTTATACTCGAGTTAATACGTTTTCCTAGTTTTTTTTGTGGTAAAATTAGGTGCCTCGGCTTATATTCTGGTCAGCTTATACTCGAGTATATACAGTACTTTACATTGAAATAAGGTGTAGGATTGTTAAATTAAGATTCTAACAGTTGTTTAAAATGCCTGAGATAGTTAGATGGTAGGTGTATGTTTATTGATCCATAAAAGACCAAGAAAACTAATTTGCTGCATTAGCATATTAATTGTCAGACAGATAAGATATCCTTTACTTCCTCCAGCAAGGGAAAAGGACACCGCTATCTCAATCAATATTCTATCTTCGAACTTGTTCAGCATATTCTTGTGTATCCCTTTCCATTCTAAATTCCACCTTGACTGTCACTAAAGTCTTGAAGGGCAATCCATTTATAGAAGAACAACACGCAAATAAAGAGGCCAGAATAATGCAACACAAAGGCAACTTTTTTGTTAACCTCTTCGGAGCAGACTGTAGATGTCCGAAATGTAAACAAGGTCATATCTATAGAGCTAGCACACTGTTAGTTGCACTTCACATTTTTTCTATGTAATATGCAACTGGCACGGGTCTAAAGTTATATATCAAACATAATTCAGGATCCTCTCATTCTGTGAAATTGAATTATGTTTTAGGTGCTGGTCTACTAATAAAAAGGGAGGGGGGGGGGCTGCAGGGTATAAAATGTTGCGGGTATAAAATGTAACATGTTACAAAAGGTAAACGTATCTTTTAACCATACCATCGTAAAAATAGATGCATTTGTAGGTGAAGCTTTACATATTTTTCAGTTTCTACTGACTTCACTGTTTTCAGCACAACCAAACTACAACCTACTAAATGCTTAGACCAAGCATACAACCCGCGAGGCTGGAATTTGGCATAGCCAACATAAACTGTGACCTGAGATGGCAAGCCTACCAGGGACAGAAGGGCACAGCACAACACTGCAGAAGCCACCCACACAGCATTTCACTTACAATCAGTAATAAATTCCCATGAATAATTAGTATAGTCCTGTATGATCTTTGCCATCGATTAATGCATAAACTTGGGAGTTTAGATGATAGCCTTTAAGTAAACCCTCCTCTCGAAAAAAAAAAAAGACCCTACAAGACAAAGGCATAATGAACTAGTATGCATAGCATACTAGCTCATTATGTAGTACTTACCTCCGATCGAAGCCCCTGCAGTCATCCATGTCTCCCCCTACGCCCGCCGATATGTTGTCCCGCAGGGACCTCCGTGTATCGCGGCTCCGGTGCTGTGATTGGCCGGAAGCTGCGATGACGTCACTCCCGCGCATGCACGCGGGAACGCCACAGTACAACATAGTGCCATTGCTTCAGTGCGCATGTGCCGCATGACGTCGGCACATGCAAATACAGGTATATCTCCTAAACCGTGCAGGTTTAGGAGATATCCTTGTTAGCTACAGGTAAGCCTTAATATAGGCTTACCTGTAGCATAAAGTTGTAAATGAAGGTTTACAACCACTTTAAAGCAGATCTTTACCCAAAAGGGTATTTGCATCCTCCCCCCTCTCCTCTTTGACATTTGACACTTTTTGGGAAATGCAGTGAAAATTGTGCATGCAAATTGGAAAACCGGCAGTGAAGCCGCTGGGCTTCACTGCAAGATTCCCTTAGCTAAGATGCTGGCTCCTAGACCTGAAACTGATTGAAGAATTGGCTCAGGTGAGGACAGCACTGGATCCATGGACAGGTAAGTGTCCTCATATTACAGTATTTGTATTACAGTATTATATTACAGTAAGTGTCTTTATCAGGGCTAGCCCAAGACATTGTGCTGCCTGGGTCCAAGAATGAAATGCTGCCCCCCCCCCCATGCCCACCAAAAGGCCCCCACATTCATTATTTTACATCATGATAATTCAAACTAAAATTAAATGTATCAGGAAGTCAGATTTGCATGCATCAGCACCTTGTCTATATGCAAAATTATATGATATACCACCATGTTACCATTCCCCAATCTTGGCACCCTAGGGAATCCATGGGTGCAGTGTGTGACAGCGCAGTGCCCCACCCCCACCCCTTAGGGCCTGTGTGCAGTGAACATGTTGCACCAATAGATGATATGCCACTGGAATAGGGCTGTATAGGGGCAGGCTAGGGAAGTATATGGACAGGCTAGTGTAGTATATGGACAGTCTAGGGTAGTATATAGACAGGCTAGGGCAGTATAAGGACAGGCTAGGGTAGTATATAGACAGGCTATGGTAGTAAAGGGGCAGGCTAGGGTAGTACAGGGGCAGGCTAGGGAAGTATTGGGGCACTCTAGGGTAGTATAATGGCAAGCTAGGGCTGTATAGTGATTTTTGAGCATGACAGGTTATGCAACATTTGGCCATCCAGCAGATTAGCAGCCACTACCAGAAAAAATTATGGACACCCTTTGTGTCCTGTCACATAGAACTAACTTATTACCTCTCTGTTGCTCTCTCCCACAGGCTTCAGTGCCTAGCCTCACGTATGCACCAGAGCAGAAGAAGAAGGTGGGCCGGGCGTGAGCCCGGCAACACCCCCTCCTCCAGTTCCACCCAATAGAAATGCAGGCCTTGCAAGCTGCGCCCGAATATCGGCTGCTGGCGGAGCCGGTGGGGAAGGGATCTTTCATTGCTCCCTGTCTCCTGTGGGTACCCTGCCCCCGGCGGCACACACACCTGAGCTCTTTATGTGTGCTTGAGTGTTTAACAGCCGGTGTTAGACTGTGTGCAAGTACCTTTGCGCCCGGCAACTATGAGTATGCATGTTGAGGGCAGCAGGGCGGCCTTTTTTCAAGGTGCCGCCCCTCTCAAAGTTCTGCATGGGTCCAATGGACCCAGTGGGACCCATGGTAGGGCCGACCCTGGTCCTTATTATCCTTACAGTATTTGTAGCTGCTGACTTTCAATTTTTTGTGGGGAGACTGGAGAACTGCTTTAACCACTTGCCGACCAGCCGCCGTCATTATACTGTGGCAGGTCGGCATGATCCCGCGAACCGTCCTAGCTGTACGTCGGTCCCTTTGAGTGGGATAGCAGGCGCATGCGCACGCCCGCTGCACTGTGGGGGTGCCGATGCTCATGGCCGGTGGTTGCGATGACCGCCGGCCACACACGATCGCGGGCACGAGAGGCAGAACAGGGAAGTCCCTGTTCTGTGAGGAGAGAAGAGGCAGATCGTGATTTTCTAATAGCTAGAAACCACGATCTGTCATCTCCTATAGTCAGTCCCCTCCCCCCACAGTTAGAACACACACTAGAGAATGCAGTTAACCCCTTGATCGCCCCCTAGTGTTAACCCCTTCCCTGCCAGTGACATTTATACAGTAATCAGTGCATTTTTCTTTTGCACAAACCAATCAATATATGCTTATTGCAATTTTTATTACCAAAAATATGTAGAAGAATACATATCGGCCTAAATTGAGAAAAAAAAATAGCTTTTTTTAAAAAAAAAATGGGGTTATTTATTATAGCAAAAAGTACAAAATATTTAGTTTTTTTCAAAATTGTCGCTCTTTTTGTTTATAGCGCAAAAAATAAAAATCACAGAGATGATCAAATACCACCAAAAGAAAGCTCTATTTGTGGTGAAAAAAGAACGTCCATTTTGTTTGGGTACAGCGTCGCACGCCCACGCAATTGTCAGTTAAAGCGACGCAGTGCCATATCGCAAACAATGGCCTGGTCATTGAGCAGCCAAATCTTCCGGGGCTGAAGTGGTTAAGATGCAATCTTTCAGAACCACTTAGAACAATTGTATTAAGCCAAAAAAATAGGATCTAATGCCGCGTACACACGACCATTTTTCATGACGAGAAAATTTTTTTTTTTTTATTTGGTCATTAAAAACGATCATGTGTAGGCTCCAGAGCATTTTTTGCAACGTCAAAAATGGCCATTTAAAATTTGGAACATGCTCTATTTTTTCTCGTCGTTTTTCACGTCGTCGTTTTTCTCGTCGTGAAAAACGGCCGTGTGTAGGCTTTAACAATGTGAAAAAAACGTGCATGCTCAGAAGCAAGTTATGAGACGGGAGCGCTCGTTCTGGTAAAACTAGCGTTCATAATGGAGATGGCACATTCGTCACGCTGTAACGGACTGAAGAGCACGAGGCTGAAAAGCGCGAATCGTCTCTCACCAAACTTTACCAACACAAGGATCAGCAAAAGCAGTCCAAAGGGTGGTGCCAACCAAATGGAACTTCCCCTTTATAGTGCCGTCGTACGTGTTGTACGTCACCGCGCTTTGCTCGAGCATTTTTTTTCACGATAGTGTGTAGGCAAGGCAGGCTTGAGAAGAATCACGTCGAGAAAAATTACGTTTTTTTCAATGACATTAAAAATGGTCGTATGTACGCGGCATTAGAGGTTCAAATATCGTTAATAACTTAGGTTAGTCAATAAAGAGTGTCACCTAAAACTAAAATTTCCTATGAATAAGATATTTTTTTCAGCTATGTTTATTATGTGCTTATGCCTACAGATGAAATTTGCTATTTAATAATAATTTTGTAATATATTGGTGTAGCGGGGTCTCCTTTAAGACTCCCAGGACTACCTTACCCAGAACCCCATTCAGTACCCAGGATGCAGTGTTTCCACCCCAGAGACTCATGGGTGGGGTTATATAAGGAGGAGGCGAGGCTGCGCTCGGCCTCTTTGGGACACGAGACTTCAGTGGAGAGATCTTCCTGTGCGGATCCGCTGTGGTGCAAGGCCTGAAGCCTGGGGCCTTACGCTGCTACCCAAAAGAGCCTTCCACCCCATCGCGAGCCTGGGTGGCATCTGACTCGGTTTCCTCAACCGCTGCTGAGCCGGAGACCAGACCGCTGCAGACGCTGTGTGTGGAGACACAGCAGGTGGAAGTTCCCGGACTGGGATCGCGTCCGGAGGGGTGAGCGAGCACATGCTCAATCCACAAATACTGTATACCATTGTTAGGCCTACAGACTGCCGTGGCCCACCAGTTCCTATTTCAGTTTCCCTCTCCCCTGGAGATCCATAGCTGAACTGAGTCAACCGGATCTCTAGTGGAGTGTACTGTGTTGGCATTTTCTTTCCCTTGGATTACAAATGTGTTCCTGAAATGTGCACCACCGTTTAAAGACTACATGTGAAGATTTCTACCCCCCCTAGAGACTGAGTTATATGGTCAGGCCTGGCCATCTAGATAGATTATTTAGTTGCTGCGCCATAGGGCGCATGGTGAAGTACTGTTACACGTGGTGCGTGTGCGCCATATCTTACTAGTTGTAGTGTGCCTATTGCTGCAGGGCTCTGCAGAGATATTCCTGTGATTTGTTATAACCGTTGATTTTATTGCCAGAAGAAAGTAAACTCGTTATTCTTCTACCACTGCATTGGTGTCTGAATTTAACCATAGAGCATAAGATATATATATTACCCTAGACTAACTGTGCCAGAAGGGGGTCGAGTAAATTGCCGGGGGTTGGCTGAGCTGTCTTCAGGGCCCAAACTAAATCTGCGGCCCTCTTAGCTGAGGGTATCGCTACACGTGGGGGTTCTCGTCCGAGATCCTGATACAGCAAGAGAAGACCCCAGAGGTACCGGCATGGACCCGCTAACAGTAAAAGCGTGGTGTGAAACATCCAGAGCAGACCCGGACACGTCGGTAGTCATCAGCCTACCGGGAGAGGAGTGGTCAACAGAGACGGTAGAGCAGCTAATGGTGTCCATGTCCCCAGATTATACACCGAGGATGACGGAGATAAAATCAGACCCAGATACCTCGTATCAGTATGCACTAGTGGAGTACTGGGGCGGGATGCCAGAGACTTTCAAGCACAACTGTGTGCGGACGCCAGACAACAAAACCTATAGGTTAACGCACGCCATGACTATAAAGAAGGAGCCACCACCAACGGGATCCCCGCAAGGCGCAACCCGTGTCTCACCTGAAAGAAGAGACAGGGTGACGCCCCCGGTGGCACCTGCACCTGCCACTGCTATATCACCAGAATTGATAAAGGCAATAGGGGATCTGTTAACCAAATGCCAGAAGACAAGCACGGTGCATGTAGAGACTAGCTACCGGAGACTAAAGACATTCTCAGGGAAGCTCCCTGTCCCTGCAGGAGAGGAAGACTTCGATACTTGGGTGGAACAGGCATTGCAGGCAGTGGAGGCATGGGAGGTGCCTGAAGCGCAGAAGAGGCAACGAGTGATAGAAAGCCTTAAAGGCGCAGCAGCAGAAGCGGTGAAAAGTTTCCGGTTTGGAAATACAGACTGCACGGCTCAAGACTGTCTAGCCATGCTACAGGAAGAGTTTGGTCAGCTAGAAAAGGTGACAGAGATGGTCTACCAATTCGAACATACTTTCCAACAGCCGAATGAAAAGCTTTCAGAGTATGTCAGAAGACTGAACAGGTTGCTGTGTAAGATTGTATTGAAGAAGGGTATGATGCCCCAAGATACAGATGCAGCAAGAATGAAGCAAGTCTTAAAGGGAGCGTTGTGCTCGGATCCAGTCTGGTTGCACCTGAAAACCTCAGGAGGAGGAACGTCGCTGACTTACTCTGATTTTATAAAAATCATCAGAGATGAGGAGGCACTGCAGAAGGATCAGGCAATGATAAAGACAAGTCATGCCCCTACACCAGTGATGGTCAACTCGCTCATGACTTCAGAAAGAGTCTCAGAAGTGGACACTTTGAAATCACAAATGTCTCAGGTGTTAGATGCTAACCTCTCTGATGGCGAAAGACACAAAGGGTCCAGAGAAAGAGGTAGTGAGAAAGGAACTGTTCCCAGCTGTTTCGGCACCCGCATCGCTGCAAGACTGGGGGGACATAATCTGTTTTAACTGTGGGGGAGTTGGCCACATTGCAGCTACATGTTCCAGTCCCAAGAAAAAGAAAACAGATAACCGCAAGCCGGCGGGAAACTCCAGAGGGCCCCGGTGAAGGAGTCAACCGGGTGCCCATCATCTCCAGTGAGCTCCAAGCTGAATGCGAAGCAGAAGAAAAGAGGAGACAAAACCCCTCAGAGGAAACACAACATTCCTCAACAGAGATACACCCCAGAGAAAGGGGGCAAGACCCCTCAGAAGAGGCACAGCATTCCCCAGAGGGGATGCACACCTAAGAAAAACAATAATATCCCTCAGCGGGTTTGTACACCCATTGAAAGGAGGGAAATCAATGCATACCAGGCTCAAGAAAGACCAAAGGGAGTTGGACGAGAGAGAGTCCAAAGGGAAAGGACCAGAAGAAGGCGACCCCTGCCAGGCCATATCCGGAGAAGCTGGTAGGCCCATCTCCTATAGTGCCCATTCAAGTGGAGGGAGCCTGCACCAGAGCCATCTTGGATACTGGGGCACAAGTGACCCTATTATACCGGGATTTCTACGATAAGCACTTGAGTCACCTGCCTATCCAGAAGATAGAGGAACTGAAAATATGGGGGATTGGAACCCAGAGCTTCCCCTACGATGGCTATCTGCCCATCAAGATGACCTTTGACCCATCTGTGGCTGGGAAGGCCGAAGTGTTTGACACCCTGGCGGTTGTGTGCCCTCGACCGCCAGGAGCCAACAAGAGTTCCCTTATAGTAGGAACAAACACGGACCTGGTCCGAAGACTCCTGACCCCTCTAGTGAAAGAGAAGGGGCCAGCGGCCACCAAGATCCACCCCATGCTGAAGACGGTCTACCAACGGCTGGTCCTAGAGCAGAAGACCCTTGGAGAGGGGATAGGGAAGGTGTGGAGACTTGGAAGAGAAAGGGTAGTGTTGCAGCCCGGCGAAGTAACCTGTCTCAGAGCCACTGTGAAGCTTACTTGGGAGCAACCTGGACCCTTTGTCATGCTGGAGTCCGACCCAAGGGAAGAGTCCTCCGGTCTGGAAGTGATACCAGAGGTGATTCCGCTGAAGGCCCTGAAGAAGGCCCATTGTAGAGTTCCGGTGAGTGTTAGGAACACTACAGGTGGCCCCATGGAAATCCCAGCCAGGATGCTGCTGGGCCAGGTGAGACCTGCTGCCCCGGTTACCCTGTCAGAAGTCAAGGGGACGGGTGAAGGAGGAGATGTTTGGGAGAAGCTGTCCATGGAAAACCCGAATCTGCCCAGGGCTTGGAAAGAGAGAGCCAAGGCCCAGTTGACCAGATGGGAGAAAATCTTCTCCAAAGATGAGTTCGATGTGGGGTGTGCAAGGAGTGCCACCCATCGAATCCGCCTCAAAGAAGACAAGCCCTTCAGAGAGAGGGTCAGGCGGGTCCCACTAGCAGATCTGGAGGATCTAAGGGAACAACTTGCAGAACTCAAGAGGACTGGTTTGATCCGGGAGTCTAGAAGCCCCTATGCCTCCCCGATAGTGGTGGACAGGAAGAAGAATGGGTCGTTGAGGCTCTGTATAGACTAAAGGACCCTCAACAGGAGAACCATCCCCGACCAGTACACCACTCCGAGGATAGAGAACGCTTTACAGAGTTTGTCTGGAGCCAAGTGGTTCAGCGTTATGGATCTCAAGAGTGGATACTACCAGATCCCTATGCATCCAGAAGACAAGGAGAAGACAGCCTTCATAACCCCAGTGGGGTTCTTCGAGTTTGATCGAATGCCTCAGGGACTGTCTGGAGCTCCTGCTACCTTCCAACGTCTCATGGAGAAGACTGTAGGAGACATAAACCTTATTGAAGTCCTTGTATACCTGGACGATGTCATTGTCTTTGGGAGAACCCTGGAAGAACACAAAGAGAGGCTGGAAAAAGTGTTGAGAAGACTCAGTGAGGAGGGACTCAAGCTTTCGCCTGAGAAGTGTCAGTTCTACCAGTCTTCTGTGAACTATCTGGGGCACATAGTGTCTGAAGAAGGGGTGGCCACAGACCCTGAGAAATTGGAGGCAGTTACCTCCTGGCCACGTCCCACCACAGTAACAGAACTCAGATCCTTCTTGGGGTTCTGCTCCTATTACAGGAGGTTTGTGGAAGGATTCGCCCGAATTGCCAGACCATTGAATGAACTACTCAAGACCGAAGGGGAAGAGGACGACTCAGGGCCCAGGAAGCCGGGAGAGTCAGTCAGAGATCAGTGGAGCCAGAAGTGTGAAGAGGCCTTCCAGGCGTTGAAGAGGAGCCTAACCACTGCCCCAGTCTTGGCCTACGCAGACCCAACCAAACCCTATGAACTACATGTAGATGCTAGTCATGACGATCTGGGAGGAGTACTTTACCAAGAACACAAGGGACAACTGCGGCCTGTTGCCTACGTGAGCAGGAGCCTGACCCCCTCTGAGAAGAACTACCCCACTCACAAGCTGGAGTTCCTGGCCCTTAAGTGGGCGGTAGTAGACAAGCTCAAAGACTACCTGTATGGGGCGGAGTTCACTGTGAAGACCGACAACAACCCCCTTACCTACCTTTTCACCACAGCAAAGCTGGACGCCACTGGACATAGGTGGCTGGCCGCACTGTCTGGATTCAATTTCAGCCTAAAGTACAGGCCAGGGGCTGGAAATCGAGATGCAGACACTCTGTCCAGGAGATCTCATGCCCCCACCAGTGACACAGAGGACTGGACTCAAGTGGCACCTGACGGGGTGGGGGCCCTTTGTCAAGGGGCTGAATTACAAGCCAGAGGAGGCTCAAGGGCGGAAGAGATAGGAGTTACCATGGTAGGAGTCCCTAAACGATACTGTGGAGTAACCCAACTGGAGGAAGACCATCTGCCGAAACTGTCCAAGAAGGAACTGAGGTGCGACCAATTAGAAGACCCCATGGGGAAATTGGTTCTGGAAGCCCTGGAGAATCAGGGTCCAAATAGACTCCTGCGCCACTCCTCAAAGGAAGCTCGCCTGTTGAGGAAAGAGTGGGACAGGTTGCAGGTGCATCAGGGAGTGGTCTACCGAAGGGGCCCCTCTGATGACCTGGAAGATAAATGGCAATTGTTTCTTCCGGAAAAACATCGAGAGACTGTTCTGATTGCCCTACAATGACAATCACGGCCACCTAGGGGCGGAAAGGACCTTTCAACTCGTCAGAAGTCGGTTCTATTGGCCCTGCATGAGGGCAGAAGTAGAAGAGTACTGCCATTCATGTGCACGCTGCATCCAGAGGAAGACTTTACCCCATCAGGCTGCCCCAATGGGCCATCTACAAAGTCAAGGCCCAATGGATCTGGTATGCATTGATTTTCTCTGCCTCAAACCCGATCTGAGTGGACTAGGAAATGTTCTGGTGATAACCGATCATTTCACCCGATATGCCCAAGCTTTCCCAACCAAAGACCAGAAGGCTTCCACAGTAGCCAAGGTACTTATGGAGAAGTATTTTGTCCATTATGGGCTGCCACAGCGACTCTATTCGGATCAAGGAAGGGACTTTGAGAGTCGGCTGATCCGGAAACTACTGGATTCATTAGGAATCAAAAAAACCCGAACCACACCTTATCACCCACAGGGAGATGCTCAGCCGGAGAGGTTTAACCGAACCCTGCTCAACATGTTGGGAACTCTGGATAGTGAGAAGAAACAACATTGGAGAAACAACATTGGAGCAAACACATAGCAGCTATAGTACACGCTTACAACTGCACCACCAGTGATGCTACAGGCTACTCCCCATATCGATTCATGTTTGGGAGAGAAGCAAGGTTACCTGTGGACCTGGCCTTTGGCACCTCTTTAGACCATTCCTCAGCCACATCCCACAAAGGATATGTGGACAGGCTCAGACATAGCCTGAAAGTAGCCTATTAACAAGCTCAAGTGGCCTCAGATCAAAGGGGAGCTCGAAACAAAATAAACTTCGACTTGAAGGTCCGGGTGCAAGACCTGCAGCCCGGGGACCGAGTACTGCTACGCAATCTGGGGGTCCCTGAAAAACACAAACTTGCAGACAGATGGAGATCTGAACCCTATGTCATCTGTAGGAAGCTGCCGGGCCTACCTGTCTACAAGTTGAAGCCAGAAGGAAAGGTAGGACCACTGAAGACGTGGCATCGAAACCACCTGCTCCCACTTGCTGAAGCGGTCAGGATACCTCCAGTGAGGGACTCCTCTGAACCAGTCTCTATTCTGGATACCCCCAGGCCAAACACTCGGTCCCAGACCTCTCGGGCTGAAGATGGAGAGGCCTCTGAGCTTAGTGGAGATGAAGGAAGAGAACTTGACTGGCTGTGGCCTTCCCCAACTCCAGGAACTTCTGCTATAGATCTTCCAACCACTGAAGACACTATAGATGGACAACTGAATGCAGAAGCCCCTGAGTTCATCCCATCTAGTCCTTCATCAGATTACTGGGAAGATGCCTGTGATACTTACTCTGAAGGGGACCCTAGAGACTCTATGTATCCCTCGGCTCCTGAAGCAGATGTTCCAGAGCCCGCCGTGTTGCCCGAGCCTGCTACAGAAGAAGAGCCTGTGGCGCCAGAGCCAGAAACCCCAAGAGAGCAAAGGGCTCGGAGAGTCATAAGGCCTCCCAAAAAGTTGACCTACCCACAAATGGGGAAGAGTTCAGAAGATTCTGTGGTCACTGCCAGGAGGAGTGCAGAGAATCCGGATCCCTCCACTGTTCATTTGGTGGAGGGCAACCCCCACTCACTCTCTGGCACAGTTAGGCAGGCCACTCATGATAGTGTGACCTATGGGCAAGGGAATTCAACCCCTTTGTTTTGGTGGGAATTCCCTATGCCAACATCATACGCAACGTTGTCTAGGGTTGTACACAGTGTATATTAGAATTATCTTTGGGGACCAAAGAGTTTAAGTGGGGGGAGTGTGTAGCGAGGTCTCCTTTAAGACTCCCAGGACTACCTTACCCAGAACCCCATTCGGTACCCAGGATGCAGTGTTTCCACCCCAGAGACTCATAGGTGGGGTTATATAAGGAGGAGGCGAGGCTGCGCTCGGCCTCTTTGGGACACGAGACTTCAGTGGAGAGATCTTCCTGTGCGGATCCGCTGTGGTGCAAGGCCTGAAGCCTGGGGCCTTACGCTGCTACCCAAAAGAGCCTTCCACCCCATCGCGAGCCTGGGTGGCATCTGACTCGGTTTCCTCAACCGCTGCTGAGCCGGAGACCAGACCGCTGCAGACGCTGTGTGTGGAGACACAGCAGGTGGAAGTTCCCGGACTGGGATCGCGTCCGGAGGGGTGAGCGAGCACATGCTCAATCCACAAATACTGTATACCATTGTTAGGCCTACAGACTGCCGTGGCCCACCAGTTCCTATTTCAGTTTCCCTCTCCCCTGGAGATCCATAGCTGAACTGAGTCAACCGGATCTCTAGTGGAGTGTACTGTGTTGGCATTTTCTTTCCCTTGGATTACAAATGTGTTCCTGAAATGTGCACCACCGTTTAAAGACTACATGTGAAGATTTCTACCCCCCCTAGAGACTGAGTTATATGGTCAGGCCTGGCCATCTAGATAGATTATTTAGTTGCTGCGCCATAGGGCGCATAGTGAAGTACTGTTACACGTGGTGCGTGTGCGCCATATCTTACTAGTTGTAGTGTGCCTATTGCTGCAGGGCTCTGCAGAGATATTCCTGTGATTTGTTATAACCGTTGATTTTATTGCCAGAAGAAAGTAAACTCGTTATTCTTCTACCACTGCATTGGTGTCTGAATTTAACCATAGAGCATAAGATATATATATTACCCTAGACTAACTGTGCCAGAAGGGGGTCGAGTAAATTGCCGGGGGTTGGCGGAGCTGTCTTCAGGGCCCAAACTAAATCTGCGGCCCTCTTAGCTGAGGGTATCGCTACATTGGTATTTAAGTAAAATATATTTCTATTGTAATATCCTAAAAGCACCCCCTGCACATACATTGGATCATATGATTTGTACAAAGAGCAGAGACATATATTTAAGGTTGTGGGGGTGGGGAATTTAGACAGAAACGCAGACAGACTTTACATTCCTTTGTTCTGTATTGTCTGCACGTCTGTAACAAAGTGCTGAGTCTTCTTCATAAAGATGACCCCATAATGCCCATAGAGTAGGTCATATGAATTACCTACGATGTGAGTCCCAAACTTCCTTTTCTCCCATTTTTTTTTTTATAACAAAATGTCAGGAAGGATGGCTTTATAAATGAAGACAGCACAAAATCTAGCAAACGGTTAATTACAAAGACACAGCAATGATACATGCATACATTCTTTCAGCCCTTGTAACTATGTATCTCACACAACCAGCAAAACATCTCGCTATACAGTGCAAGGCCACTCCATACTCTTCTGACCATGCTACATAATATGTAACAAGTGAAATGTGCATGATATTTCTTATTTGAAATCATATAAATGATGCTGCATTGCCATATATGAAGGGGATTTTACAAATTAGGTGGTGTTCATTACACCAGCATATTTTTATTTTAATACAAAAAAACAGCAACATGTATATATTGAAATGCTACTTTCAATTGTATGCTTGATTCAGCTGATAAATCAGCACTTAGTTTAATGTGCTGCTTGAACAAATTGCATACAGTGAACTCAATATGCAGAATGCAGTCCTTATCCTCAGCAAGAGCTTGATGCTGGCATGAGGAGCTCCTGATACTGGGGTGACTCCACAATCAGCCTTTAGCCTTCACCATCTGTTTGTGGTTACTTAGGATAAGGTGACCAGATTTTTAAAATGAAATCCGGGGACATATTTTTTTTTTTTACTAGTAATGGCACCAATCAGCGACTCTCTGCCCGTCGCCGCCGCCGCACGCCTCACAGCCTCTCAAGTCTCACTCTCCGGGCCCCCGGCTACTACTGGGTGGGGAACGGAGGAAGATCACTCCACCAGGGAAGGCAAGGAGATAAGCAGGCAGGCGGCTGGCCAGGACTTGAGCCAAGGCAGAAGAACATGCGAGCGGAGCTGAATGGGCATGCGCCCGAAACTGAAGAAATATTCCCTCCGCTCCAACCAGCACATGATCATCAGAAAGGAGCACAGATAATGGAAAAAATGCACCCCCCTAAGCTAGTAGCAACAGCAGAGCGGGGGGAGGGGGGGGTCGAATTTAGATCTTTTTTTTTTTTTTGCACTGACTGTCTTTGAAACTGCCCCAGCCCCTGTTCAAATCCAATCCGGGGACAAAACCGGGGACAGTCTTGGTCCGGGGACAGTTTCCTCAATCTGGGGACTGTCCCCAGAAATCGGGGATGTCTGGTCATCCTAACTTAGGACAGCAGATCATGTCTCTTAAAAGCAGGCCATACACGGTCGAATTTCGAACAAATTTTCTTTTCAAAATCAGAACGTTTTTTTTTTTTTTTGTGATCCGATGATGCCACCATTGATTTTCGAAAATTAGCCGGGAATATTCTTTTCTCTCCGGGAATTTTCTTTTCTTGCACATGCACATTTTCTATTACATTTCTCGCACGATTCTCCCATCATTGATTAGAAAATCGTTTGCTTTTCAAAAAATTTCCAACATGTCTGATTCCTCAAATTTGATTGCTGCACGAAAATCGGCTGTTGCTGCAGCCCACTAACGGTGCAAAATTCGTACGAACATTCTTTGATACGATTTTCGAAAGAAAATTATTTCGAAATTCGAACCGTGTATGGCCGGCTTAAGGCTAGGTTCACACTGCTGCGAATTCAAAATAGATTTTGCCGTGAATTTGCCGCAATTTGCGTCCGCGATTTCAGGGAATGCCAGTCTATAGAGCTGAATTCGCATCGCACACAGATCAAACTCGCACAGGACCCTTTTTTCCCGCAGCTTATATTCGCAATGCATTGATGTGAACGGCACTAATGTTAAACTATGTAATTTAAATGACTTGCAAATTTGAGAAATCGCAACGGCTCGAATTCGCAATAGAATTCGCAGCAGTGTGAACCGGGCCTAAGTGCCAGTTCACACTTCTGCGAGTTGATACCGAATGCGATGCGTTAAACACAAACTAGATTCATTCAAAAAGTAATTGTTTTTACTGATGGTGGTTCACATCTATGCGTTGCGATTCCTCTCTGAATGCGATGCGATGAAAAAAAGGGTCTTGTGCGAGTTTAGAGCGTTGCGAATTTAGTCTCCATAAACATCAATGTAAATCGTTCTGGAATCGCATTCGATGGTTCACATATGTGCGCATTCCAACACACTATTCTCCACAAAAACCGGGAAGTTAACACCTTTTTTTTTTTTACATTATGATTCCATTGGCTAGAACATTAATCACAGCTATGTCCCACTCCTGAAATTTGCATTCAAACCGCAGTAAAAACGCAGTAAGTTTGTGGTAAATTCGCACCTCAGAATGGACTGAAAAAACTGAACAAATTCACACCGCAGCAGTGTGAACCAGCACTAAAAGAGAAGTTATTTTTATATACTTACCTCAGTGGATACAGCATCAGACTGATCCTGCATCTGTCCCCGGGCGTCTCTGCACTGAGAACCGAGCCACCGAACACCGCCGATGGCTCGGTTCTCACTCCTCCCCGAGCAGAGCGATGCTGCCTGTCAGTCAGCATCGCTTCTGCTCTACTTCTCCACGCTCATTGGAGTGCTGAGCTGTGGAGGGGCAGGGATCGGCCGTCTCACCGGCTCGCTGTGACGCTGAGACTGCCATCAATCAAGGCAGCTGGCGGATCCAGACTTGGAAGTCAGGATGACGTCCTGCCTCGACTGATGGCAGTGATTTCAGTGGAAAGCGGACTTCAGACCGCTTTCCGCTGTAACGGGTTACAGGAGTGCAAAACTAATTGCACTCCTGTGACCCAGGGGAGAAGCCCAGCCTAAAAAGCTCAGGCTGGACCTCTCCTTTAACTAGACTGCTGGCGGTCTGTCTGACTGTTCATGTCCTGGATTTCTTCTGTGAATGTTTGGACTGTATTTTCCTCAGCTTATCTGTTCTTATCCTCATCATGTGCCCTATATACTCATCTGAAACAAAGATTTGGTCTAAGATTGGTTTATCTGTGCCTGATCTGACCATGAGCATGCTGTCTCTGTTTCTTTGACTATCTGTCTGAGGACATACACCACTTTAGCATTAAATGAGATGATCGGACGAATGACTGTCCATTTTTTGTTGCATGCTAGTCTCCATATCGAAAATTAAGAGGCTACTAATGTTATGAAAATTCTCATACGACAGAATAAAAATTCAGAAGTGATGTCATGTATTGTAGTGTATTTGTATTGTATTTTCGGACGAAGACTGTACTGATTGAACGAAAATCGTATGATCTGGTATCGTATGAGAAAAATTCTTACGTTTGTCCCTTCCGATAATATTGGATGAACTGTGGTGAATGGCTCTCGAAAGCTGTGTACTAACCATTAGATTATCATATGATCGCTTCGAAAACTGTGTTTTTCTTCCAATTTTCTGATCATGTGTACGGGCCATTCCAACAGCACCAGAACAAATCCCATGATAGCAGCCGTTAATTTACCTAATCATAAAAGTGACCTCATTCTCACCTCTACGTATGTACCTTTTTGGAGTATTTAAAGCAGAACTAACCTCTCTTGTCTTTTTCAGTCAAGGAATCTGCCACTTTAGCTTCTATTTGATCTGCATTTGCCATGGTGCTGCACATGTGATTAGTTTATGACACCAGCCATTTGATGACTTGACAGTTTGAGCACAGAGCTCATGCAACTGTGACCGTTATCATTTGTGGAATGTCTTGAACGTAACTGTTTTGGGAAGCTTAAAGTGGTTGTAAACCCACTTTGACAACATGCACCTACAGGTAAGCAAGCCTAGATTAAGGCTTACCTGTAGGTGCATGAAATATCTCCTTAACCTACACGGTTGAGGAGATATTTGCTGTAAAACACGGCACAGATGATGTCACACGCATGCGCACTAGTGGGCCGGCATCATTGCCGGTCTTCTGAATGGGATCTTGCCGGCCCGAGCACGCATGCGTGTGACGTCATCGCCGCTCCGGCCAATCACAGCGCCAGAGCGGCGATACACTGATGGCAGTGACGGGACATTGAGGCTTTCTAAAGGGCTTTACTCCCTCTTTAACCACTTCCCTACCCAGCCATAGTCAAATGACGTTCTCGGCTTTGTACGGGGATATCTGAATGATGCCTGCAGCTAGAGGCATTATTCAGATATCCTTTTGTTGTCCTGGCGATTCTGTGCACCATAAGTATGATCATAGCGGCGGTTCCGCCGCTGGATCATTCTTATAGGCGGTGGGAGGGGACAACCCCCCCCTCCCGCCGCCATCCGGTGCTTCTCCGGGCTCTCCCCTGCCATCGGGGACCCGAAGAGAATCGTCTGGCGTGGTGGTGGGTCACGTGACGAGCATAGAGATGACTGGTGACCAGATGGTCACCAGTCATCTCTATGACCGTCGGAGGCCCGGGCGGGATGTGATGACGTCACGCCCAGGTCCTCAGATGTAAACAAAGCCACCATTGCGGCTAGTAAGTATGAGATCAGTGAAATTTTTTTCACGATCTCATGATTTCCAGCCTGGAGGAGAGATGTGGGGTCTTATTGACCCTGCATCTCTCAATAAAGAGGACCTGTCACACACATTCCTATTACAAGGGATGTTTACATTCCTTGTAATAGGAATAAAAGTGATAAAAAAAAAAAAAAGTAAAATAAGTGTAAAAATAAAAAAAAATAAGTAAAATAAATAATAAAAAAAAATTAAAACGCCCCTGTCCCTGGTAGCTCGCGATCAGAAGCGAACGCACACGTAAGTCCCGCCCACATATGTAAACGCCGTTCAAACCACATATGTGAGGTATCGCCGCATGCGTTAGAGCGCGTGAAACAATTCTTGCACTAGACCTCCTCTGTAAGTCTAACCTGGTAACCTGTAAAAAAAATTAAAGCGTCGCCTATGGTGATTTTTAAGTACCGAAGTTTGGCGCCATTCCATGAGTGTGCGCAATTTTAAAGCGTGACATGTTAGGTATCTATTTACTCGGCGTAACATCATCTTTCATATTTTCCCAAAAAATTGGGCTAACTTTACTGTTTTGTTATTTTTTAATTCATGAAACCATTTTTTTTCCCAAAAAAAGGCGTTTGAAAAATTATTGCGCAAATACCGTGCAAGAAAAAACGTTGCAATGACCGTCATTTTATTCCCTAGGGTTCTGAGTAATTTTCTAGCAAAAGAAAGATGATTTGTACATGTAGGAGAGAAGTGCCAGAATAGGCCCAGTATTGAGGTGGTAAAAAAAGCCCGGGGTTGAAGTGGTTAAAGTAATTGTAAAGCTTCATTTTTTTTTAATTAAAATAATAAACATGTATATAATAGTGATCTCCCACACCCCAAATAACTAAGAAAAATTACAACCAATGCTGCTACTTACATTCATAAATATCAAAACCAGTGAAAATGAAATATATATACCAAAGTGCATACATAGCAATATTCACAGTAGCGCAACAATAACACCTAATTAATTCCGTGTTCAATACAAAAATGTAATGATCAAATATATATAATATTTCTTGTGCAAAGAAATTATAAAAAAAATGTAAAAGATAATAAATTAAAATGTCATAAAAAGAAAACCAAAACAAGAGTCCAAAGCAGTCCTCTTTAAACAATGAAAAAAAATGTGTTAATATTCCCAGTGATGTCCTAATTAAGAAAAAGCACTGTAAAGTATCCACCACCGTATGTGTCGCATCAGACGCGCTCCCATCAGGTGGAAACTCACCAAATTTATTTGCCTACCTGTCTCATGGTTGAAAACCTGAAAACATGGCCTGTTGGGAGTACTTGAGGAATGAGGTTGAGAACCACTGCCTTATGCCACGCCCGCAGTCTCTGATCGTCTCTTGTGCCATGCCTGCAGTCTCTGACCATCCCTCGTGCGATGCACCCAGTCTCTGACCGTCCCTTGTGCCATGTCCGCAGTCTCTGACCATCCCTTGTGCCATGCCCGCAGTCTCTGAAAATCCCTTTTGCCATGCCTGCAGTCTCTGTGGACTGTGATTTTAAGGGGGAGCTCTGTGGACACTTGTTTTAAGAAAGGGCTGTGGTTACCAGAGACCCCCTTACATCAGAATTTTCCTTTACACCAGAGTCCACAGCAATCTCTTTTACATCAGGGTTCTCCTTTACATCGGGGTCCACACCACAGAGTTCCCCCTTACACTGTAAAGAAGAACCTGTGCTGGGTTATATTAACCTGACCTTCATGTGAATAAAGAAATATGTTTTTTGCTAGCAGATTATGAGAAACTTACCTTAGAACAAAGCCCTCCAGCACCGTGATGTCACCGCTGAGATGGCCGACATCTTCCCCCGGTCTTCCTTCCAGGTTGGCAGCCTCTGACTACATGAATGGCCAGGGGTGCGATGAAGTCACTCCCGCACGGGAGCCACCATTTCCAGCACAGGCACTGAAGGTCCAGCACTGTAAGCTTCACTTTCAGAGTGCATGCACCAATAATGGCAAGTTTAGGAGACATTCACAGTACCTACAGGTAAGCCATATTATAGGCTTACCTGTAGGTACAAGTGGTAGTACCGAGTTCCATACCACTTTAAAGAAGCCTGAAACTGTGTACGGTCATTAAAGCTCCAACTGTTCTGCACCTTGGTAGGGCTAGGTGATTCTGCAGGGAGGTCTAGTGCAGGAGAAGTTCGTTCTGGAGGAGCCATATACTGTTTGCTACATGCACTCTGCTTTGGAGCACCAGTACCTCACATTTGATCTAAGGGAAATAGGTGGAGCCTAAAGAGTGTGTGGTTTACAGATGACAGGGCGAGTCTTAAACAGGAAGATGTGTGGCCTTGACAGGAAGAGGTGGGTCATATTTAAATTAGGGGGTGCACGAGTTCAGTCAGGCCTAGGGCAGCACAAAACCTAAATACACCACTGGGTCCCTTTGCTCCTTTTCTAGGGTCCCCCAGAACACTCTTGGCTCCTCCTCCCTTCCAAGTTCCCCCTTAGCAAGCTGTGTGCTATGAGGGCACTCATGAGGGCATGCTTTCAAGCCAGGCTGTGTGTGTCCATAGACACACGCAGGGTGGCTTAATCCTGCCCTCCACTACTTTCTCACAGGATTTGATTTTACAGCAGCAGGAGCAAATGCTTCTAACTGCTGCCTCTGTGTTCTGAATGCAGAAAGAGAAGAGGAGAGCTGGGCTGCCGACAGGGACAGTAAGTATTTAGGGAGGGGGGAGAGGCATAGACATGGGAAGGTTCCTGCCTTAAAGTGATACTAAAGTCTCAGTTTTTTTTCTTTAAAAATAATAAACATGTTATACTTACCTGCTCTATATGTAGTGGTTTTGCACAGAGCAGCCCAGATCCTCCTCTTCTCAAGTCCCTAGTTGGCGCTCCTAGCCCCTCCCTACTGCTGAGTGCCCCCACAGCAAGCGGCTTGCTATGGGGGCACCCAGGCTGAGACGCTACTCTGTGTCCATTCAGACATGAAGCAGAGGTTTGGCCCCGCCCCCTCTCTACATTGGCTCACTGACTTTAATTGACAGCAGCAGGAGCCAATGGCACCACGTTGCCGTATAAGCCAATGAGGAGGGAGAGTCCCGGGCAGCCAAGACACTCCTACAACATCGCTGGATCAAGATAGGGCTCAGGCAAGTATTAGGGGGGCTGCTGCACACAGAAGGTTTTTTATCTTAATTTAAAGCATAGATTGCATTAAGATAAAAAACCTTCTGCCTTTACAACCACTTTAAAGTGGAACTACACTGCATCTGAGCATCACAAGCCAAAAACGCTATTTAACCACTTGCCGACCAGCTTACGCAGATATACTGCAGCAGGTCGGCTTTCCTGCATGAACCGACATACCTGTACGTCGGTCTGTGAAAGGAGGGTAGCGGGCACGCACGCCTTGCACCTCCCGCTGCGGGAGCGTGCCCCCGGGTCCCGCGCACTTGATGCCTGCCGGCGACCCGCGATCGTGGTGGGGAGAGGCAGGTTGCTGATTGGTTGGTAAGTTGAGCTTGGATATTTTGTGTTTTTTGTCTACATGCGTCCGCCCATCCAGTGCTCCTTGCCGTGAAGACCTGTCATAGGTGGGGGCAGTGACAGTATTTTTTGTATTGATGTCATTGTGGTCAGGCAATGCACTAGCACCTTTGCTTCTATGTGCTGGGTGTCTAGTGTGCTCCTGCCCCTTTAAGGAGGGTGGGGCTCCCTCCAGTCACCTGCCCTATATCTATCCATCAGCATACATGTGCTTCCATTGAGGAGACCTTACATTTTAGAGTTAGGACTGCAGCATACAGGGAGCCTTGACAGGGCCTGCAGCTTACACATGTATTTGCAAATGTAAACGCACTGTTAGACAGGTGAATTTGTTTGGTTGCTGATTGGTTGGTAAGTTGAGCTTGGATATTTTGTGTTTTTTGTCTACGAACTGCCTATGTAATCAAGGCGATTCCCCATTCTGCCAGATGACATGACAGAGATCTACTGTTCGTTCCCAGTGATCGGGAACAGTGATCTCTGTCATGTTCCAGTAAGCTCATCCCCTCTACAGTTAGAACACACCCAGGGAACACAGTTAACCCCTTGATCGCCCCCTAGTGTAAACCCCTTCTCTGCCAGTGACATTTTTACATTGATCAGTGCATTTTTATAGCACTGATCAATGTAATAATGTCACTGGTCCCCAAAAAGTGTCATTTGGGGTCAGATTTGTCCGCCACAATGTCACGCTAAAGATCGCCGCCATTACCAGTAAAAACAATTTTAAAAAGTCCCTATATCTATCCCGTAGATTGTAGACGCAATGACTTTTGCGCAAACCAATCAATATATGCCTACTGCAATTTCTTTTACCAAAAATATGTAGAAGTATATATATCGGCCTAAACTGATGAATAAAATGTTTTTATATATATTTTTTTGGATATGTATTATAGCAGAAAGTAAAAAAATATATATATATTTTCTAAATTGTTGGTCTTTTTTTGTTTATAGCGCAAAAAATAAAAACCGCAGAGGTGATCAAGTACCACCAAAAGAAATTTGTGGGTAAAAAAAGGACCTTGCACAACCGCGCAATTGTCAGTTGAGGCGACGCAGTGCCATATCGCAAAAAATCGCCTGTCATTAAGGGGGCAAATCCTTCCGGGGTTGAAGTGGTTAATTATTTTTTGATATTCAAGGCAAACTCACCCATCCATCCATGTCTTCATGCATTATTTTGCTGAGAAATCAATTTAAAAAACACCCCTTTAGCATTTCTGGCAGTGGCAATCTTGAATAAAGTCAGATAATTAATATAGCATTTACTTGCTGGAATCCATCTGCCTCTAGCTCAGGCTTGCAGGCAGGAGGGTGTGCTTAGCTGAGAATGCCCCTTCTTCCATCCTGAAGACTCCTGGGAGATATGGCACAATTTGCCTAGGCCTGGAAACCAGGGAGTAACGAAAGAAATGGAAAAACAAGTAAATATAATTTACTTTTCTATCTAATTACTAATGCTAACAGCATAAAGACCAAACATAGTCAGTGTTGATTGAGAGAGTGAAGTTCTGCTTTAATGCAGAGAATACATTAAGGTAAAAAACGTTTAGCCTTTAGAACCACTTTATATCAATGGGTTTAGTTCTGCTTTAAGAAGGTGATGGTCTAAAATCCAGGAAAAGAGCAGTACACACTCCAAATACGCAACAATATGAAAACATGGACAGGGAATTGCATACAGAGTGTCTATGACACTTTTTAGAATTCTGCTGTGCCTCCACACCACAAATGTCAGGGCAGGTGACAGATGCATGTATCTGTTGTAAACACAGGTACATGCATTTGGGGCAAAATTTACACTTGGTGCAGCAGTGCTCCCTCCCTGCTGCTGCAGCTATCACAGAGATTGTGCAGCACCAAAGAGTTTTGTTGCTGGGTGGGTGGAGCCTGATAAGGAGGCTTATACACAATTTCCTCATCAGGTCCGCTCCTAGGGTTTTCCCACCTTTTCTTCAAGCCAAACCCGAACACTTTAGCGGTGCACTGTATTATTTTATTTTTTTTAAGGGGGAACGCTGTGGACTCTGAAGGGGGTTTCTGCTCACCTATCCTCCTGCTTACATTAGAGTTTTCAGCATTCCCCCTTAAATTAGGATTCCCAAAGCCCACCTTACATCAGAATCCACAGGGCACCCCTTACACCTGAGTCTCTCTTACCTTAGTGTACTCACTTGCCCGGAGGCAAGAGAGAGAAGGGAGGGAAGGGGGAGACTCCAGCCACAGACATTGGATGGTGAACTCACTTATCCGAGGATGGAGGCTCAAGTATCGGCACCTTTCATCTACAATATATCTGCCAGTTACTGGGCTTTAAATTTTCAGCCCACACATCCCTTTCCTGAGGCAAAGAATGCCAGGGATTGGAGTGTGGGTGGGCAGACAGAGGACTGGGAGGAGGTGGAGTAGGTCAAGCACTCTCTCCTCTCCTGTCCGTGTATGGGGATGGGGCCCATGCGCACCTTTATGCATTTGGTGGTTGTGATACTCAGTTACTTGGGAACCCACAGTCCATTATGAATATTGTGCCTGGGTTTCAGGCAGTCTGAAACATGATTCAAAACCCGGACTGTCTGGGTGAATCCCAGACGGGTTGCCACTCCCCTAGTGATTGGCAGCAGGCAGTGAGTTGATTCATAGCCAATAGGCAGCCTGCCTATTGGGTCATACTGTCAGAAAGGTGTAGTTAGGGCTTTATTGAATTCCCCTGGAGACAGTTTTAATAGACATGGACTATGTGGCAGGAGACACACAGGGGTTGATTTTCTAAAAGCAAAAAGACTGTGCAAAGTGCAGTTGCTCCAGAGCTTAGTAAATGAGGTAAAGATTCACTTTGCAAGGAATACTCAATCACATGCAAGGAATTAAAAAAAAAATCACTTAGCTTGCACACGATTGGATAATGGAAGTCTGCATAGCTTCTGCTCATTTACTAAGCTTTGGAGCAACTGCACTTGGAGAGTGCAAATGCACTTTGCAAAGTGCGATCTATTTGCCTTTAGTAAATCAACCCCACAACCTGCTTTTTTTTGGGCAGAGTTTTCAGAGTTCAGTCATTTTTAAGATGTCTAGAGACATGAAAGTATGTTTACTTGATCTAGCTTCTTATAGATAGACCAACACAAAGTGGCACATAATTGTGAAGTGGAAGGAAAATGATAAATGATAAATGGTTTTCCACATTTTTTACAAATAAATATGTGAAAACTGTGGTGTGCATTTGTATTCAGCCCAAGTCAGTACTTTGTAGAACCACCTTTTGCTGCAATTACAGCTGCAAGTCTTTTTGGGTATGTCTCTACCAGCTTTGCACATCTAGAGACATTTTTGCCCATTTTTCATCGCAAAATAACTCAAGCTCTGTCAGATTGGATGGAGAGCGTCTGTGAACAGCAATTTTCAAGTGTTGCCACAGATTCTCAATTGGATTTAGGTCTGGACTTTGACTGGGCCATTCTAAAAAACAAATATGCTTTGATCTACACCATTCCATTGTAGCTCTGGCTGTATGTTTAGGGTCGTTGTCCTGCTGGAAGGTGAACCTCTGCCCCAGTTTAAAATCTTTTGCAGACTCTAACAGGTTTTCTTCTAAGATTGCTCTGTATTTGGCTCCATCCATCTTCCCATCAACTCTGACCAGCTTCCCTGTCCCTGCTGAAGAAAAGCATCCCCACAACATGATGCTGCCACCTCTATGTTTCATGGTGGGGATGGTGTGTTCAGGGTTTTGTGCATTTAGTTTTCCGCCACACATAGCGTTTTGCTTTTAGGCCAAAAAGTTCAACTTTGGTCTCCTCTGATCAGAGCACCTTCTTCCACATGTTTGCAATGTCCCTACATGGCTTCTTGCAAACTGCAAACAGGACTTCTTATGGCTTTCTTTCAACAATGGCTTTCTTCTTGCCACTCTCCATAAAGGCCAGATTTGTGGAGTGCACAACTAATTGTTGTCATGTGGACAGATTCTACCACCTGAGCTGTGGATCTCTGCATGGGCCTCTTGGCTACTTCTCTGATTATTGCTCTCCTTGCCTGGCCTGTCGGTTTAGGTGGACGGCCATGTCTTGGTAGGTTTGAAGTTGTGCCATAATCTTTCCATTTTCAGATGATGGATTTAACAGTGCTCCATGAGATGTTCAAAGCTTGGGATATTTTTTATATAACCTAACCCTGCTTTAAACTTCTCCACAACTTTAACTTTATCCCTGACCTGTTTGGTGTGTTCCTTGGCCTTCATAATGCTGTTTGTTCACTAAGGTTCTCTAACAAACTTCTGAGGGCTTCACAGAACAGCTGTATTTATACTGAGATTAAATTATACACAGGTGTATTCTATTTCCAAATTAGGTGACTTCTGATAGCAATTGGTTCCACTAGATTTTAGTTAGGGGGATCAGAGTAAAGGGGGCTGAATACAAATGCACACCACACTTTTCAGATATTTATTTGTAAAAAAAGATGAAAAGCATTTATTATTTTTCCTTCCACCTCACAGATATAAGGTATACACCATTCTCTACGGCGCATGCGCGCCATAGACAACGGCGCAGGCGCAGTGAAAATCCCATTCATAAAGCCGGCAAGGCTGGTTTTGATGGCTCCCGCGCGATTGCGCGGAGTGACGTCTTCGCCGCTCCGGGCATTTGGTGTTTACAAGTTTAAAACATTTTTTTTTGCTAGAAAATTACTTAGAACCCCCAAACATTATATATTGTTTTTTTTCTAACACCCATGAGAATAAAATGGCGGACATTGCAATACTTTTTGTCACACCGTATTTGCGCAGCGGTCTTACAAGCGCACTTTTTTTGGAAAAAATTCAATTTTTTTAATTAAAAAATAAGACAACAGTAAAGTTAGCCCAATTTTTTTTTATATTGTGAAAGATAATGTTACGCCGAGTAAATTGATATCCAACATGTCACACTTCAAAATTGCGCCCGCTCGTCGAATGGCGTCAAACTTTTACCCTTAAAAATCTCCATAGGCGACGTTTAAAAAATTCTATAGGTTGCATCTTTTACAGAGGAGGTCTAGGGCTAGTATTATCTCACTCACGATTGCGGCGATACCTCACTTGTGTGGTTTGAACACCGTTTTCATATGCGGGCGCTAGTCACGTATGCGTTCGCTTCTGAGTGCGAGCTCGTCAGGACGAGGCGCTTTAAAAAAGCATTTTTTTTATTTTTATTTTTTTACTTGATTTTATTTATTTTTACACAGTTGTGTAAACATCTCTTGTAATAGAAAAAAGCATGACAGGTCCTCTTAAGTATGAGATCTGGGGTCAAAAAAAACTCAGATCTCATATTTAGACTAAAATGCAATAAAAAAATAAAAAAATTGTCAGTTGAAAAAATTACAACAAAAAATGTGCCTTTAAGACATATGGGCGGAAGTGACGTTTTAACGTCGCTTCCGCCCTGCTATGGTATGGAGACGGGTGGGGGCCATCTTCCCCTCACTCATCTCCATATCCAGCCAGGAAGAGGACCCGATCGCCCCCGCCGCTACCGACTACTTCGGTAAGCGGCAGAGGGCACGGGAGAGCTGCGGGAGGGGGGGCCCGCCGCCGATAACGGTGATCTTACGGCGAATCTGATGCAGAGACCACCATTATCGTTTACAGTACCGGCGCCTGAAGAGATGGATACCTCGGTTGTGGCAGCAGCTGCTGCTGTTACCGAGATATCCCTCTTCAAAATAAGGACGTATATAGTCGTGCGCTTGTCCTAGGATCAATATGACTGTGACTGATATCCCCAGGCTGAGCTTTCACAGGGAGATCGTTGACTGATCAGTTTGGATTCTTCTTGGCTACCGCTAATCTTTTTTACCTGTAAGAGGCCTGTACTGGTAATGTATATAAAGGGTTTTTCTCTAGCTAGCGTTACAAAATAGGGTTTATCAAATTTAAATCAGGGACATATAGATTTACACAGTTTATGAAGCTGTCTGGTCAGGAATGCATGAGATAATAAAGCTGTCCATACATGGCTCAAATTTGGACTGATGCCTGTTGAATCAGTCTAAACTTGAGCCATGGCTGGCCCTGTTGGTCCCACCTTGCTTGATAAATTTTGATTGAAAAATTGAAGGTGCTGGGTGGAAAACTGTCAGCTGAAAAGTGATGGCATCCTATTAGATGCAGTCATTGTTTAGGTATTCAAGCAGCCATGAGTGTTGTGGTTGCTTAAATAAAAAAGCCAGCAGTGGAGCTTCCTCAATCCACACTGTTTAGTGTGGATGGAACAATCTATAAATGTATGGCTAGCCTAAGGTACACACACAGTCCTACCAATTGTCTCACCTTTACCCTATCAGCCAGCTGCAGAAGCTCTGTTAGTGTAGAACAAAAGCAATTTTTAGGGGGACATACTAAAAGGAATGACAGAATGGAATGCCCATAGACTTTAACAGGGAGATGGGATGCCCATAGAGAATAATGGGAGAAAAATAATTACATTTGTGACATAGTCTTTACACATATCGAGATTAGGTGGGATTATTGTTGATTTTATGGCAAAACAAAGGTGAATGCCCATAGAGTATAATGGGAAGCAAAATATAAACAAATTTGCAGGCAAATCTGAGAGATTTAGCAATTTATCCTTTCCCACAGGTGTTCCTCAAGTAGAGTAGCAGATTGTAAGATTGAGATTATTTGGGATTACAGCTGTTTTCTATGGAATGACAGATAAATGACAAAATGGAATGCCCATAGAATATAATGGGAAGCAAGATGTGACCTGGAGTCAGAACCATTGGTCATATCAGATCAATCTTTAGCAGAAATACTCTCTATGTTCAGTGATGATGTTCAAAATTGAGATGAAGCAGGATTATTATTGTTTTCTATGGAATGACAAACATGACAGAATGGAATGCCCATAGAATATAATGGGAAGCAAGATGTGACCTGGAGTCAGAACCATTGGTCATATCAGATCAATCTTTAGCAGAAATACTCTCTATGTTCAGTGATGATGTTCAAAATTGAGATGAAGCGGGATTATTATTGTTTTCTATGGAATGACAAACATATGACAGAATGGAATGCCCATAGAGTATAATGGGAAGCAAGATGTGACCTGGAGTGATGTGACCAATGGTTCTGACTCCAGGTCACATCTTGCTTCCCATTATACTCTATGGGCATTCCCTTCTGTAATTTATCTGTCATTCCACAGCTGTAATCCCAAATAATCTCAATCTAAGAATCTGCTACTCTATTCGTGGAACACCTGTGGGAAAGGATAAATTGCTATGTCTCTCAGATTTGCCAGCAAATGAGTTTATATTTTGCTTCCCATTATACTCTATGGACATTCCCTTCTGTCATTTCACCTTTGTTATGCCATAAAAAACAATAATACCACCTAATCTGAATATTAAACATGGTCACTGATATTTAAAAGAAGGTTTTAAAAAAAAAAAAAAAAAAAAAAATGATATTTGTAAAGACTCCGTCACAAATTGTTTTTTTTTTTCCATTATTCTCTATGGGCATTCCACTTTGTTCCATTATTCTCTATGGGCATCCCATCTCCCTGTTAAAGTCTATGGGCATACCATTCTGTCATTCCTTTTAGTATGTCCCATTTTTGGGCCTTGTTCACATGGGAAGATAAAATCTGTGCCCTGTGCGGGGCCGTCCTTTACAGGCACGGGTGTTGCATATGTAGCGGGTACTTACTTTTCCGGGGTAATTTTTTAATTTTTCGGTGACACCAGTGGTGTGTCTCCGGCGGTCCACTGGGTGGCGCTGTCACCATGGGTCGATGGACGGATACCGCTGTGTGCTGAGCCTACTTTTTGTTCTCTCTTGGCAGCGGTATGGTGGGGCGGGGAACCCGCCGTGCTTGCTGGGAGAGGGGATAAAGGGGGCCGGCCATCTTGGTCACGGGGTGGTTGGTCCCTGGCAGCTTTAGCCTGCGGACGGAGTTCGTGCTTGTCCTCTAGGCGGACTAGGCCTAGAGGACCACCGGAGATCGTGTTCCACCTCTGGCACCTTTAGCCTGGGGTGAGGTACCCGGACGGCGGTCCGGAGCTCAGTGCCCAACACTGAGTTCCGCGAGGGAAGGATCCTAAGGTACTCCGGAGATGGATGCCTGAATCCGAGGTGGGCGTAATGGACCGGGAAGAGCTCCTCATCTGAAGACCCGGTGCAGCATACTGCCGGTGACGGGTAAGTCTCTTGTTGGAGACCGTCCGGAAGGTGAATTTCCCTCGTGCGGAGACCATAACCCACTCTTTGGAGGAGAGTGGAGGATCAAACTTGTGTCTGGGCCTATTCGCACCCACACCTCCTTTTCTGTTCTATAGCCAAGGGAGTCCATGTTATGTGCTAAATAAAGGAGTGTTGGACTTTAACGGTGTGGGGCTCAGTTCCTGGCAGACGAGGTTCTCGGAGACTCTTGGAGGGAGGATCCGATGCACAACACAGGCCCGAAGGTAAAGAAAGGCATTGCTGATACCACTTTTACACCTGTGGTGGAAGCCAGGCATAGCGCACCCTCTCCCTCCCCTATCATACCCCTAGACCAGAGACATTCCGAGCAGAACTTTAATAGAGGGGACGGGGAGAGGGGAGGAACTGCCCGCTACACGTGGGGGCTCGGGTCCGGTATATGTGTTGTGCATCACTTGGTAGAAGGTGTCTGCCGGACAGAGTTAAACGAATAGGCCAAAGTGTAGCCCTGCTCGAAAGTCGTGGACATGACCTCAAAAGGGGAAAGGCCCGCGCAGGAAGAGTGGTGAAATGGGGAAAACCCAGCCGTGTGACGGACTACATGTGGGGGTTTTTAATTGCACTGCGCCACCAGACACAACCCCCACCGCTTAGTTCGTGGGCGTGTCTCAACAAGCCAAAGTGGAAAAGACCGCGAACTGGAGCAAAAGGGGAGGAGTCCAATACGTGTGACGGACTACACGTGGGACATTGGCGCGAAAACTCTGCAGTGTGAGATGGAACAGCAACAGGTCGCCATGTTTGGACCTGCCTCATGGATTCCGGTTCACCCGGCGACTACAACATTGACTGCTGCTGCTCCGATAACGGATACGGGGATCCGACTGAAGCCGAGGGGTCGATTCGCCCTATACTCATGTATGGACGTTGAGGCCCTGGGTAGGATTTGCTCCGGGTGTTCGGGACTGGTGGGCCTGTTTAAGCCATTCGGACGTTGTGAGGCCTGTGGGGAGTTCACGTTCGAAGTGGATCTGGAGGTTGAGAGGCCGAAAACCATCTACCCAGGCCGGGCTTCAGGTACCGCCACTCAGAAGGGAGGAATCGCGGCTGTGAGAGTCACCCCGGCGCACACTGCAACGACCGCGGAGGAGGTCGTGAAACATCAACGGGAGAAATCCGAGGATGCTGACTCGGTCACCACTGTCTCACAGCGTCCGCCACCGAAGAAAAGAACCAGCGTGGTAGCCCCGACCAGCGGTGGTGGTGGACCGTCTCGCATGCTTACGCCAGACCCAGAGGGATCCGTTGACGGGAGTTCCGGACGTCCCAGGAAAGGCCAAGGTAAGCCGGCAGAGAAGACTTGGTGTGAGGGAGGAGGTGTTGAGAAGGCATGGCCTAGCAAGTCCCCGGAGTGTGGATGTTCTGTTTCCACACAGGGCTACATACCCGCGGAGGAGTGTGACACCTCCGACCTGGACTCTCTCTCTGATATGGGAGATGATGCCCTGATAGATGACTTGTTTGCCAAGAAGGGCTGGGACAAGATACCGCTTGCTTCATTCCGTGGAAATGGGAATTCACCTATGTCCATAGGAGAGAGCACACCCCGGGTGGAGGCATCAGCGCCTGAAGGAGAATCCCTTCCTCAACTTGTCCCTGCATCCCCGGCGCCATCTGTATCTGACGCTGGGGTTAAGAGACTGTTGCTGCGGCCCCCAATGCCCAGAATGGAGGTGGTCAAGGCACCTCGTCATCCAGACTCAGTTGTTTTGCCTGGTGAAGGGGACAAAGCTATCATGCCTCCTTTGGCAAGACCACAGCGCTTATTTAGCCAAAAGGTTGCAACAGAGTACGGATGGGAGTACCCCTACTTATCGAAGGACTTGCTATATGAGGTGGAAGTGTGCCGGGAGCGCTGGTACAATGACTTTGTGTGGACCCACCTTAAAGTTCCACACGCCCGCAGATACCTAACATGTTCTCCAAAGGCTTCACAGCGCTTCAAAGACTGCAAGGCAGAATGGATGGTGGGAAGACACATCCACGCAGACAAAGTAGTGATCAGACGCAAAGAAGGCGAAGATGTAGAATACCATCTAGAGACTATGGATCAGCACTTGAAGCCACTGATTCTGCCACATCTCTGCTTCTACCTTTAGGAGAGAAAGACTCCAATATTACCATGCTGCTGAACTTTTTGGGGAAATTGTGTTTTTGTGTGCCCAAAGAGAAAAAAAAAAAAAGAGGGACTGTTCCTGTTTGTTTCTATCTTCCTGCAAGGAGATCACAGACTCTGGGGTAGATAGGGTTTGAGAGAAAGGAGAAGAAGTTCCACGGGTGCAGTTACCGCGAGGCTGTCACCAGGTGGCAGTGTCGCGCAATGTTACAAACACTTTTCACGCACTCACTCTTTGGAGAAACAGGGATTTCTTTTAGGAGAAGTTTCTTTTCCTCATACACACGGATACATGTGTCAGGGTTTTACATGTTAAATTCTATTTCTTTTCCCTCTGCAGGAGAACATCCCAGCAAGATTACATACTCTGGGGAGGTTTTTAGTTAGAATGGGGAGGGAAAAGTAAAATGTTGAAATGTGATTTTCATGTTGAATGTGTTGTCTTTCACTCCTCTTTTATTACAGGGGCTCAGACACAACTTCTTCGTTAGGAGAGTTTCCAAAAAGTTTTTGTTTTTCAATTGTTAATGGTTTCTGGACTGGATCATGTCAGTTGTTGAGGATGTGGTTTACTCCAGACACTGGGGACCAGTGTCAAATAACAGGGGGGAGTATGTAGCGGGTACTTACTTTCCCGGGGTAATTTTTGAATTTTTCGGTGACACCAGTGGTGTGTCTCCGGCGGTCCACTGGGTGGCGCTGTCACCATAGGTCGACGGACGGATACCGCTGTGTGCTGAGCCTACTTTTTGTCCTCTCTTGACAGCGGTATGGTGGGGCGGGGAACCCGCCGTGCTTGCTGGGAGAGGGGATAAAGGGGGCCGGCCATCTTGGTCACGGGGTGGTTGGTCCCTGGCACCTTTAGCCTGCGGACGGAGTTCGTGCTTGTCCTCTAGGCGGACTAGGCCTAGAGGACCACCAGAGGTCGTGTTCCACCTCTGGCACCTTTAGCCTGGGGTGAGGTACTCGGACTGCGGTCCGGAGCTCAGTGCCCAACACTGAGTTCTGCGAGGGAAGGATCCTAAGGTACTCCGGAGATGGATGCCTGAATCCGAGGTGGGCGTAATGGACCGGGAAGAGCTCCTTATCTGAAGACCCGGTGCAGCATACTGCCGGTGACGGGTGAGTCTCTTGTCGGAGACCGTCCGGAAGGTGAATTTCCCTTGTGCGGAGACCATAACCCACTCTTTGGAGGAGAGTGGAGGATCGAACTTGTGTCTGGGCCTATTTGCACCCACACCTCCTTTTCTGTTCTAAAGCCAAGGGAGTCCATGTTATGTGCTAAATAAAGGAGTGTTGGACTTTAACGGTATGGGGCTCAGTTCCTGGCAGACGAGGTTCTCGGAGACTCTTGGAGGGAGGATCCGATGCACAACACAGGCCCGAAGGTAAAGAAAGGCATTGCTGATACCACTTTTACACCTGTGGTGGAAGCCAGGCGTAGCGCACCCTCTCCCTCCCCTATCATACCCCTAGACCAGAGACATTGCAAGCAGAACTTTAATAGAGGGGACGGGGAGAGGGGTGGAACTGCCCGCTACACATATATCCTCATGCCAGCAGGCTCATTGTCTGTTGGGACACAGTGGCTGCATGGACATGGCTGCTGTGTTCCTATATGACATCTGTGCAGGTGCGGGTCCCAAAACACACAGAAGGTGATACACAGATGTCATATTGGGACACATCAGCCGTGTCCATGCAGCCACTGTGTCCCAATATGACATCTCTTCAGGTGTGAGTCCCAAACACACACAGAAGGTGAGACACGGATGTGATATTGGGAGTCCCCGCTGTCACAATACAATAGCACAGTGAGGGAGATCCCTGTTTCCACATTTCTTGCCTGGATGTGCAAATCTATCAGTTTGTTTGTTTTGTTTTGTTTTTCAACTCGCTGGTTGAACAAATAAAAAAATAAAAAAAAAACCTCTACATTAGTCTCTCAGTTATCTTATAAAAGTGATGAACATTTTCTTTCCATTACTTTCGTTTTCCATTACTAAGAGCAGCTACAATACTGCCTGTCCAATCTCTAACCCACAACTTAATGGGTAGCAGAATATATTAGTGATTAATCTTCTCTCATCAATCGACTCGTGGAGAAGGAGATTAATCACTCACAATTGGTCATTTAGAAGACTGCATGGTGATGTCTCCTAATTGAGATTTTTTTCAATTGCCCATATTTGAACAGACTGTGTAGCCCAGTGAAAGTTATGTGTGAATGCAGACAGTAGAATTTCAAGCAAAACTCTGGGCAGATTTTAAAAAAAGCAACGCATGAAGAATCTATAAAGTCTATAAACAAGAAATGTATCAACCTGCTTCAACCTGGGGTTGGTACTCGTCTTGTTTTCAGACTGTTTTAAGCCCCTTTCACACTGGGGCAGGGAGGTGCGCTGGCGGTATAGCAGCGCTATTTTTAGCACCGATATACCGTCGTTTTTGCCGCAATATTCGGCCGCTAGCGGTGTGGTTTTAACCCCCGCTAGCGGACGAAAAAGAGTTAATATCGCCAGCAATGCGCCTCTGCAGAGGCGCATTGCTGGCAGTATAGCCGCGCTGTCCCATTGATGGGAAGGAGCGGTAAACACACCGCTCCTTGACCGCTCCAAAGATGTGGCTAGCAGGACTTTTGGAGCGGTCCTGCTAGCGCACAGCTTCAGTGTGAAAGCCCTCAGGCTTTCCCATTGAAGACTGCAGGGCAGGATTTATTCATGCGGTATTTAGGCGCTATTTTTAGCGCTAAAACGCCTGAAAAACTTCTCAGTGTGAAAGAGGCCTTAATGTTGCTCAATAAAAAATGTGTTTTTACTCCCATTTTTTTTTTTTTTTTTATGTTTTGGAGTAATTTTTTACACAACCTGTAGATCATGCAGGCATAATAAACAATGACTGATGAGTAAAGATTTTGATAGATCAATGCAGCCTAGTGTGGGAAAAGCTTGGTGACCATGAGACAGAGGCTGTAGGCTGACGAAGTCTATTAGGCTGCTTTCACACTGAGGCGGGGGGGGGTGTCGGTGGTAAAGCGCTGCTTTACCGTGGTTTTTGCAGTGCTTTTTGGCTGCTAGCAGGGTGCTTTTAACCCCCGCTAGCGGTCGAAAAAGGCTTAAAACCGCCCGCAAATCACTGCTGCAGTGGCGCTTTTCCAGCAGTTCGGCAAAATTTAAATCATCGGGCAGGGGCGCTTTAGGAGCGGTGTGTACAACGCTCTTACAGCGCTGCAAAGATGTTGCTTGCAGGACTTTTTTTACCGTCCTGCCAGCGCACCACTGCAGTGTGAAAGCCCTCTGGGTTATGGCAGCTATCTGCTGTCATAACAACGGTATTTAACGTCAAAGTAGCGACGTATACCCGGAAGTGGTTAATACTCTATTATTATTATTATTATTAATAATAATAATTTATATTATATACTTTTTTTAGGTTAGGGGTTAATTATTTTTTTATTTATTATTGCATATTATAATTTTGTTTATTTAATATTTGTTTATGATGATTTTTAGTTATTTGTGTATTTTTTTTTACATTTGAGAAGAAAATTGCGCAAAAACGTGCATCAAAACATGCGAATGCGCACAAAACGCATGAATCGCGCATTTCCATGGGAGTAAAATAACATGAAAATCTGCCCAATTTGAGCTACAAAAAAAGCTCCAGAACTTTTTTGAGCTTCAGGCGTTTGGCTTCTTGAGGAATAGTTGATTTCTCCTCCAGCATTTTGGAGCCTAAAGCTACAAAACGCTGAAGTGTGAATTAGGGCTTGTTCACACCAGATTCTTCAGATTTTTCAAACGCACACTTCAACCGTGAACCAAGTGCTAGGCTTGCGTTTGCGGATTGTTATTCACATTCAAAAACCCCATTCAGCTGCCCAAAAAAAATTAAATAGGCATTCAGGAGGCAGCCGTGCCTGTCAGCTGTTCCTGTACCTTCCCTGAAAAGCGATCTACTACTGACTGCTTTTCCAAAACTTAAGATGTTCATACAGTAGAGTGCTGGATCCTCTTACAATAATGTTCCTTTTTCATGAGCTGCCCCCCCCGACTGAATCAGCTGCCCCCTAGCTGTATCAGCCTTATGAGCTGCCCCCCCGACTGAATCAGCTGCCCCCTGGCTGTATCAGTCCCCTCAGCTGCCCCCTAGCTGTATCAGCCTTATGAGCCGCCCCCCCGACTGAATCAGCTGCCCCTTAGCTGTATCAGCCTTATGAGCTGCCCCACCGACTGAATCAGCTGCCCCCTGGCTGTTTCAGTCCCCTCAGCTGCCCCTTGGCTGTATCAGTCCCCTCAGCTGTCCCCTAGCTGTATCAGCTTCATGAGCTGCCCCCCCCTGACTGAATCAGCTGCCCCCTGGCTGTACCAGTCCCCTCAGCTGTCCCCTGGCTGTGTCAGTCCCCTCAGCTGCCCCCTAGCTGTATCAGCGTTAGGAGCTGCCCTGCCCCCTGGCTGTATCAGCTGCCCTCTGGCTGTATCAGATTTCCCCTGGCTGTATCAGATGCCCCCCCCGACTGTATCAGCTGCCCCCTAGCTGTATCAGCCTTATGAGCTGCCCCACCGACTGAATCAGCTGCCCCCTGGCTGTTTCAGTCCCCTCAGCTGCCCCTTGGCTGTATCAGTCCCCTCAGCTGTCCCCTAGCTGTATCAGCTTTATGAGCTGCCCCCCCCTGACTGAATCAGCTGCCCCCTGGCTGTACCAGTCCCCTCAGCTGTCCCCTGGCTGTGTCAGTCCCCTCAGCTGCCCCCTAGCTGTATCAGCGTTAGGAGCTGCCCTGCCCCCTGGCTGTATCAGCTGCCCTCTGGCTGTATCAGATTTCCCCTGGCTGTATCAGATGCCCCCCGACTGTATCAGCTGCCCCCCTGACTGTATCAGCTGCCCTCTGAGCTGTATCAGCTGCCCCCTGACTGTATCAGCTGCCCCCCCTGACTGTATCAGCTGCCCTCTGAGCTGTATCAGCTGCCCCCTGTCTGTATCAGCCTGCCCTCTGAGCTGTATCAGCTGCCCTCTGAGCTGTATCAGCTGCCCCCCTAATTGTATCAGCTGCCCCCCTGACTGTATCAGCTGCCCCCCTGACTGTATCAGCTGCCCCCCTGACTGTATCAGCTGCCCCCCCTGGCTGTATTAGCTGCCCCCTGGCTGTATCAGCATGCAACACTGTACCCAAATGAAATTTTTATCATTTTTCCCCCCACAAATAGAGCTTTCTTTTGGTGGTATTTAATCACTGCTGTGTTTTTTATTTTTTGCTAAAGAAGCAAAAAAATATTGAAAATTTTGGGGGGGAAAAAAGAGAATTTTTGTATTTTTTTGTATAAAAACTGGTAATTTTTCTCCTTCACTGATGTGAGCTGCTGAGGCAGCACTGATAGGTGGCACTAATGGGCTCTGATAGGCGGCATTGATAGGCACTGGTAGACGGCATTGACAGGTAACACTGATGGTGAGGCACTGATGGACACTGATAGGTATCACTGATTGGCAGCACTGGTGGGCAATGATGAGCAATGATGAGCACTGATTAGCTGCACTGGCGGGCACAGAGGTGCCGACCGATGTCCCTGCAACAGAAGCTGGTTACCAGCTTTCTGCTTCTCTCCTCACACTGAACGTGAGGAGAAAAAGAAGCCGATAATCAGCTTGTTTACCCTCTGTGCTTAGCTGTCATTGGCTGACAGCTGATCACATGGTAAAGGGCCCACTGTGATTGGCCCTTTACCCTATTCTCTTATCAGCTGAATCTAAAGGACTCGGTAGTCATAGAGTGCGTGAGCAGTGCAATCACGGGGGGGATGTCTGTTGACGCCCTTCCAGCACTGGAAGCCTGTGCTGTAGCTGTCATTCGGCTATAGTGCGGGTGGAGTTCTGCCCCCCCCCCAGCAAAAAATGTAAAGTCAGTAGCTACACATACTGCAGCTGCTGATTTTAAATATTAGGACTAGTGATGAGCCGAACACCCCCGGGTTCGGTTCGCACCAGAACCCGCGAACGGACCGAAAGTTCGAACGAACATTAGAACCCTATTAAATACAATGGATGCGAACGTTCGAATTCTAAAGTGCTAATTATAACAACTATTATGCATGTTATTGTCATAAATAGGGTTTGGGAACCCGGGTTGTGCACCAGGGGACATGTATCAATGCAAAAAGAAGTTTTAAAAACGGTCGTTTTTCGGGAGCAGTCATTTTAATGATGCATAAAGTGAAAAAAAAAAAAGTCAAATATTCCTTTAAATATCGTACCTGGGGGGTGTCTAAAGTATGCCTGTGAAGTGCCACGTGTTTCCCGTGTTTAGAACTGTCCCTGCACAAAATGACACTTCTAAAGGAAAAAAAAGCCATTTAAAACTGCTTGCGGCTTTAATGTAATGTCTGGTCCCGGTAATATGGATGAAATTCTTTAAGAAAAATGGCATAGCTACCCCATGACCCCCCCCCTACCCCAGCCCATTACCAGCCCCTTTGGGTCTTGTATGGATATTAAGGGGAACCCCGCACATAAAATAAAAAAGGCCCTATATACTCTGAACAGCCGTATACAGGCGGTGCATACAAGACAGGGACTGTAGGTTTGTTCTTATGTAGAATCTGTTTGTAATTTTGAACAGGTACATTGTTGAAGTGTAGCTCCAGCCCAAAAATCTATTTTTAAACTTTTTGGGAAACATAGGTGGAAGGCTGGCCGCAGGCTAGCCTGAATTTGTAGGAGGAGTCTGAGGGCTATTTATCCCTCCTCCTCTCTCCTCTCCTGCGTCGGCTGTGTTTCTGGGTCTCAGCCGTCACACGTCATTTCCGGATTACCGCGCGTCCACGTCACTTCCGGTTCATGTGCAGCAGCAGGGCAGCATTGTCGGCTACAGGGGCTCATGTCTCATCTCGTCTTCACGGTTCCTGGGCTGATGCGACACGTCTGCGGGGGCCGCCGCATTGAGGGCCAGCATTCCACCTTATTTTTTCCGGTGTTCGTTCGGGTCAGGTAACGGGGACAGTCTGTCGGACTGGATTCACGGGCAGAGGATCGGAAGGGGGGTTTTACGCCAGGCTGGGTTCTGTGGCACTTCCAGTTTGGCAGAGCAGCGGCCGGCTGCAGCAGTCTCCTGACGGTCCCTCTCCTGGGCTATCACCGAGCTTTGGAGGGGGGGAGCCGTCTGTCAATCCACCCTGCTTCTTCCTGGTCTTCATGCCGGCATCCTGGAGTGGGGAGGGCCGCCCGCCCATCCGTCCATCCTCACTTTCCTGTACCCATGCAGGCAGCTGGGGGGGGCCCCCCATCCACGTTTCCCCGGTGCTCAGGGGGGGGGGGGGCTGCTGCTGCCCTCGGTACACACACCAGGCTTCATGGGGGGGGCACATCCCTCAGCCCGGCCAGTCTCCCGCTTCTCCTCCCGTGCTCTCGCCCGCTCATCCATTGTTCACTTCTGCTCCTGTACACATGCAGGGAGGGGTTGCCTGGCGTCCACGTCTCTCCGGTGTCTGTCCGGCAGCTTGGGGGGGGCGCGCTTCTCCCGGTGCTCGCCGGATGTCATGCCCGCCATTCGTTCACCTCCACTTCCGGGCTCACGTCGGCTTCATCTGTAGCGCCACCCGCTCCTCCTCCCGGGCTCACATTGAGGGGGCCCCCATCTGTCCACCCTCCGGGCGCACTCCTTTAGAGGGGGGGCCCCCCCCCACTCCTCCGGGCATACGCTGGCTTCAGGGGGGGCTGTCCAGGTAACCGGGCTGTCCAGGTCATCAGGTAGCCGGGCAGCTTGGAGAAAGGGGGGCATCCACCTGCCCCGCTTGCTTCTCCCGATGTCCACGCCGGGCGTCAGTTGGGGGGGGTTAGCTGTGGGCTTCTGAAGGCCGCCCGCCTGTTCTCCCGGCGCTCTCGCCGGGGATGGGGGGGGCGTTCCGTCCATCCACCCACCCTCGTTGCCAGGGCTCCGTCTCGCGTTTAGGAGGCCACCTGCTTCTTCCGGTACTTGCGCTGGGGAGGGGGGGTTCCATGCATCCATCCATCCTGCTCCTTGAGGGGCCAGCCCCCTTTCTCCCCGAGCTCAGAGATGCTGCACGGCTGGCCAGGTCCCCATGGCGCTGGTTGGGGGGGCGTCCATCCATCCTATCCTCCCAGGCTGCTGGCAGGTTGAGGGGGGGGTGTCCATCCTATCCTCCCGGGCTGCTGGCAGCTTGAAGGGGGGCGTCCGTCCATCCTATCCTCCCGGGCTGCTGGCAGCTTGAGGGGGGGGCGTCCGTCCATCCTATCCTCCCGGGCTGCTGGCAGCTTGTGGGGGGACGTCCGTCCATCCTATCCGCCCGGGCTGCTGGCAGCTTGAGGGGGGGCGTCCGTCTATCCTATCCTCCCGTGCGGCTGGCAGCTTGAGGGGGCGTCCGTTCATCCTATCCTCCTGGCTGTGGGCAGCTCGAGGGGGGGCATCCGTCCATCCTATCCTCCCGGGCTGCGGGCAGCTTGAGCGGTGGCGTCCGTCCATTCCATCCTCCCAGGCTGCTGGCAGCTTGAGGGGGGGCGTCCATCCATCCTATCCTCCCAGGCTATTGCGGGCAGCTTGAGGGGGGGGCGTCCGGCCATCCTATCCTTCCAGGCTATTGCTGGCAGCTTGGGGGGGCGTCCGTCCATCCACTCCTCCATAGCTCTCACCGCCATCATGAGGGGGGGGCATCTTTCCATTTATCCCAGGCGCACGCTGGCGGTATGGGGGGGCATCATCCACTCGTCCCGGGGTCACTCCAGCAGCATGGGGGGGCCTGTCCACCTACGTCTCCAGGGGTCACGCTGGCAGCATGGGGGGGGGGGGGCGGCTGTCCACCTTTCTCCCGGGGTCACGCTGGCAGCATGGGAGGGGTTGTCCACCCACGTCTCCACAGGTCTCGCTGGCAGTTTTCTATACAATATAATAGGGGTGTCCTGACTTGGCTCTGCAAGCCGGGGGTGCAAGCCAGCCGCATCTTGCTCATCGGATTCAGTCTACCTTGGGGTCTCAGAGCCAAGGGTGGGGGATGCTGTAAAAAAGGGGGGCTGTTTGGTGGGGTAGCTTCACTTCCACGGTCGTTCGGGTATCCATGCGTCACGTGGTTTCTGTCTTAGCGGTTCTGGCGGCAGCATGTTGTGTTCAGCGGCCTGTTAGCGTTTTTTACTGTCATGGCGTTTTTCCTGTCATAGCATTTTTTCCTGTCAGCTTGTGCAGGTTCAGCTTACACCGGTAGCGGTTTTTCTTCTTTATTTAGTTCCGTACCAACATACTTTTTGTAGGTAGTTGCATTTCTGGTTCAGTTGGCTAGGTTTCACATCTCGGTTTCTGTCACGTCTACAGATCCTTCCTTACGGGCTCAGGTTTTTTCGTTGGTCTTGTTCCTTGTCCACAATCTTCTCGCCCGTTACGTTACGTCATACATTTGCATTCGTTTCATTTCATCGGCAGGACTACCCACCACGGTCTGTGGGTACTCAGGTCCTGAGGGTTCAGCTTACACCGGTAGCTGTTTTTCTTCTTCGTTCAGTTCCGTATCATCTTACTTCCGTAGGTTTCATCGTACTTTGGTAGGTTCTTGCTTTCCTGGTTCAGTTGGCTAGGTTTCACATCTCGGTTTCTGTCACGTCTACAGATCCTACGGGCTCAGGTTTTTCGTTGGTCTTGTTCTTTGACCACAATCTTCTCGCCCGTTACGTTACGTCGTACGTTTGCTTTCGTTTCATTTCATCTGCAGGACTACCCACCACGGTCTGTGGGTACTCAGGTCCTGAGGGTTCAGTTTCTACGATCTGTCAGTGCGAAATAGTTTCCTTGCGCTCACTCGTCTCACGCCGGGGGGGGGGGGGTCGTTTTTCAGGTTAATTTATACTATAGTCCCACCTTCACTGCTTATGTCTTCGCTCGGGGGTTGGTACAGAGGGGGTTGTGTTCTGTCTTAGCATTTACCCCAGCGTGTTTCAGTATAGCAGGTCAGCCAGTCCTAGCATGTTCTGTCACAACTTGGCGGTGCCGTGCAGTCACCGCTCGCACCCACAGCCGTTGCAGCATTGTTTGTTTTCCTTGTCTCGTCACACTTTTCGTTCAGGTTCTTACAGGTAGTTAGCCAGGGTGCGCATCTCAGGATCTGTCACGTCTACAGATCCATACGGGCTGAGGTTTCGTTTTTAATTGGTTGTTGACCACAATCTTCTCGCCTGTATACCATACGTCATACGTGCACGTTCATGCTTACGCCTATAACTACTACCCACCACGGTCCGTGGGTACACCGGCCCTGAGTGTTTTATTTTAATTACCTGTCTCTGCGCGGCAGGATACTCGGGCTCATTTGCTACATACACTTACTACATACTCTAGGGTGGGTTCTGTCGTCAGGTTCATGCACGCGCTGAGGTCTGGTCATTTCTGCTCACGTCTTTGGCCCAGGCAGGTACAGAGGGGTGGTGTCTCATATCTGGTTGTCTGTTGTGTTTTCCTTTTGTGTTTAGGGTTGGGCAGGCTGCACGTTTCGGCAGCAACATATGCAGTTTATCCCTTCTACTCCACGTGGGGGTTTCTGACCATTTGTAGTACTCCGCCGATCAGGAGTTGATCATACTTGGCTCTGCATTTCTGTGAGTCAACTCAGGGGTTTCCTTTTCCAGCCACTACAAGGTAGGCGGTTCGCTTCAGTTTGCTTCCTGTTCTGTCCTAGCTACTCCCACGTACCAGCATGGAGCATGTTCTGGGCTGTATTCTTAAGCGCAGTTGGATGCGGGCCAAACAGGCTCTCCACGGACTCTCATGTTTACTGGACATCCAGCTGATTTCCCCAAGGCTTGAAGCTTCAGGCCTGCCCGTTGCCAGGGCAGGTTAGCAGCGGTTGTGTTGGTTTCACTGCTGGCTTAACCTTGGGGCCATGCAGTCCTTACTTGATACCAACGTCCCTGTGTCGGCCCACGATAGGTCTGGGTCGTTTTCATCTTTTGGTGCTATTCTCTTGTTTGTAGGTTGCCGGATCTTCTGGGCAGGTACGTCAGACCTTTCATCTTTTTTCCGATTCCCAGCCTGTTCCTAGGGGGCTCACTGTCACTCGGGTAGGTTGGGTCATGCCATGTCTGGTTCTGTGCGTTTATCGTTGCATGTCACTACAGCATGTTGGCCTTATCCGTCTACTCCTGCAAACGCATCTTTCAGGTATCCGGCTCGTAGACCCCCTTCCCTCCTATCAGTTCGTTCATTTTTGGCACCTCTCCCTCTCTCATCCCCTTACCAGGTATGCACAGTTAGGCCAGGGGTTGTAGGTGTTCACGGAGCTACTTGTCTTTCGTCCTGTTGGCTGGGTACAACCGTTTGCATTATTCCCCAGGGCTCCTTGGGTCAGCCCTTGTTCCGTTCCTCCCACGTGTCCTCTCGTCACAAGCGGTTCATTCCCATGTCTGTGTTTTCTGGTTGTAGGCTTATCCAGTCATTTATGGAACAGTCGGTTGGTTTCTGGGCAGGTTTGCTAGGTCCAACTGTTGGGGCCCTTCTAGTCATCAATTCTTAGGTCACTGGTTTCTGCTGTCGCAACGGGTACGTTCCGGTTCCATTCATTGACGCCACCCGGGCGTGCATTGATCTACCAGGCGGTTTGTTACCTGCCCTTCTTTCTCTTAACATACCTAGTCCGGGTCTTTTTTGCCCACTTTTAGGCATACTGACCAGCAGGCTAAGGCACACCTCAGGCCTTGGTAGTTAGGGTATCACATTCCTATCACATTCCTAAGTGAAGACTCTGACTACAAGTGGAAGGCTGGCCGCAGGCTAGCCTGAATTTGTAGGAGGAGTCTGAGGGCTATTTATCCCTCCTCCTCTCTCCTCTCCTGCGTCGGCTGTGTTTCTGGGTCCCCACCCACCCGTTCCCCCTTTTTCATACAACCATTTACTTATTTCATTTCTTCAGTCATATTCAGGGTATGCCCACTTTTAGGCATACTGACCAGCAGGCTAAGGCACACCTCAGGCCTTGGTAGTTAGGGTATCACATTCCTATCACATTCCTAAGTGAAGACTCTGACTACAAGTAAGGGTTATCATCCCTGTAACATTTGTTTTGCTGTCTGTGCCCCTGTTCAGAACATTTCACCTCACTTTCCGTCCCAATGACAACTGTTTTTGAAATGTGGTGTTTTTCTTGAAACAAGGATTGCTGATAAAGCATCAGTACAGATGAGACCCCTTTCTCCCATATTTATTCTTACAGGAGAGAATTTTCCTTTCTAGGGGTAGATTTCCTCTCACTTCCTGTTGTCTTCTTTCGTTTGCAAGTAGGAGTCGTTTGTAAGTTGGATGTTTGAAAGTAGGGACCTGCCAGATATACTCTGCAGAAATAGGCCCCTTAGTTGTTGGTGTTGGCACAACACTGTAAGCACTCAGTTACTCTTGGTTGGTGCTGGAACGCCCTGCTGTCAACTATTATATCAGGAATTTTAATTACATATAATTGTTGAACAGTGGTAGTAAAAATTGGGGCTTTGATGGTGGTGCTGGTGCCACAACACTGTAAGCCCTGACAGTTACTCTTGGTGGGTGCAGCAATGGACCCTGCTGTGAATTATTAGATCAAGAATTGTAATTACATGCCCCTTTTGAACAGGGGCTGAAAAATTGGGCCTTTCGTGGTGGTGGTGGTGGTGGCGTTGCCACAAGACTGTAAGCCCTCAGAGTTACTCTTGGTGGGTGCAGCAATGGACCCTGCTGTGAATTATTAGATCAAGAATTGTAATTGCATGCCCCTGTTGAACAGGGGCTGAAAAATTGGGCCTTAGGCACTGGTGGCACAACACTACAACCCCTCACAGATACTGTACTTGGAGCACAGCAATGAGCCCTGTTGCAAAGTATTGCTTCAAAAATTGTAATGACACGCCCCTGTTAAACAGGGGCTGAAAAATTGGGCCTTAGGCACTGGTGCCACAACACTCCAACCCCTCACAGATACTGTACTTGGAGCACAGCAATGAGCCCTATGGCAAATTATTGCTAAAAAAATTGTAATTACACGCCCCTGTAAAACAGGGGCTGAAAAATTGGGCCTTAGCCACTGGTGGCGGCACCCATAAACAAAAATGATCTTCCAAGCTATCATCATCAATCGTATCATTGAGGACTCGGAGGAGGAGGATAGCCAGTCAACATAACAGCACAGGCACTCAGCATCAGCATCAGTCTTGAAGGGATGTGACATGTTAAAATCAATTAGTCTGTTATATCAGCATCAGGTGTGTGGTAGCTGGTGGTGATCCAAGACTGGTTCATCTTGATGAAAGTCAGTCGATCAACCGAGTCGGTGGACAGGCGCACCCTGTGATCCGTGACAAATCCTCCAGCAGCACTGAATGTGCGTTCCGAAAGAACGCTGGATGCAGGACAGGCCAGTAGCTCAATTGCATACTGTGCAAGCTCTGGCCAGTGATCCATCCTCAAGACCCAGTAAGCCAGAGGATTTTCGGTGGGGAAGGTGTCCAAGTCTGACCTTGCCCCTAGATATTCCTGCACCATGTTTATCAGACGCTGGCGATGGTTGCTGGAACCGATCATACTTTGGGGCTGCGGACTAAAGAATTGTCTGAACGCATCGGTCAGACGGCCACCTTCCCCACCGCTCCTTCTTTGACTGGCCGAAGCCTCAGCAACTCGTTGTCCAGGACCAGGAGTTTGTAACCTCCCAGTCTCTGGGAACGCGTTGCACAGACCTTTCTGCAAGGCCTCCCGGAGTTGTCTCATCCTCTGCTCCCTCTGCGACGGTAACATAAGGTCCGCAACCTTACCCTTGTACCGTGGATCAAGGAGAGTGGCCAGCCAGTAATGGTCCCTCTCCTTGATCCGAAGAATACGAGGATCCTTCCGCAGACTTTGCAGGATCAGGGAGGCCATGCAGCGTAGGTTTGCTGAGGCATTCGCTCCGGAGTCCTCTGGGTCACTAAGGACGACATGATCCGCAGCCACCTCCTCCCAGCCACGTACAAGTCCACTGGTTTCTTGGGACTGTAAATCATCCCTAAAAGACTGCTGCTGATGATGCTGAGTGCCAGCCTCCACCTCCATGCTGACACAATCCTCCTCCTCCTCCTCCTCCTCCTCCTCTTCCTGTGCGATGGGTGGGACAGAAGGAACACTGTCTGGGTAAAGGGGGCCTTGAGAGGCAAGGAAGTCCTCCTCTTCCTGCCTCTGTTCTGCCTCAAGTGCCCTGTCCATTATTCCACGCAGCGTGTGCTCCAACAGGTGGACAAGAGGTACAGTGTCACTGATGCATGCACTGTCACTGCTCACCATCCTCGTGGCCTCCTCAAATGGTGCCAGGACAGTGCATGCATCCCTGATCATGCCCCACTGGCGTGGAGAAAAAAAACCAAGCTCCCCTGACCCTGTCCTGCTGCCGTAGTCGCACAGGTACTCATTGATGGCCCTCTGCTGCGTGTGCAGCCGCTGCAGCATGGCCAACGTTGAGTTCCACCTGGTGGGCATGTCACATATAAGGCGGTTCTTGGGCAGGTTCAACTCCTTTTGCAGCTCAGCCAGGCGAGCACTGGCATTATAAGATCTGCGGAAATGCACACAGACTTTCCTGGCCTGCCTCAGGACATCCTGTAAGCCCGGGTACCTGCCCAAGAACCGCTGCACCACCAGGTTAAGGACGTGAGCCACACAGGGCACATGGGTCAGTTGTCCCTGTCGGAGGGCGGAGAGGAGGTTGGTGCCATTGTCGCAAACCACCATTCCTGGCTTAAGCTGGCGTGGCGTCAACCACCTCTCGGCCTGGCCCTGCAGAGCAGACAGGACCTCTGCCCCAGTGTGGCTTCTGTCCCCCAAACACACCAGCGCAAGCACGGCATGGCATCTTTTTGCCTGCGTACTTGCGTAGCCCCGTGAACGGCTACGGAGCACCGCTGGTTCATAGGACAAACCACAGGAAGAGGCCATGGAGGAAGAAGAAGAGGAGGGGGTGGAGGAGAGAGGTGTGTCACAACCAGTAGTAGCATTTTGGAGGCGTGGCGGTGGGACAACCTCCAACACTACTGCACCTTGTCCTGCATCCTTCCCAGCTGCCAAAAGAGTGACCCAATGGGCCGTGAAAGAAAGGTAACGTCCCTGTCCATGCCTGCTGGACCATGAGTCAGCGGTAATATGCACCTTACCGCTGACCGCCCTGTCCAGCGAGGCCAAGACATTGCCTTCCACATGCCGGTAGAGAGCCGGAATAGCCTTCCGTGAGAAAAAGTGGCGTTTGGGAACCTGCCACTGAGGAACCGCACATTGCACAAACTCACGGAAGGGGGCCGAGTCTACCAACTGAAAAGGCAGCAGTTGAAGCGCTAGCAATTTAGCCAAGCTAGCATTCAACCGCTGGGCATGTGGATGGCTGGGAGTGAACTTCTTTCGACGGTCCAGCAGCTGGGGCAGGGAAATTTGCCTGCTAGAATCGGACGTCGGTGTACTGCTAGCAGAGTGACCGCAAGTACTTGGTTGTGACACACCTAATTCTACACCTTCATTCCTCTCAGTGCATGTTTCAGAGAGGACTGAAGTTATAGTGGGGTTGGAGATCCCAGCTGATGCGGTGCAAGGAGAGGTCCGCTTTGTTCTTTGGTGTGGGTCTTTGAGGTAGGCTTGCCAACGAGCTGCATGGCAGGTCAACATATGTCTGGTCAGGCATGTGGTACCCAAGCGGCTGATGTTTTGGCCACGCGATATACGCTTGAGACATATGTTGCAAACAGCAGCTGTGCGATCTGATGCACTAGCCTCAAAAAAGGCCCACACCAAAGAACTTTTTGAATGACGGGCAGAGGCAGCGCCCTGCACAGGCGGAGCTCTGCGGTGTGATTCCGTCGGTGTACTGCCCTTACGCTGGCCACCAAAGGGCATCCTGCCTCGTTGGAGATGTGCCTCCTCCTCATCCTCCTCCTCTCTCCTATTAGGCACCCACGTGGAGTCAGTGACCTCATCATCACCTCCCTCCTCATCACTGGAGGCAATCTGGCAGTATGCTGCAGCTGCTGGAACATGACTGCCAGATTGGTGTCCTTCTTGAGCATCCCCTCTGTCTGCTCTCACGCTACTGCCTTCCTCTAGCTGGGTTTCATCATCAGACCCTTCGAAACGCTGGGCATCCTCCTGGAGCATGTACCCAACACTGTGCTGAAACAGTTCGGGGGACTCCTCAGGAGGAGGACATGGTGGGTCTAGGGAAGGAGTGACTGATGATGAGTCTGACATTGATACCAGGGAAGAGGACGCTTTGGCAGCTGCTTTTCCAGTACCCTGAGCCTGGGTGAGAGAGGATGAGGAGGAGGAGGAGGGCTTGGTCATCCACTCTACCAAGTCTTCGGCATGATGTGGCTCAACATGTCCAGCTGCCGAAAAGAAGGACAAGCGTGTCCCATGGCCATGTGCTGATGACAATGCACCGCGTCCACGACCAGCACTGTTGCCCCCAGACACAGAGCCTGCTTGCCCTCTTTTATTGCCTCCTGACTGTCTGCCTCTCCTTGTTTGCCTTCCAGACATTCTAATAGATGGCCTGCAGGGAGATGGGAAAAAAGCAATAAGGGCTACCTTCAGGTGTCCTTCTCTGTCCCTTGAAACAAGGACTTTGACAGTGAAAGAAACTGACACACTCTCCCTACCTACAGTTTTCTGTCCCTAGAAAAAATGTTTTTTTTAAGCACAATTTAGCACAAGGAGAATTACCTCACTGTCCTTCCAGGTCCCTGGAAACAAGGACTTTGACAGTGAAAGAAACTGACACACTCTCCCTACCTACAGTTTTCTGTCCCTAGAAAAAATGTTTTTTTTAAGCACAATATAGCACAAGGAGAATTCACTCACTGTCCTTCCAGGTCCCTGGAAACAAGGACTTTGACAGTGAAAGAAACTGACACACTCTCCCTACCTACAGTTTTCTGTCCCTAGAAAAAATGTTTTTTTTAAGCACAATTTAGCACAAGGAGAATTACCTCACTGTCCTTCCAGGTCCCTGGAAACAAGGACTTTGACAGTGAAAGAAACTGACACACTCTCCCTACCTACAGTTTTCTGTCCCTAGAAAAAATGTTTTTTTTAAGCACAATTTAGCACAAGGAGAATTACCTCACTGTCCTTCCAGGTCCCTGGAAACAAGGACTTTGACAGTGAAAGAAACTGACACACTCTCCCTACCTACAGTTTTCTGTCCCTAGAAAAAATGTTTTTTTTAAGCACAATTTAGCACAAGGAGAATTACCTCACTGTCCTTCCAGGTCCCTGGAAACAAGGACTTTGACAGTGAAAGAAACTGACACACTCTCCCTACCTACAGTTTTCTGTCCCTAGAAAAAATGTTTTTTTTAAGCACAATTTAGCACAAGGAGAATTACCTCACTGTCCTTCCAGGTCCCTGGAAACAAGGACTTTGACAGTGAAAGAAACTGACACACTCTCCCTACCTACAGTTTTCTGTCCCTAGAAAAAATGTTTTTTTTAAGCACAATATAGCACAAGGAGAATTCACTCACTGTCCTTCCAGGTCCCTGGAAACAAGGACTTTGACAGTGAAAGAAACTGACACACTCTCCCTACCTACAGTTTTCTGTCCCTAGAAAAAATGTTTTTTTTAAGCACAATTTAGCACAAGGAGAATTACCTCACTGTCCTTCCAGGTCCCTGGAAACAAGGACTTTGACAGTGAAAGAAACTGACACACTCTCCCTACCTACAGTTTTCTGTCCCTAGAAAAAATGTTTTTTTTAAGCACAATATAGCACAAGGAGAATTCACTCACTGTCCTTCCAGGTCCCTGGAAACAAGGACTTTGACAGTGAAAGAAACTGACACACTCTCCCTACCTACAGTTTTCTGTCCCTAGAAAAAATGTTTTTTTTAAGCACAATTTAGCACAAGGAGAATTACCTCACTGTCCTTCCAGGTCCCTGGAAACAAGGACTTTGACAGTGAAAGAAACTGACACACTCTCCCTACCTACAGTTTTCTGTCCCTAGAAATTTTTTTTTTTTTAAGCACAATTTAGCACAAGGAGAATTACCTCACTGTCCTTCCAGGTCCCTGGAAACAAGGACTTTGACAGTGAAAGAAACTGACACACTCTCCCTACCTACAGTTTTCTGTCCCTAGAAAAAATGTTTTTTTTAAGCACAATTTAGCACAAGGAGAATTACCTCACTGTCCTTCCAGGTCCCTTGAAACAAGGACTTTGACAGTGAAAGAAACTGACACACTCTCCCTACCTACAGTTTTCTGTCCCTAGAAAAAATGTTTTTTTTAAGCACAATTTAGCACAAGGAGAATTACCTCACTGTCCTTCCAGGTCCCTGGAAACAAGGACTTTGACAGTGAAAGAAACTGACACACTCTCCCTACCTACAGTTTTCTGTCCCTAGAAAAAATGTTTTTTTTAAGCACAATTTAGCACAAGGAGAATTACCTCACTGTCCTTCCAGGTCCCTGGAAACAAGGACTTTGACAGTGAAAGAAACTGACACACTCTCCCTACCTACAGTTTTCTGTCCCTAGAAAAAATGTTTTTTTTTAAGCACAATTTAGCACAAGGAGAATTACCTCACTGTCCTTCCAGGTCCCTGGAAACAAGGACTTTGACAGTGAAAGAAACTGACACACTCTCCCTACCTACAGTTTTCTGTCCCTAGAAAAAATGTTTTTTTTAAGCACAATTTAGCACAAGGAGAATTACCTCACTGTCCTTCCAGGTCCCTGGAAACAAGGACTTTGACAGTGAAAGAAACTGACACACTCTCCCTACCTACAGTTTTCTGTCCCTAGAAAAAATGTTTTTTTTTAAGCACAATTTAGCACAAGGAGAATTACCTCACTGTCCTTCCAGGTCCCTGGAAACAAGGACTTTGACAGTGAAAGAAACTGACACACTCTCCCTACCTACAGTTTTCTGTCCCTAGAAAAAATGTTTTTTTTAAGCACAATTTAGCACAAGGAGAATTACCTCACTGTCCTTCCAGGTCCCTGGAAACAAGGACTTTGACAGTGAAAGAAACTGACACACTCTCCCTACCTACAGTTTTCTGTCCCTAGAAAAAATGTTTTTTTTAAGCACAATTTAGCACAAGGAGAATTACCTCACTGTCCTTCCAGGTCCCTGGAAACAAGGACTTTGACAGTGAAAGAAACTGACACACTCTCCCTACCTACAGTTTTCTGTCCCTAGAAAAAATGTTTTTTTTAAGCACAATATAGCACAAGCACAAAACACACTGACACTCTCCCTACCTATCCTTCTCTTTCCCTAAACTAAAGGAATCCAGGTTAAGCAAGAAAGAAATAAAAGTCACTGTCCCTGCCTATGCTGCTCTATCCCTGCTCCGGAACACACTACACTAGGCCGCCGTGCTGGCGGCCTTTTATAGTGTGGGGCGTGTACTAAACCCCCTCAGCAATAATTGGCCACAGGCATCCTGCCTGTGGCCAATCATTGCTCTCCTCGCTGCCGGCGCTGTGATTGGCCAAGCATGCGGGGTCACAGTGCATGCTTGGCCAATCACAGCGCCTGGATGACACTGCGATGGCGTAGTGCATTGTGGGCCGTTCGCGTCACTCGAATTTGGCGCGAACGGCCCAAATCGTTCGATCTTCGTCGAACGATCGAACAGCCGATGTTCGAGTCGAACGTATGTTCGACTCGAACACGAAGCTCATCCCTAATTAGGACACTTGCCTGTCCTGGAGTCCAGCGATGTCAGCCCTGAAGCTAATGTTTCCATTGGCTCTCAGATGCTGCTGCCACCATTTGTTGTAAGGGAAGCCGGCAGTGAAGCTTTTTGGCGTCACCGCTGGTTCCCTACTCCACACGCGCAAAGTGCGCTGCGCTTTCTGAATTGCCCGGCGGCGGAGGAAAGAGGGGGGCCCAAACTTCTGAGTGATCCCGCCGCGGCGAGATCTCTCGGAAGTGGGGACGGGTAAATGTCAAAAACAGGTACCCGCTCCCCCTCCTGAAAGGTGCCAAATGTGGTACCGGAGGGGGGAGGGGGGGGGGAGACAGATAAGCAAAGCTTCCATTTTTGGGTGGAACTCCACTTTAAATGCATTTTTCCTGAAAAAAAAAAAATGACTGCACAAATATCACGTGACATAAAACGAAATTGGAACCGTTACCATTTTATTCTCCAGGGCCCCTGCTGTGAGAAAATAGATAATGTTTAGGGGTTCTATTGCCGCGTACACACGGTCGGAATTTCCGATGGAAAAAGTCTAACGGGATTTTTTCATCGGATATTCCGACCGTGTGTATGCCCCATCTGACTTTTTCCCTCGGAAATTCCGACAGACTTAGATAGAGAACATGTTCTCTTTTTTTCAGATGGAAATTCCGTTCGTCTGTATGCAATTCCGACGGACTAAAAACCACGCATGCTCGGAATCAATTGGACGCATGCTCGGAATCATTGAACTTTATTTTTCTCGGCTCGTCGCAGTGTTGTACGTCACCGCGTTCTTGACGGGCGGAATTGGGTGTGACCGTGTGTATGTAAGACAGCTTGAGCGGAATTCCATCACAAAAACCCGTCGGAGTTTATTCCGACGGGAAAACCGGTTGCGTGTACGCGGCATAAGTCCATGTCTAGAAATAATCTGCTGAATTTGTGATAAATCCCAATATTGGCTAGGTGGGCAAGTGATGGAAAAAATAAAAAGAAGCCTTTAGTATGTGCTTTGCTTGACAATGAAGAAGCAAAGTGTCTGTGGTGATATGGAGCCGTTGTCTGCCATTGGCTGATATGCCTTGGTGATAGTACCTCAGAGAAGGTGTGGGAGGAGCTGTGTGTGCCTCAGTCTTCCTCTCCTCACGTCCCTGTGTGTCTAGGACTGGTATGTATATAGAGAGCAGTGCGGGCTCCCTCATGTGTACACGTCAGCGGGCTCTATGATAAGCGCACACACACACACACGGTGACTGAAGCCCGCGCACCTTGCCGTACCTAGCACTGAGGAATCCCTCCGTACCATTCCCGCTCCTGGCCACTCCCCCCGTGCTCAGCTGGCCCTCCCCCTGCTCTGACACGCCCCCAGTTGATGGGCGATTGTCTCGGTGCTTCGCCCAGATGGGAGGGAATTGTTATTCATTGCGGGGGCTGGAGGGAGAGAAGAGGGTGGAGATGGGTGTTGGGGAAGCAAAGGCCACTGTGTGCCCTTCATGTGGGAGGGAAGAGGAGGAGGAGCCGGGAAAGCAGGTGGAAGTTAGGTGTGGAGGTTGAAGTTGCGGCGCTCACATCCAAGCCCGGGGCTGTGCTGGCTGTCACCATGCCCTGAGCTGTGCATGGTAAAGGTGTGAGCATGGCCAAGGAGCTGAGCCAGGAGGAGGTGCTGGACTTCCTATGCCAGGGCGGAGGGAAGGTGCCCAATGCCTCTCTCGTGGCACACTTCAAGCACTTCTTGAGGGACCCCCAGGTGGCCGCCGATCAGCTCCTGAAGCGCAGGGACAGGTTCAAGCGTTATGTCAACTCGGTGGCCGTGGTGAAGCAGGAAGGAGCTGTCAAGTATGTGGTGCTCAGGAGCCGCTACCGAGATCTGCTGGGAGAGGAGCTGTCACCCGCAATCCCCGGACACCACGAGACGGCGATCGGCAACAATAGAGAGGACGAGGAGATCGTCTCTCAGGTGATTGGAGGGGGATGGAGCAGACAGGAGGAGGGATATCCTCGGCGGGAGCCAGCATTCACTGATCATCAAAGGGGGGCACCAATGACGTACAATGACCCCGATTGGAATGCTAATGGAGCTTCTGATGGCAAGATCCGGCATGGACAATCTCATACCGAGCCAGAAATGAGACTGCCTTCATCTCAGCCTCTCTCCTCATCATCTGGAAATCGGCAGTCTACAGCACCCCTGAGCAAGACCTCATCATCTGTGAACAATGCCTATCTACCGAGCAATAAAACCTTTCCACATGGTAACATCCAGCTATTACCTTCCAGCAGGACCTTCTCACAACTATCCAGTGATACCTCCTTGTCCACTACGAAGACCACCTCATCACCTCCTGATACTTATGTGACCTCCACCAAGAACTCATCTTCATCAGCTGATACTTCCATACCCTCCACCAATACCTCCTCTTCACAAGGTAATACTTTCATACCCTTTGCTAAGAACTTATCACCCAGCGATACTTCCATACCCTCCACCAATACCTCCTCTTCACAAGGTAATACTTTCATACCCTTTGCTAAGAACTTATCACCCAGCGATACTTCCATACCCTCCACCAATACCTCCGCACCTGGTAATACTTCTATACCCTCCATCGTAACCTCCTCCTTACCAGGTAATACTTTCATACCGTCCTCCGATACCTCCTCCTCTCCAGGTAATACTTTCATACCTTCCATACCCTCCACCAATACCTCCTCTTCACAATGTTATGCTTCCATACCCTTCACCAAGACCTTATCACCCAGCGATACTTCCGTACCCTCCACCAATACCTCTTCACCTGGTAATACTCCCATACCCTTCACCAAGAACTCCTCATTACCCAGTGATACCTCCCTGCCCACCATGAAGACCACCTCTTCATCTCCTGATGCTTGCATGTCCTCCACCAAGAACTCTTCTTCACCAGCTGATACTTCCATACTCTGCACCAAGATCTCCTCTTCACCTGGTAATACTTTCATACCCTCCGCCAATGACTCCTCACCTGCTCATACTCCAATATTCTTCACCAAGAACTCCTCTTCACCCTGTAATATGTCTACGGCCTCCATCAGGACCTACTCCTCTCCCAGTGATACTTGCATACCTTCCACCAGGACCTGCTCACCCGCTAGTGATACCTCCATACCCTTCACCAAGACCTCCTCACCATCCAGTGATACTTCCTTACCCTTCAACAAGATCACCTTACCCCCCAGTAATAGCTATATACCCTTCAACAAGACCACCTCACCTCCCAGTAATGCTCCTACAAAGACTTCTGAACCACTCAGTAGCACTTCATCTCATTACAACAAGGACTATTACCCTGCAGACAATCTTTCAGCACCTTATTCCAAGACTTCTTCATTTTGTTCCCCTTCATTGCCCCAGTCACCTTCCCCAGGGGGCAGTGAGCACTGGAGATCCTTATCTGGTGGGGACCACAGAACAGAAACTACTAATCCTGTTCCTGTAAGTGCAAGCTGCAGGGGTCAACAAGAGCAAAGACTTGGATGCACTGAGATCCAGACCCCAGATTTTGAGATGAATGGTACATTTCCCCAGGAGGTGCATTCAGAACAGCTGGATAATCCCAAGTATATAAATGAACAGCAAATACATGGCTTTTATGAGGATCTGGCAGCTTCCCTTCCTTCCATGTACATGAACAGTACACACCCTTCCTCCTCCCTGCTGCTCCCTCTTGAATCAAGTATCGCTCCTCTAGATATGCAGCTGGAAGAATACGAGGCAGCCAGTCCATGCCCCTCATCACCTTTACTACTTAACGATATGCGTGACTTGTGGATGTGCCAAATGCCTGTGTTTAAAAGCATAAGGTGCCAACTGTCTTTGCAGGACATGGAAGATTTTGTTGATCAGGAAAGCTGTGGAAGTGAGGGGAGTGACAGCGGTGAAGGGGGTGACTGTGACACTGAGCACAGGGACGATGAAGACTTTTCCAGTGATTCAAACACTGAAAAATACACTCAGTACATAGAGCAGAAATGTGAAAACACTAAGAGATGCCCTCCTAACAGAAAATTCCTTAGCATTATTGAACAATATAGCAAGCTGCAAAGTGGGGACCTGCTGGGAGCCAAAGATACTCTAGTGGATTGCGAACCCGAACCTAACGTACCAGCTGCAAACAAGAAATCCCCATATATTGCTAAATCCTTTCTCACTGATCAAGCACCCATCTTGTTTGAGTTGGCTAGACAGCCTCCAAAGCACAGGGCAAGTTCTCGCTTTCGAGAATTAATGTCTTCCTCAGATGATGAACTAATTGATAGGGATTTCAGTAGGAAAAGGCGCCCGTCGCGCACTAAGAGACCTCCTGATATTATTGTGGTTCCTCCACAGCCTGATGTGGACTTGCTTTTATTAACAAAGGCTGTGAGCAATTACAAGCTTACTGTAAAGCTTGCAGACCAAAAAGAGCATCAAGCACTGTATGGACCAAAAGCAAATGAGGATTTTTTGCTCAAAAAGTATTTTAATTACAAATCATCAACCGTACCCTTGGATCCTGCAGAGCATGACTGGATTGTTAAGTCAGCTTCTGGGTCTTGGCTTCAGGTCTATGGATTGTTTAATCAAGACCCCCAACTGGCTTTACGAAAAGATTTCATCTCCGGTTACACAGTTCTGCACTGGTTTGCTAAGCACGGTGCAATTGACATGTTCCATAAATTTGTAGTGGGTGCCAGAAAGGCAGGGGTTGAAATTGATTTTAACATCAAGTCTAACGGTGGATACACACCTTTGCACATGGCTGCTATACATGGCCATCAAAACGTGGCTGCCATGTTGGTAGAAAAACTCCAAGTAAATGTGAAGTTGAGGGACAACAGTGGAAAGAGGGCCTGGCAATACCTGAGCTGCAATACATCTGGGGAGGTATGGAGGCTTTTAGGAGCCCCTAAGGGGAAAACCATATTCGCTTCTCGCACCTTAAATACTACTTATATAAACACACAAAACAAGTCGAGTCAGATAAATAGAAAAACATCATTGGCAGCTTTTCTTAAACCTCAGCATCAAAAATGGAAAGCAAACAACCATCCTGTATTAAGGGAAAGAGAAATCTACAGTGACTAAGATGGGGTTAGTTTGGAAACTGACCGGGGATGGAAAAGAAAGTAGAGCCTTTTTTGTTACTATGACAAGGCTTATGCTTCCTGCCCTGCGTGCTTTGCTGCCTTGTAATTCTTACTGGGTCATTGGTGCAGACAGGAAAAGGGACCAGTACAATCCAAGGTTCTCCAGGGAAAGAAACAAACTCATGCCATGGTAACACAGTTACAGCTTCCTTTTACACCGTCCTACAGCCTGCTCTTTCATATACTCTTGCAGTTGTTTTCTGGGGCCAGGACATTATCATGGATGGGGCTACAGACAAATGCCCACAATGTTCCGCCAACTATAGTCCTAGACTGAGAAAAGTCCGCTAAGCTTATGTGATGTGTAGGAATAATATCCTAAATGGGCTTCCATTTTTTATTTATTTTTTATTCTATACTGATTGTTTAATATTAAACTTTGCATGCACTTAAACTGATGTCCATGTTTCATGTCACTTTAAATTGTTTGTGGTCCAAACAAACTATTGCTTAAGGCCCCGTTCACACCTATGCAAATTGGTTGAGGCTTACACCGCATCCAATTCGCATAACATTATAAAATACATTGATTTTAATGAGGCTGGTTCACATATGTGCGATGCATTCGCACTGCGCATTGCCCAAAAAACGTGTGTGTTTTCTAGGCATTGCGGTGCGGCTCAGGTGCGAATTTAGGCCCATTATCTTCTATGGGCATGCATCTGATTCGCAGATGTGTTCAGTTATCAACAGGATTTCTCTCTATATCCTCACTACACTTTCCCCCTCCCAGGTCGCCAAATTCGCAGATCCGCTGAACAGCTCTCTAATCTCTTTTCAGAGAGCCCAGAGCTGGAATTCGCCCTGCACAAGTGTGAACCCAGCCTTAGTAAGTGCTGCTAGGTCCCTTTGCACTATATGTACTGCATGTAACTTCAGCTACGTACAGTGTCTGTTTCCTGTTGTCAGAGATGCTCAGCTATTCATAGGCGGCTTTGTATTCTGTGAATGAATACAATGCTTTTTTTTGGCTGCGTCTGAGGGCATGACCTCATCGGCTCGCCCCTCCCACTCAGCCAATCAGAGGAAGCTTTGTATTCATTCACAGAGTACACAGCCGCCTATGAAAGGCTGACTGCTGCTCAGACTGACTCTGGGTGTGAGACGGGAAGTCTCTGTCTCACAGCCAGTACCTACCACTATGTACTGTATGTAGCTGCATTTACATGCAGTACATACTTTGCTTTGAGACACTGCTGCACTTAGTAAACCAAATTAGTGTTTCAACCAGCTTGGTCCAAACAAACTATTTTAAAGTGACATGAAACACGAACATCACATTTAAACAATTTTGATGAGTCTATTTTTAGCATTGCAAGGAAGAGCTAATTTCTTGAGACTGCACAACAACCACCTTATTTGTCAGTTGCAATATATTGTATCCATAAGTGTCTTACAGCATAACAAATGTTTTATGTCAGTCGTTGGGTCAGAAAAGTTTACTGTAGCACAAACCTAGCCTTTTATTGATGCAAAAAATGTACATAGCAGCAGATGGGTCTAATCTCCTCTCCTGTTGTCAGGCTAATACACTGTAGTTCCGTGTAATTAATCTGTCTTTTTTCCATTTACAATAGTCACGGATAGTCTGCAAAATGACTGTTAGATAATCATTACTTGATGTTGGCTTTTGTTGACTCCTGTATTCTACTGTGATATGAAACCAAAGTAAATATATTTTTTGTTGGCAAAGGAAATGTTGGATCTTTTTCACTGGCAATAATACTTTGGAGGATATTATAGTAGATATTACGAGCCTTATTCATCCAGCTTCCAGGTAAAGATTGTTGATTTTCCCCAAAAAAATCTGTTTATTTTTAGAGGACTCCAGTGAGATTTTAAAAAAAAAAAAAAACAGGTCTTTATCCGTGTGTAGAGCTGAACGCCAAGAAAAGTAAAATTTCTCTTGTAATTGAGCTGTGCCCTCTCTGCAAGGGTTAACTGCCTGTTTATGCCGGGTAATGTGGTTTTACCTAATCCTCTGTTTCTGCAGGCTCTTTTGTGCTGCTAGTACCTGCACTCTGGTGGTTAAATGCTTCTGACGTCATCAAGGCTGATGCAGGGACCATAACCCTTGATTGAGCATCAGTATGCTGAGGGACAGTCCACTGCTAGAGCATGGGGATGGGGGGATGTTGTCTACTGGGGAAGTGGAGGATCGGGTAAGTAAAACTGTTTTTAGCATCCCTAGACTAAACAATGCAGTTAACCATTGCAGTGGGGCTGCGCTGGCTTTTTACTTTTCCCAGAGTTCTGCTTTAAAGCTTTGTTAATAGAGCCTATTGTGAAATAATACGGTGGACCATTTAACAAACTCTTCCCCCTCCTAACACCTATGCTGGCTAACGTGTAAAAAGATTTTTAATTTTTTTTATATACTTGCCTATTTTCAGCCCACTCTGGTCTTGTTTATGTGATCTGGCTGCCATTAGTCAGACAGCGACTGAAGGGAGAGGAGGGAGCACCGACCACGCCTGGGACATGGGAGCCTTTGGGTGATCTCACCGCTCCCAGGCATTTTTTAGCCCTTAAGTGCTGTCTTCTCTCCCCTGCAGGCATCGTTGGCTGAAACATGGGACTATGAGGCTGAAAACTGGTCCATATGTCTTTTTTACACAAGTTAATCAGCATAGGTGTTCCAAGGGAGAAGGTTGAGGCTGGAATTCTTCTTTTAATTTTAGCTCTCTGTACTGACATCTATCACAGGACTAGATTATACATTGCTGAAAATTAGATTTTCCAGTTAATGGCTCCTTTACAGTTAAAGTGAATGTAAAGTCTCATATTTTTTTTTCCCTATAAAAATAATAAACATGTTATACTTACCTGCTCTGTTGCAGTGGATTTGCGCAGAGCAGCCCAGATCCTCCTCTTCTCGGGTCCCTCTTCTGTGATCCTGGCCCGTCCCTTCTCTTCTGTGCCCTCATAGCAAGCAGCTTGCTATGGGGGCACCCAAGCAGAGTGACAGCTCCCCTGTATCCATTCAGACACAGAGTCCTGACCCGGCTCCACCCCCTCTCTCCCTTGATTGCATAGCTGACTTTGACAGCAGTGGGAGCCAATGGCGCTGCTGCTGTCTTTCAGCTAATCAGGAAGGAGAATCTCAGACAGCTGACACTCATGGACAGAGAGGGGGCTCGGGTAAATGTTGGGGGGGTTGCTGCACACAGAAGGCTTTTTTTTATTTGAATGCATTAAGATAAAAAAACTTCTGCCTTTACAACCCCTTTAAATATTTTGAAGTTGAGCTACAAGTAGCTTTTAATCTCCCACACCACCGATAAAAAAAAATATTTTTCCCTTCTTTTTTTTTGTGATAAAAGGGAGACGGTTTAAAGCCATCATACAGTTATTAACTGTTGTCCTGTTTGTTTTGAGAGATTTTCCCTTATTTCCTTTTCTGACAAGCATCACTTGGGCAGAAAGTGAGATAAACTCCTCCTTAGGGACATGGGCAGCATTACAAATCTGTCAGAGGTTCTGAAGCCTCTCAGTTGTAATATAATTTTATTTATTTTTTTAAATTGCTGGTTTTTGTTCCCACTAAGGATATTTCTTCTCACTTCCTCTATATATCATTTAACAGGAAATTAGGGGAAGTCTTCTAATTGGGACACACAAAAAATAACATTTTCCAGAGACTCTAACCCCCCACCTTCTGTCCAAATTTCAGAAAGAAAGTTTTGGTTGGAGTTGGCTAATATTTAAAAAATGCTGCAGACAAGCACTTAGTAGTGTGTAACAGATGGTATTTTATTTTACGCGATTATAATGCCATAAAAAATAAAAATATTACCCAAGGTAACACAAATTTAATTAACAAAGAAAGCTGATTTGACAGATAAATATTTATTGTCAGCTTTGGGATCAAAACCATGCCCTTTTATTTTAGCCCTTGTTAGTGGCCTGGAGTGCTGCATGAACCTAGGTGGACAAAACACTAATAATGTGCTGCTATTTGTTCTAGGCTGTATTTCATATAGAAACAGTACAAAGCTGGCCATAGATAATTAATTATTTATTTTTTTGATCTGCCAGTTGGCTGTTCAAAAGAAAAAAAAATTCCCCTATCTACACAGTCAAGGTGGATGAGGGAATCCACCTCTGATGTCAGAATATGCTGATCAGCTCTGCAGCTAATTGGCTGCAAGCGCTGATCAAACAAAAAATCACCAGCAGTCTCATTCGGGAGAGGTCCATCATTGGACTCCCTGCTGGACCAGAGGCATTTTGATGCATTTACAGTATGGCCAGCTTAGGTTTATGCTATTAAATGGCCCATAGACGAAACCCGGATCTCTGTTTTAAGACCCCTGCATCAAATAGCCTGAAGAGCCTTTTTCCGCCAAACCTCTCTTCCTCACCTAAGCAATGGTGTTCTCCTTCTGCCCTCCCCATGCTGTTATGTGACTTGGCAAAATAATACTGATGCAATTCTAAAATCAATGTGTTCTTTTTACCACGATATTTTCTAAAATAAAATGTATCTAGATGCACGCCTTTCTAGTTTTCTTGACCGTTTTTGAGTAAACGTGAATTTCCCAATCATTTAGAGGTAATGCATATACATTTAGTTACAATGGAAAACAGGCTATCCCCCCTTCTTTTTTTTTTTTTTTTTGTCATTTAAACAACCAATTTACATAAAAGAAATCGTGGCAAGTCTTGACATAATTGCTCAAAAGCATTTTTTTTTCTAATACATTTTAGCGTTATCTATGTGCATGGCCACTATTACTTCGACTCATAGATGATCAATATATGTGAATGGAGGGGTAGGATACTTTTATTTTTTTTGCAGTAGCCACATTTATTGTCCTAGCTAAAACTGAACCCTGTAATGGGGGGGCACAGAAGGGAGATCCATATAGAGGCATCACAACTAGTGGTTAAAGCTTAAAGCAGACTTTCAACTGTCACACACACACATACATACATTTTTTTTTTTTTTTTTAAAACCCCTACTTACCTGGGGAATTTGCACCTTTCAGCTGATCCAGCATTGTCCAGCTAAGATCCTCTTCTCTTCTAGCAGCACTCGGTCCTTCACCGCCATGTTTTGGTGTGATATCATCAAGAGGCTGCTGGCTGTTATGAGTTCAGCTGGTGTGCCTGCTAATGATGCCCACCCCCTCCATCTTTACTGAATGAAAGGTTTGCCTCCCGGGATATGGAATCTACATACCATTGAGATGAGCAACACAACCGATGTCGCTGTAAAATCTTGCTTTTATTCAGGAAACCACAATGTACTATACGCAAATACAGCCAGTTGACGCGTTTCAGCCTACAAGGCCTTAATCATTATGATTAAGGTCTTGTAGGCTGAAGCGCGTCAACTGTATTTGTTTGTTGTACATTCTGGCTTCCTGACTAAAAGCAAGATTTTTGGTGGTGAGGATCATCTTTGGGTTATTACTCTCAGATAGGCGACTGTGGATCAAGCACCCGTGAGCTCCATTAGTTGAGCACTAAATGGGTTGTAGCACTGAACTTTCTGTTTGTGTAGTCTGCATACTCCAGGAGGCAAAGGGACGACAGTGCACATCAATCGCCCAGGCAAATGATGTGCAAGGGGGTCTGGGCCAGATAATTTGTTTAGAAAGCATTCCTGTCCCCATTTTCTATCTGCTCAGAGGACTGGACGAGGGGTGGAGATGAGGGATCAGGTTTTAAAGGGTGAAGATCTGTGTTAATTTTGTAAGTGGGAAAAATCCCTCTAATTACATCTTGCTAATGAATGCTGTTTTTTGTCCATGACCATACATTTTAATGCATTCATAGCAAAACTAGAAAAATCTTAGCATGACTATTTAAATTACTATGCATCTTTTAATACATAATGTATGGCTTTTCTAGCATATTTCCAATGTAAGAAAATGATTTTAGGCTTAATGCTGTTATTACTGCCTTGTGGCCTGTTAAAATACCAGCCTGAGTTCTTGCAAAAAGGAAATCTAAAGTGAAAAGTGCATAGGTCATTAGATTGAAATAGCGTTGTGATTTTTGCCTTGTATACTGTAAGTTTCGTCTAATTGCAGTCATAGCTATTATAAGGTAAAACATGTTCTCTGTTAAACAGGGTACTGTTTGCAGTTTTACAAATGCATGCAGTAGTTTAAAATGCACAAGTGAGGTCTCAATCTGCTGCTATGTTTGCACTAATCTTGCTGCCAATTAAGGCTATACTGAAGGAATTTGTTCTAGCCAGCATGAAAAAGAATCATTACTGTGCAAGCCTGTTTCCTTTTTTGGATGTTAAAATAGTGACAAACAGGTATTTCTCTTCCAAGATGTGTTCCAGAGACTCTCCTTTCAAATCAGTGACTTCCCATGGCCAGCAAGTTTACATGAACTGATACTCGGCACAATCAGCAAAACTTGAAATGTATGTGTTTAAAAATGTGAATAAACCTTTTTGTACTTTACCGTTGATACAGTTTCAGTGTTTGCATGATTTAATATGCAAGTGTATCAGCGGAGGAAGCCCAGACAGGTCAGTAACTGGTTTGGCAGCTGCTGACTCATCCAAGTTATCAACCTCATAATGAACATTCAAGGAATGTCAAACAAACAAATTAAGAAATGCTCTAAATATAGTGTACAAGGTCGCTTGGTGAAAAAAGAAATTTATTGAGATAGAGAGCCAACCGTATAGTCAATGACTGGAACCTATAGCCTCATTCCTAAATATAGCAAGAAAAACAAAGGAGATGCCCCCCCCCCCCCTGGACTTTATAGGCATAGGTTGGAAAGCAGAGAGATGCATAAAGAAGTATAATAGCTTAAAGGGGTTGTAAACCTTCATGTTTTTTCACCTTAATGCATATGATGCAAGGTGAAAAAACACCTTCGCAGTCACCGGCCCACCCGAGCCCCCGTTTTACTTACCTGAGCCCCAAATTTCCAAAGGGCGCGATCCCGCATCGTTCTCCCCATGCCTGATTGGCTCTTCGTTGGATAGATTGATAGCAGCGCAGCCATTGTCTCCCGCTGCTGTCAATCAAATCCAATGACGCGGGAGAGAGCTTCCCAGAGAGGGGGTTAGCTCTTGCGGGGAGGAGCCACCGTGGGACCCCAGAAGAGGACGATCAGGGCCACTCTATGTAAAACAAACTGCACAGTGGAGATAAGTATGATATGTTTGTTATTTCAAAAAAAAATTGAAGCTTTAGCACCACTTTAACTTTTTTACGCATCTCTCTGGTTTCCAACCTATGCCTATAAAGTCACAAGGGGCATCTTCTTTGTTTTTCCTTAGTTAAAAAAGGACCATTATCTGTTTTGTGTTACTCAATGGCGGCCTGTCAATGGGGGCGTAGGGCCCCTGTCAATAGGGGGCATAAGTGCCCCCCCGTCCCCCTAAAGCTACACTTAAAAGGGACAATTTTTTTATTTTACTTTTAAGTGTGTGCAGTGTGCTGGACACACAGCTGCTATGGGAAGCTTTACCTCATTCGCAATCACATGATTGCGGGTAACACAATCTATTTTATAAGATAAGTTGGCAGATGATGGACTTTATAGGCATAACACAGATGTGTATAAAAGATAAAGATTTATTACAGAGAGCGTACAAAACAATTTACATTAAAATTCATTGACTATTCATAAATGTGCCTCGGAACAGAAATAACACACCACCTACATAGCAGATATAGTATACTTGGAATAGGGGACCCATAGGTCACTTCCCAATGGTTGATGCACTAGCATAGAAAATGAAAGAGGCGGTGTGTCACAATACATATGATTTTCAATTACTAAGACGATCTATTGGCATTCCTTTAGACTCCCCTCACTCCCACTCTATCATTAGGTTTCAGTAGTGGCTACTGATTGGCACGGTAATAGGACATAGGGCGGTGCATTATTTTCATAGTGGCTACTGATTATCGTGGTACTAGGACGTTGGTGCGGTGCATTAGGTTTCCACTGGAAACCTAATGCATCCGTCCTAGTACCGCCTCTGCGCCAATCAGTAGCCACTTTTGGAAATAATGCCCCGCCCTACCTCCTAGTACCATGCCAAACAGTAGCCACTGTATGGAAAGTTTAATTGCATTAGGTTTCCAGATAGTGATTGGCGCGGTACTGGATGTAGGGCGGTGCTTTTAGAGGAACCGATACATCACTTCCGGTTTCTCGAGTGTGGATGGAGGTCTGAGCAGAGGAGTCAGCCAGCCTGCAGGTGCACTTGGTAATTTACAGTACTGCTAGTGGGAAGAGTGGATGCTGGGCTTAGTTGCAGAGTTTAGCTCAGGAATGCTCAAACTACGGCCCTCCAGCTCTTGCGGAACTACAAATCCCATGAGGCATTGCAAAACTCTGACATTCACAGACATGACTAGGCATGATGGGAATTGTAGTTCCGCAACAGCTGGAGGGCCGTAGTTTGAAGACCCCTGGTTTAGCTGGTGGACTTCACCTTCCAGACTGGTGTGTCATCCTGGGCAGGTGCTAGCAAATTTAAAAGTGTCTGATAACTACTGTAGTGGACCATTGGCATTGCTGATGCGCTGCATCGCTGGGGACCCTCATAATGGGCACAGCAGGTGTATAGACCCGGCTGGGAACTCCGCACAAGAATGACGGGAACCCCTTATAATGGGCACAGCAGCCATCAGGTGTACAGACCTGGGAACTCAGCACAGGGATGGTGGGAACCCTTCATAATGGGCACAGCGAGTGTACAGACACAGGAATGGTGGGAACCCCTCATAATGAGCACAGCAGCCAGCAGGTGTACAGACCTGAAAACTCAGCACAGGGATGGTGGTAACACCTCATAATGCGCACATCAGGTGTACAGACCCAGGAACTCGGCACAGGAATAGTGGGAAATGCTCAAAATGGGCTTAGCGGCCAGCAGGTGTACAGACCCAGGAACTCCGCACAAGAATGGTGGGAACCCCTTGTAATGGGCACAGCAGGTGTACAGACCCGGGAACTCCGCACAAGAATGGTGGGAACCCCTCTTAATGGGCACAGCAGGTGTAGAGACCCGGGAACTCCGCACAAGAATGGTGGGAACCCCTCGTAATGGGCACAGCAGGTGTACAGACCCAGGAACTCAGCACAGGGATTGTGGGAACCCCTCATAATGGGGACAGCAGCCAGCAGGTGTACAGACCCAGGAACTCAGCACAGGGATGGTGGGAATCCCTCATAATGGGCACAGCAACCAGCAGGTGTACAGACCCAGGAGCTCAGCACAGGAATGGTGGGAACCTTTCATAATGGGCACAGCAGCCAGCATGTGTACAGACCCGGGAACTCAGAACAGGGATGGTGAGAACCCCTCATAATGTGCACAGCAGGTGTACAGACCTGGGAACTCGGCACAGGGATTGTGGGAACCCCTCATAATGGGCACAGCAGCCAGCAGGTGTACAGACCCAGGAACTCAGCACAGGGATGGTGGGAATCCCTCATAATGGGCACAGCAACCAGCAGGTGTACAGACTCAGGAGCTCAGCACAGGAATGGTGGGAACCTTTCATAATGGGCACAGCAGCCAGCATGTGTACAGACCCGGGAACTCAGGACAGGGATGGTGGGAGCCCCTCATAATGTGCACAGCAGGTGTACAGACCTGGGAACTCAGCATACAGGGATGGTAGGAACCCCTCATAATGGGCACAGCAGCCAGCAGGTGTACAGACCCAGGAACTCAGCACAGGGATGTGGGAACCTTGCATAATGGGCACAGCAGCCAGCATGTGTACAGACCCGGGAACTCAGAACAGGGATGGTGAGAACCCCTCATAATGGGCGCAGCAGGTGTACAGACCTGGGAACTCAGCACAGGGATGGTGGGAACCCCTTATAATGGGCACAGCAGATTGCAGATCTTGGGAAATCTGAGATTTAACTAGTAGCACCTCTAAGACAGGAAAAAACTGGCAGGTGATGTGTGTCTCCATCATCCACTGAACACTGTAATTACAGTTCTGCGTGGACTGACACTTTAAGCTGAGCTGCAGCATTTTCTGAATGTACTGATTCTGCGCAGGAGCAGAATATTATATTTATTTACACTCAGCAGCACGGGTATGGGGACAGATTTTTTTTCCCTTGTGCACAGCTTCCTCCATCGCCAACATTCCGTCATAATCTGTCAGGTTTTTTTTTTTACCCCCACGCCCTATTTTTAAAACTTGTGCGCAAATTTGTTTATTATTGTGCGCCCCCCCTCTTAGGTTCCACAGTGAGTATAACAAGCATGCTTTACTGCATATACATACGGATTTTACTGTTGTGGGTTTAGTAACACCAGGGGTTCGCCAACCACCTTTTATATAGTATATGCATTGAAAAATTTAAAATCTGACGTACTTTTGCAGAATTTGAGATTCCTAACAAAATTACTATTTATTGTGTAAATGACCAAAAATTGTTGTACTCCATCAGCCAGTTTGTTTTTGTTTTTTTGCAAAATCTTTATTTTTCAGTTTTAACATCCACTAAAAACAGAAAAGTACAAAAAAAAAAAAAAAAAAAAGAAAGGGTATTCATATGTGACAACCTACAAGCACCCCTTGCAACGGGTATACAAATTACAAATCCAAAACAGGTACAATAGACATATCCAAAAGAGTCCACATCAACATCAAACAGCGTAGGGAGAGTACTACCCTATTGGTATACCCCACAAGGGTGCACCGTACCTTACTGACACCCCAGTAAGATTATGTTCTCCTAACCCACTGCATGAGATCATAGTGACAGAATAAAATTAAGTATTCACAAGAAAAGTTTAGATAAAAAAGTTACTACGAAAAAACAAGGTCTTCGGGTCCAACTCTCTGTGCTCAAAAGCCAGGAAAGGAGAACTAAAGGAATCATCTTTCATGCCACATCAAGTAGTCCCTTCATCAGCCATTAAAGTCTGGAGTATAGATAGGGATAGATAACCTTCTGTGTCCTTCACTGAGGTTTACCAGGAAGTCTATACTGAAGAATATTCCCAACATCACTTCAATTATATTCAAACTTGATATGTATCATTCAGATAGTCAATGAAGACTGCCAAAGAAGATAAGGTTAGACACTGACCACATGTTTATGCAAATGGTTACAGTACCACTTTTATTTTAACCTTTACATATTTCGGGAGACTTGCTCAAGATTAAACTATGTAACAGGCCATGATTCGAGATATGGAGTATTCTACTGAAGTACTACAGGGGATGGTTCCCGTGCTCAGCCAAGAGGAGATGTCAATTGCTGTGTCAGTGTGAGTGAAGCTAAAATGAAAGTGATTTAAAAGGGCAAGCTCTGAGATGGATTAAATGCAATTAGAGTTTCCATGACTGACAAATTAGATCAGTACTTTTAAATTACATTACAGTACCAGTAGAGTCAAGATCAATGTATCTTTTTCCATGTTGCCTAAATGCTTTATCTCTTTATGGTGGGTGGTTAAGATGACTAGTGAGATCACCTGTGGACCTTCATGAGAGACTGGGAAAAAAAATCTGCCATAGCAATAGCTCTACATTCTGTTTGTGTGGTCTTCTGTGAGGAGCAGAGTCTCCTCTTCAGCTGCCAACCCTGATTAGGTTTTCAAATCAGAGATGGGATCAAAAAGAATTAGGCCTGGTTCACACTTGTCCGCCAAACGCTCCGACATTGGGAGCGCATGACGTGTGAAAATCAATGTTTCCCTATGGGAGCCGTCTTAACTGGTCCGACACATGTTGGTCTGACTTTGAAGATGCTCCCTGTACTACTTTGGTCCGACTTTGATCCTACTTCATCCCATTGACTATCATTGAAGTCGGATCAAAGTCGGACCGCGGTCTTGCATGATCCAACTTTGGCATGTGACTTGTGCTCTGCTGATCTTGAGGGGGAACTCCACGCCAAATTTTAAATAAAAAACCGGCATGTGTTCACCCTCCAAGAGCATACCAGGCCCTTCGGTCTGGTATGGATTTTAAGGGGAACCCCCTAAGCTGAAAAAACGGCGTGGGGGTCCCCCTCAAAATCCAAACCAGACCCTTACCCGAGCACGCAACCTGGCAGGCCGCAGGAAAAGAGGGGGGAAGAGAGAGCGCCCCCCCTCCCTCCTGAACCGTACCAGGCTGCATACCCTCAACAAGAAGAGACCCCCGGAGTCGGAAGAAGACCCCCGGAGCTGTGTAATAAATTACTTTAAAAACCTGTGTAGTGTTTTTTTATTGACATTTTTTTCCACCAGGTGAATGGGTAGGGGTACGATGTACCCCATACTCATTCAAATAGGGTGGGGGCCGGGGTCTGGGGGCCCCCTTATTAAAGTGAGCTCCCGGATTCCGATAAGCCCCCGACCCGCATACCCCGACAACCAATGGCCAGGGTTGTCGGGAAGAGGCCCTGCCCTCATCAACATGGGGGCAGGGTGCTTTGGGGTGGGGGGGCCGCAGGTCGCCCCCCTGCCCCAAAGCACCAAACCCCCCATGTTGAGGGCATGCGGCCTGGTACGGTTCAGGAGGGAGGGGGGCGCTCTCTTCCTGTGGCCTGCCAGGTTGCGTGCTCGGATAAGGGTCTGGTTTGGATTTTGAGGGGGACCCCCATGCCGTTTTTTCGGCTTAGGGGGTTCTCCTTAAAATCCATACCAGACCGAAGGGCCTGGTATGCTCTTGGAGGGGGAACCCATGCCGGGTTTTTTATTTAAAATTTGGCGTGGAGTTCCCCCTCAAGATTCATACCAAACACAGTGCCTGGTATTGGCGGGGATCCAAGTTGGATCCCCGTTCATTCAAAGTCGGACGTGTGTCGGCTTCAAGTCGCAGGGCAAAGTCGGATCCAAAGTAGGACGGCTGTCGTGTCGCACAAGTGTGAACCCGGCCTTACCCTTGAGAAATTCTAGTGAGAGACAAAATCAGCATGTTAAGGTAAACCTGGATTAAAGTGAATGTAAGCCCTCACATATACCCAGTGAAGTGATTGGCCTCAGGTGATACATATACATATTGAAACAAATCCTCCTACAAAAGTTGTACCTGTCTATCTGCAGACTTCTCTTCTCTACATCTGTTCAAAGTCTAGAATTTATAAAGCTTGTCTGAAGGTTAAAAAAAAGAGGCAGAGAGCTGAAGTTACACTCCGCAGAGCTCAGTGAGGAGAGCTCTGAGAGATTATTGGAGAGAAGGGACACCCCCCCCCCCCTACACAGCACACAGGAACAGAGCTAAAATTGATATTTAGTGCTCTTAATTGAGACAAGTACACACTATAGAGGCATATGCTTTGTTCATATTTCATGCCTGAGGTTTACAACCACTTTAGGGAAGTAAAGGCTGCCATTGTGGACCTCCCCTTTGAGCATATTTGTTTGCTTGGCTGGTATGTTTATTCAAATGTTTCAGTAATTTCATAGTCTGTGGCCTGGGATGCGTATGCAGATTATGGACTGACTGCACCCACACCTGCATGCTTGTTTTGGTCAGTAACTCAAAAAGTATTAAACCCATTGGATGACTTTAACAGCCCGACAACTATGTTTTTTTAGAAGAATGTCACCAATGGTAACTTCTATATTTCTTTCACTACATGCTTACTTTATAACGTAGCCCCCAAGACTCTGTGAATCTTTGGCTGTGGCCTGCTTTAGCTCCTGTAAGATGAACATTGACATATTCCAGAAGCCATGTATCCAATGCTCCTTTAACACTACAGCTGATTCCTAACTAGTTGTTAGTGGAGCTGGCTTTTAACAAAAATCCTGCTGGCTCCTAGACTGGACAACCTGGCCCATGAATCCCATAATAATTTTTTTACTGCTGATATAACTGCTTTAAAGTGGTACTATATAGTGGGGAAAATACCTATTTGATCCCTTGCAGATTTTGTAAGTTAGCCTACTTACAATGAAATGAAGAGGCTATCATTTTTATCATAGGTGTATTTTAAATGATAGAGCCAGAATATCAATTAAAAAAATCCAGAAAAAGAACATGATACAAATTATATAAATTGAGTTGCAGTTCAGTGAGTAAAATAAGTATTTGGTCCCTTACTAACCAGCAATAATTCTGGCTCCTATAGACTGACTACAGTATGTGCTCATGTGGTACACAGATTAGTCCTGTCAATTTAAGAAGGTGCTCCTAACGACAAATCGTTATGTGTATAAAAGATACCTGTCCACAGAATCTCTTTCTTCCATTCAAACCTCACCATCATGGGCAAGACCAAAGCGCTGTCAAAGGACATCAGGGACAAGCAGGGTCGGACTGGCCTATTGGGATACTGGGAAATTTCCCAGTAGGCCACCTGCCCTGCGGCCGCTTTGAGCTGTGGCTGGCTCCCCTCCCCCTCTCTCTCCTATGTCATGTGTCACACACAGCGGGCATCTCCCGCTGTGTGTCACTGAGCTGGGTCTGTGTGTTCGGCGTCGCTGTAACAAAGTCCCGCCCCCCTAGACCAGCTCGTGTAATAGTAGATGGAACACTGATTGAATCAGTGTTTCCGCCTATCACACGAGCCAGTCTAGGGGGGCGGGACTTTGTTACAGCGACGCCGAACACACACAGACCCAGCTCCATGACACACAGGCATGGGTGAGTATGTATTGATGGGTAGTGAGGCTGCATTTGATGCACAGTGTCAGTGAGGCTGCATTTGATGCGCAGTGAGGCTGCAATGATGGGCACAGTGAGGCTGCATTCATGGGCAGTGAGGCTGCATTTGATTGACAGTGAGGCTGAAATCACGGGCACAGTGAGGCTGCATTTATGGACACAGTGAGGCTGCATTCTTCGGCACAGTATGGCTGCATTCACTGGCACAGAAAAGCTGCATGTGATGGACAGTGAGGCTGCATTCATGGACACAGTTAAGCTGCATTCATGGGCACAGTGAGGCTGCATTGATGGGCACAATGAGGCTGCATTTGATGCACAGTGAGGCTGCATTTGATGCACAGTGAGGCTGCATTCACTGGCACAGTAAAGCTGCATTTGATGGACAGTGAGGTTGCATTCATGGGCACAGTGAAGCTGAATTCATGGGCACAGTGAGGCTGCATTTGATGGACAGTGAGGCTGCATTTGATGGACAGTGAGGCTGCATTTATGGGCACAGTGTGACTGCATTCACGGCACAGTGAGGCTGCATTCACGGGCACAGTAAAGCTGCATTTGATGGACACAGTGAGGCTGCATTGATGGGCACAGTGAGGCTGCATTGATGGGCAGTGAGGCTGCATTTGATGGGCACAGTGAGGCTGCATTTGATGAGCACAGTGAGGCTGCATTAATGGGCAGTTAGGCTGCATTAATGGGCACAGTGAGGCTGCATTCATGGGCACAGTGAGGCTGTGAAATAAATATTAGGTGGTTGTGGGTTCCCTCTATTTATTCCATATATGTATTAACTTGTCTATTCCTATAGTTAGCTAGTCTATTAAAGCTCTGATAATGTTACTAAGATAGTACAATGATATAAGGTTAGCTATGAAAATAAACACACTGCTTAGTAAAACAACGTATTATTTATTTCCCAAGAATATAGGAAATGCTAACATAAAAACACTAAAGGGAAATATTACAGAGCATATAAGAAATGAACATCAATGATACGTTACATAAGGTCATCCTCTAGATATTGTCTCGTCAGCTGGGCTCAAAATGGCAAGAGAGAGCCATGAGGCAAAGAGAGCCAAGAGAGAGATTTTCCCTTCTGTGTGCACTTTTAAACTCAATTCATACACTGCCCAGACAAAACCCAATTGCTAGCCCATCTAGGATTCTGACCAATCAAAAATAGTTAAGAGGCAGTCCTCCTTAATATTTTCTGTCCGTCCTGTTGTAGTCCTCTAGGGGCAGCATTCTTCCATGTATCATCACTATGTGACCTGGGTCATCTTCAGTGACTGCTGGCCCATTGATCTTATGTAGCTGAACTCATCAATCATCTTGGCAGCCATTGCTCTCTTTGAGGCTTGTTAATCAAGCATTTCAATCTTTATCACACCAGTTGGTCTAGAGCCAAGCTTATGTTCCCATACTCCCCCTGCCAGGGGACATGACTCTTCTTTCAGATGAAGGTTCTGATTTGTTACAAAGCTTTGATGGGCAACCTGTTACATTCCAGTCAACCCCCAAGACTGACAAGGCTCGGTGTATCCAGATTTCATATTCAAACACATCTTGTATTATGAAATAAAACATATTGCCTTCCAACAGGCTGCATTGATGGGCAGTGAGGCTGCATTCATGGGCACAGTGAGGCTGCATTCATGGGCACAGTGAGGTTGCATTCATGGGCACCGTAAAGCTGCATTTGATGGGCGCAGTGAGGCTGCATTGATGGGCACAGTGAGGCTGCATTTGATGGGCACAGTGAGGCTGCATTTGATGGGCACTGATGAGGCTGCATTTAATGGGCACTGATGAGGCTGCATTTGATTGCCACTGGTGAGGCTGCATTGATCTCTTGTACCCTGTCTGCAGTCTCTGATCATCTCTTGTATCATGTCTGCATTCTCTTACCATCTTTAGTATGATGTCCTCAGTCTCTAACCAACTCCTGTATCATGTCCGCAGCCTCTAACCATCTCTTGTATCATGTCCGCAACCTCTAACAATCTCTTGTCTTATATGACTTCTGCAGTCTCTGAGGGAGTCTGGAGAGGAGTCAAGAGTGGAAGTGCCTCCTGGATGGGGTTTGTAACGGCACCCCAAATACGAAAGGGGGTAACGCCGTTTAGATCCCTTCCCTCTCCTGGACACAACTTCACTGTCGATCCTCCACAGCCAGAAGACCACTTCCCATAGGAATTAATCCTTCCAAAGAACGAGACAACACGCTCTGTATCTTTCCAAAAATAGACTGCCTTTATTGCCAAAAACATTGAAACTCTTATACACATCCAATACTGCATTAACCTTAATGAACAATGGTCCAGCTCCACCCACAACATAACAAAGCCCAATACACATTATTTTGACGTCTGCTAGGAGACAACAGGTTCTAATCCCCTTTATGTTTAAATAACTATGCATGACCTTTATATTCACCAGACTGTCTGTTACTTTACAATACGCACAAGGACACACTTAATTTCCCCAATCCACATCACCACAAACAATGAACAGGTCTTCTAGAAGCTGGAATTCATTAGCATTGCACTAGGCAGACAGGTGATTGAGGCTTAACACCTCAGTATCTCTCAATTAACCTGTTGAGTTCAGAATAAGTAAATAATCCTTTACAGATATCCTTGGGAATATGGTGGATAAATAGTACAGACCCATTTTAGGTAGTCCAAGATATATTTCTTAATGTCCATTATTTCCTGGCTCACCCTGTGTCCAAAGTGACCCTCCTGTCACAGGGATCATGGAAGAAGTCAGACGTGTGTGGACTGTGGGGAGGAGACTATAGGATAAAACCAGAGCCACCAAGCTGGAGCCGCCTGACTGAGCCCTGCACGGGGCATCTGAGAGGAGGTCAGCGACAGCGACCACTTTTACCACTTTTAACTGGAATTTGCTTTTATATATATAAAGCTCTATGTGCTTTCATATTTGTCTTCTCTATATATAATACACTCTTCAAATGTGCATGGTTTTCCCCATAATGAACAAGAAAATAATGACGTTATGATGTTGGGCTGGTATAATAATGCTATGGGGCTGGTATGAATTTTTTTCCAGGGCTGGTCTTTATTCCCAGTCCGGCCCTGGGGACAAGATTGTAAACCTGCACAAGGCTGAAATGGGGTGCAAGACCATCAGCAAGAAAGGAGACAACTGTTGGAGTAATATTTTGCAAATGGAAGAAATACAAAATAACCATCAATCGCCCTCGGTCTGGAGCTCTGTAACGGAACCCCGTCACACTCTGCTTGAGTGCTTCCATCAGTTTACAGCCTCCTCCAGTCTAAACATGAGAGATCAGATAATATAGCCAATCGTACAACACTAGCTGGTAGGAACATGGAGTGTTTATTTGAAAACTCAGACACATACTTTTATATCCCACAGGAGGACATCCCCCTCCTGATCTTATTACCATAACAATACAAACTGTAACTAGAAACATAAATACCTAGTCATTTAACCAGCCTAGGTGACTCCTTGCCCACCCAGCCAATGTTATGATTAATCAGACAATATGTGACCCAATTAACAATGGGACAGACATGCTTAGCAGAAAACACATACCACCATAATAAACAGAAAATAGCAGTAGACCCCCAGCAACAGACTGTCTGGCATTGAGCTCACAACTTACAATACACATTATAACAAGGGTAAACACCCCCCCCAATAGTTTGTTAGGAGACAATATGTGTGTTAATTAGCAATTAACAATTAACCATGGAATACACATCTAAGCAATGCTTTAATCAATCAGGAATTGCAGACATCATGGCAATGGTCTACTACAGGTTATGAGGCAGTGCTCATACAATGTCCCATTTCAAGTATCCCAAACCACATTCTCAGTGTCCATTAAGTAGTTGTCCATCAGTTTCTCGGTCACCCTGTGCCCCTAATAGACACAGGGTAACTTAAACCAAAGAGGAGCCTGGGGAGCTGAAACAAGGGTTTCTCAACCTCTCCAAGGGATTCTGGGTTCCATGGCCCCCCACCCAAAGTGACTCCCATCACAAGCTCCATACAAGATTTCACTTCATGGGGTAGGGATAATCATGAGAAAAGTGAGGGATCAGCCCAGAACTACATGGGAGGAGCTTATGAATGATCTCAAGACAGTTGGTACCACAGTCACCAAACAAACCATTGGTAACACAATATGTCGCAATGGATTGAAATCCTGCATCGCCCGTAAGGTCCCCCTCATCGAGAAAGCACATGTACAGGCCCATCTGAAGATTGCCAATGAACATCTAAATGATTCAGAGAAGGATTGGGAGAAAGTGCTGTGGTCAAATGAGACCAAAATTGAGCTCTTTGACATTAACGTGACTCGCCGTGTTTTGAGGAAATAACATGCTGACTATGACCCTAAGAACACCATCCCTACAGTCAAGCACGGAGGTGGAAACATTATGCTTTGGGGGTGTTTTTCTGCTAAAGGTACAGGCTGACTTTGCTGCATTGAGGGGCCAATGAACGGGACCATATATTGTAAAATCTTGGATGAGAACCTTCTTCCCTCAGCCAGAACACTGAAGATGGGTCGTGGATGGGTCTTCCAGCATGACAATGACCCAAAACATACCCCATAGGCAAAAAAGGAGTGGCTCAAGAAGAAGCAGATTAAAGGGGTTGTAAAGCTTCATGTTTTTTCACCTTAATGCATCGGGAGCGCACTTGCAAGCTAACCCCCTTGGGAGAGCGCTTCCCAGAGGGGGGTTAGCTCTTGCGGGGAGGAGCCGAGATAGCCGCCGAGGGACCCCAGAAGATGAGGATCGGGGCCACTCTGTGCAAAACAAACTGCACAGTGACGGTAAGTATGGTATGTTTGTTAATAAAATAAAAAAACATTCAACCTTTACAACCCCTTTAAGGTCATGGAGTGGCCTAGCCAATCTCCAGACCTTAAAGCGGAGCTCCGCTGTAAAAAAAATATTAAAAGCCAGCAGCTACAAATACTGCAGCTGCTGACTTTTCATAAATGAACACTTACCTGTCCTGGAGTCCAGCGACGTCGGCAGCAGAAGACGAGCAATCACTCGTCTCTCGGCTGCTCCCGCCTCCATCATCGGTGAGGGAATCAGGAAGTGAAGCATTGCGGCTTCACTGCCCGGTTCCCTAGTGCGCATGCGCGAGTCGCACTGCGCCATCCTCACTGGTCCCCGCTGTGTTCTGGGAGCCAAGTGTTTCCCAGAACACAACGGGGGGGGGGGAACTGACGAACTACCCGCAGTTTCTCGCAGAGTGTATGCCCGGAAGTGGGTGCAGATACCTGTCTTAGACAGGTATCTGCACCCCCCTCCCCCCTGAAAGATGCCAATTGTGGCACCGCAGGGGGGGAGGAATCCGATGAGCGGCAGTTCCACTTTAGGGTGGAGCTCCGCTTTAATTCTATAGAAACTTTATGGAGGAAGCTGAAACTTCGAGTTGCCAAGCAACTTTAAGGATTTAGAGAAGCTCTGTAAAGAAGAGTAGACCAAAAACCCTTCTGAGTTGTGTGCAAACCTGCTAACCAACTAAAAATAACGTTTTACCTCTGTGGTTGCAAACAAGGGTTTCTCCACCAAGTACTAAGTCATGTTTTGCTTGGGAATCAAGTACTTATTTTACTCACTGACCTGCAACTTCATTTGTAACATTTGTATCATGTGGTTTGTTTTCTGGATTTTTGGTGGATATTCTGTCTCTATCATTTAAAATACACCTATAATAAAAATGATATGAAAACAGAATTTAAACCTAAAAACACGCAGGTGAAAATTAGGAGAAAATGTAGCGCTAATAAACGAAAATCACTAAACTAATATAATAACATTCACTAGTGAAACTGTGATAATCAAATTGTACTCCACGTGACATGTGATAAAATTCAAAAACAATAGTCCATAAAGTGAAATAATGTTCCAAAGAAGAAAGAAATATTCCAAAAAGAGATGTGTAGTCTTCTTAATAGAGAATATCTTCCACCCCACCGTGCACGTATCAGCTCCCCTTTGAAAATACACTCACCAGCTGTAAATGCCTCCCACTCTCGTGTTCGGCTCAAAGGCTTGCTAGTTAACCACTAGAAGGTGAACGACCATCAGCTGAAAGCTTGTGTGTCAACACAGGATGTTCCATACATGTAAAAATAAAAAGGTGCTCCAATAGTGTAAAATAGTAACGACCAAATTTATTCAAATACACAACCACACTTCAAATATTACACTCACATGATGTGAAAATAAAACCAGCCTTAAATCAATCACAGCAAGCAGAAAAAAGTGTAAGATGGCACTGCAGTGATTTGCGGTCACGGCGGACCCAAGGTGTACGCTCGGTACAGGTCTCTCACCCCCTCCTGAGCTCCGGGTCACAGCAGCCGTGTAGCGTTCTTAGCCTCAGCGTGTCACGATAATGTCAATAATAATGCAGCCATGCACCCGACGTTTCGTCACTAGGACTTATTCATGGGATTGGCTGCTCATTCCCTCACAACTTCCCTTTATGCTTTCCCACCTGCCTCTCACCAGAACTTCAATCCTGCACCTGCACACTTCCTGTGTCCCCATGACCGCAAAGTGCTAACATGCCGATGCCCGGTGACACACAGACATAACAGCTTGCGCTTGTTAGTGTGTAAAAAAATGCAAAACAATAGTTTAAATTAGGGTTGTCCCGATACCACTTTTTTAAGACCGAGTACAAGTACCGATACTTTTTTTCAAGTACTCGCCGATACCGATTACCGATACTTTTTTTCAATGTCATGTGACAGTTTGAAAGATGGGGACTGATAGGTGGCACTTATGGGCACGGATCAATGGCACTTGTGGGCAGTGATAGGTGGCACTTGGGGGCACTGATAGATGGCACTTGTGGGCAGTGATAGGTGGCACTTGTGGGCAGTGATAGGTGGCACTGATTGCACAGAAAGGTGGCACTTGTGGGCACTGATAGGTGGCACTTGTGGGCACTGATAGGTGGCACTTGTGGGCACAGAAAGGTGGCACTTGTGGGCACTGATAGGTGGCACTTGTGGGCACTGATAGGTGGCACTGATTGCACAGAAAGGTGGCACTTGTGGGCACTGATAGGTGGCACTTGTGGGCAGTGATAGGTGGCACTTGTGGGCACTGATAGATGGCACTGATTGCACTATTAGTGCAATCAGTGCCATCTATCAGTGCCCACAAGTGCCACCTATCAGTGCCCATAAGTGCCACCTATCAGTGCAATCAGTGGCATCTACCAGTGCCACCTGATAGGTGGCACTGGTAGATGGCACTGATTCCACTGATAGGTAGCACTTGTGGGTACTGATAGGTGGCTGGCACTGAAATGCTGCGGGGGGTGGGGGAGAAATGACACAGGATTTAAGAAAAAAAACCTGCTGCAACGCCCATCTTGGTACACCCTGCACTCGGCTGCAGTAAGCAACAGCAGACATCTTGTTACACCCAGCCCATATAGCTCGGGCTGGGTGTAACAAGATGTCTGCTGCTGCTTACTGCAGCCGAGTGCAGGGTGTACCAAGATGGGCGTGGGGACGTTCAGCCGCTGACGGCGACCGAATGTGACAGCACCGGTCACCGATCCTGATGCGGCTGTGCCCTGAACCCCTGCCAACTTACCAGGTTCAACTGCAGGTGAGGGACTCGCTCTCCGCCCGCGGACTCCGTCCACCGACTGTGCCCGCCCTCTTCAGCCAGACTCCGCCCGCACTTTCCTCTTCCGCCCTCCCCAGCCACTGACTCCTCCCGTCCTCTCCAGCCAGACTCCGCCCGCACTCCCCCGCCCTCTCTCCTGCCCTCCCCAGCCACTGACTCCTCCCGCCCTCTCCGGCCACAAAAACAAAAAAAAAAGTATCGGGTGAAGCATCGGGAGCATTTGCGCGAGTACAAGTACTCGCGCAAATGCTTGGTATCGGTCCCGATACCGATACTAGTATCGGTATCGGGACAACCCTAGTTTAAATGGTTTAAAGCCTCACTGTTGAGAGTATGGTGTGCAGCAAACTAATAATAATACAAATAAAATGGAACACAAATCCATTTCAAATTTAAAATCATACCTGAAAAGAGAACCACTATAATTTGGTATAATAATTAATGGGGCTTAAGAAGCATCTATTTAGCAGGTCATAATGATTGCTAAAAACTAATTTAACTGTTTCAAAAATACAGGAAAATAATTACATTTATTAAAATTATTAAAATTATTAAAATCTCCTCTAACAAAATAAGGAGGGCTGTCACATACATGATGTAACAATGGATGGTCTCATCAAAAGGGTCGTAAATTAGCCATCCACCGCAACACCCCAAATCCCAGAGCCATTCGGCACATGATGGCAACTGTGCTTCAAATTAACCCCGGATTCAGGTATATTTACAGGCACCAATGGTAAAGCCAAATAAGTTATTTGGCTTTACCATTGGTGCCTGTAAATATACCTGAATCCGGGGTTAATTTGAAGCACAGTTGCCATCATGTGCCGAATGGCTCTGGGATTTGGGGTGTTGCGGTGGATGGCTCATTTACGACCCTTTTGATGAGACCATCCATTGTTACATCATGTATGTGACAGCCCTCCTTATTTTGTTAGAGGAGATTTTAATAATTTTAATAATTTTAATAAATGTAATTATTTTCCTGTATTTTTGATACAGTTAAATTAGTTTTTAGCAATCATTATGACCTGCTAAATAGATGCTTCTTAAGCCCCATTAATTATTATACCAAATTATAGTGGTTCTCTTTTCAGGTATGATTTTAAATTTGAAATGGATTTGTGTTCCATTTTATTTGTATTATTATTAGTTTGCTGCACACCATACTCTCAACAGTGAGGCTTTAAACCATTTAAACTATTGTTTTGCATTTTTTTACACACTAACAAGCGCAAGCTGTTATGTCTGTGTGTCACCGGGCATCGGCATGTTAGCACTTTGCGGTCATGGGGACACAGGAAGTGTGCAGGTGCAGGATTGAAGTTCTGGTGAGAGGCAGGTGGGAAAGCATAAAGGGAAGTTGTGAGGGAATGAGCAGCCAATCCCATGAATAAGTCCTAGTGACGAAACGTCGGGTGCATGGCTGCATTATTATTGACATTATCGTGACACGCTGAGGCTAAGAACGCTACACGGCTGCTGTGACCCGGAGCTCAGGAGGGGGTGAGAGACCTGTACCGAGCGTACACCTTGGGTCCGCCGTGACCGCAAATCACTGCAGTGCCATCTTACACTTTTTTCTGCTTGCTGTGATTGATTTAAGGCTGGTTTTATTTTCACATCATGTGAGTGTAATATTTGAAGTGTGGTTGTGTATTTGAATAAATTTGGTCGTTACTATTTTACACTATTGGAGCACCTTTTTATTTTTACATGTATGGAACATCCTGTGTTGACACACAAGCTTTCAGCTGATGGTCGTTCACCTTCTAGTGGTTAACTAGCAAGCCTTTGAGCCGAACACGAGAGTGGGAGGCATTTACAGCTGGTGAGTGTATTTTCAAAGGGGAGCTGATACGTGCACGGTGGGGTGGAAGATATTCTCTATTAAGAAGACTACACATCTCTTTTTGGAATATTTCTTTCTTCTTTGGAACATTATTTCACTTTATGGACTATTGTTTTTGAATTTTATCACATGTCACGTGGAGTACAATTTGATTATCACAGTTTCACTAGTGAATGTTATTATATTAGTTTAGTGATTTTCGTTTATTAGCGCTACATTTTCTCCTAATTTTCACCTGCGTGTTTTTAGGTTTAAATTCTGTTTTCATATTTATCATTTTAAGTGGCAGCTTTAGTTAAATATATTTTTTCACTTTTTTTGTATTGGCGCAGTGGTGGTACAAGATATTAGGAGTGGTTGTATTTTGATACCTATTTTTATAATAAAAATGATAGACCCTTAATTTCTTTGTAAGTGAGCAATCTTACAAAAACTGCAGGGGATCAAATAATTATATTCCCCACTGTAGGCAAAACGTTTTTATTCATTTTGGATAGAGCAAGGGGAACAAGGGAGGGTTTTAACCCGTCAAGCCTCGTACACACGGCCGAGATTCTCGTCGCAGAAAAAAACGTCGTTTTTCTCGAAGGTTTTCTTGTCAAGTTTGACGTGATTCTTGTGACGCTTTCCTTGCATACACACTGTCGTTCCAAAATCTCGTCGGTCTAAAAACGCGGTGACGTACAACACGTACGACGGCAGTATAAAGGGGAAGTTCAATTCTCATGGCGTCCTGCCTTGGGCTCTTGGGCTGCTTTTGCTAATCTCGTGTTGCCGCGTGTTAGTTAAAGTTTGGGAAGAGACGATTCGCGCTTTTCAGACTTCGTGCTTTCAGTTTGTTTTCTGTGGTTCAGTAGGTGCTTGTGGGTTCGTATCTTGTCTTTCAGGGCGAGTAGTCAGGTCCAGTGGCGGCTGGTGCTCAAATTTTTTGGGGGGGCGCAAACAAACTGAAAAAGTAATAAAATCATCAATTGCCACCACTGTGCCCATTAAACGCAGCCACTGTGCCCAAACGCCACTAGTTTGCCCCCAAATGCAGCCAGTTTCTCCCCCATAATACAGCCAGTTTCTCCCCCATAATGCAGCCAGTTTCTCCCCCATAATGCAGCCAGTTTCTCCCCCATAATGCAGCCAGTTTCTCCCCCATTATGCAGCCAGTTTCTCCCCCATATGCAGCCAGTTTCTCCCCCATATGCAGCCAGTTTCTCCCCCATATGCAGCCAGTTTCTCCCCCATAATGCAGCCAGTTTCTCCCCCATAATGCAGCCAGTTTCTCCCCCATAATGCAGCCAGTTTCTCCCCCATAATGCAGCCAGTTTCTCCCCCATAATGCAGCCAGTTTCTCCCCCATAATGCAGCCAGTTTCTCCCCCATATTGCATCCAGTTTCTCCCCCATATTGCATCCAGTTTCTCCCCCATATTGCATCCAGTTTCTCCCCCATATTGCATCCAGTTTCTCCCCCATAATGCATCCAGTTTCTCCCCCATAATGCATCCAGTTTCTCCCCCATAATGCAGCCTGTTTCTCCCCCATAATGCAGCCTGTTTCTCCCCCATAATGCAGCCTGTTTCTCCCCCATAATGCAGCCTGTTTCTCCCCCAATATGCAGCCTGTTTCTCCCCCAATATGCAGCCAGTTTCTCCCCCAATATGCAGCCAGTTTCTCCCCCAATATACAGCCAGTTTGTCCCCCATAATACAGCCAGTTTGTCCCCCATAATACAGCCAGTTTGTCCCCCATAATACAGCCAGTTTGTCCCCCATAATACAGCCAGTTTGTCCCCCATAATACAGCCAGTTTGTCCCCCATAATACAGCCAGTTTGTCCCCCATATGCAGCCTGTTTCTCCCCCAATATACAGCCAGTTTCTCCCCCAATATACAGCCAGTTTCTCCCCCATAATGCAGCCAGTTTATCCCCCATATGCAGCCAGTTTGTCCTCATAATACAGCCAGTTTCTCCCCCATATGCAGCCAGTTTCTCCCCCATATGCAGCCAGTTTCTCCCCCATATGCAGCCAGTTTCTCCCCCATATGCAGCCAGTTTCTCCCCCCATATGCAGCCAGTTTCTCCCCCCATATGCAGCCAGTTTCTCCCCCCATATGCAGCCAGTTTCTCCCCCATAATACAGCCAGTTTCTCCCCCATAATGCAGCCAGTTTCTCCCCCATAATGCAGCCAGTTTCTCCCCCATAATGCAGCCAGTTTCTCCCCCATAATGCAGCCAGTTTCTCCCCCCATATGCAGCCAGTTTCTCCCCCCATATGCAGCCAGTTTCTCCCCCCATAATGCAGCCAGTTTCTCCCCCATAATGCAGCCTGTTTCTCCCCCAATATACAGCCAGTTTATCCCCCATAATACAGCCAGTTTGTCCTCATAATACAGCCAGTTTGTCCCCCATAATACAGCCAGTTTGTCCCCCATAATACAGCCAGTTTGTCCCCCATAATACAGCCAGTTTGTCCCCCATAATACAGCCAGTTTGTCCCCCATAATACAGCCAGTTTGTCCCCCATATGCAGCCAGTTTCTCCCCCATATGCAGCCAGTTTCTCCCCCATATACAGCCAGTTTCTCCCCCAATATACAGCCAGTTTCTCCCCCATAATGCAGCCAGTTTCTCCCCCATAATGCAGCCAGTTTCTCCCCCATATGCAGCCAGTTTCTCCCCCATATGCAGCCAGTTTCTCCCCCATATGCAGCCAGTTTCTCCCCCATATGCAGCCAGTTTCTCCCCCATATGCAGCCAGTTTCTCCCCCATATGCAGCCAGTTTCTCCCCCATATGCAGCCAGTTTCTCCCCCATATGCAGCCAGTTTCTCCCCCATATGCAGCCAGTTTCTCCCCCAAATGCAGCCAGTTTCTCCCCCAAATGCAGCCAGTTTCTCCCCCATAATGCAGCCAGTTTCTCCCCCATAATGCAGCCAGTTTCTCCCCCCATATGCAGCCAGTTTCTCCCCCCATATGCAGCCAGTTTCTCCCCCCATATGCAGCCAGTTTCTCCCCCCATATGCAGCCAGTTTCTCCCCCCATATGCAGCCAGTTTCTCCCCCCATATGCAGCCAGTTTCTCCCCCCATATGCAGCCAGTTTCTCCCCCCATATGCAGCCAGTTTCTCCCCCCATATGCAGCCAGTTTCTCCCCCCATATGCAGCCAGTTTCTCCCCCCATATGCAGCCAGTTTCTCCCCCCATATGCAGCCAGTTTCTCCCCCCATATGCAGCCAGTTTCTCCCCCCATATGCAGCCAGTTTCTCCCCCCATATGCAGCCAGTTTCTCCCCCCATATGCAGCCAGTTTCTCCCCCATAATGCAGCCAGTTTCTCCCCCATAATGCAGCCAGTTTCTCCCCCAATATACAGCCAGTTTCTCCCCCAATATACAGCCAGTTTCTCCCCCATATGCAGCCAGTTTGTCCTCATAATACAGCCAGTTTGTCCCCTATATGCAGCCAGTTTGTCCTCATAATACAGCCAGTTTGTTCCCCCCAGCCCTGCACTTACCTTCCTCGAGTCAGCGCCGTCCTTCTTCCGTCCTCGATGTCTTCTCCCGCCCTCGATGTCACTTCAGCCAATCAGGTTACCGGTAACCAGACCCGGTGAACCTGATTGGCCAGGGAACGCACCCCTGTGCGTCCTCTCATTAGATATTTAGAAGCCGATTACAGCCCTCAAGGGGCCAGCCATCTGAATAGTGGGCGGCAGCAATACATAGGTTCATGCAATGCATGAACCTATGTATTGTTGTGGTGAGTGACGGCCGGGCGCAGAAGCGAGCGGTAGCGGCGCTTCTGCGCCCACTATCGTCGCGCCGCCATGTGTGAAAAAAAGACATAAAAAAAAAAACTCTTAAAGGGCCCGTTTTTTTTTTTTTTGGTGACCACAGGAGGGGGGGGGGGGGGCGGCGCCCGGGCGCCCCCTATGGACGGGCCGCCACTGGTCAGGTCGTATCTGTTTTTCAGTGCGTTCTTGTCCACTCGTTTCTGATTTTCAGGTCGTTCTTCATAGGCCTTGCTGTTCTTCAGTGCGTTCTGTTTAGTTCATTCTGATCAGACAACCGTTTTTTAGCCATGTTGCATATACGTTCTCATCGTAGAGATCGTGTTGTGTACAGACTTTGTGTGTCTGTTGGTCTTCTTGTCTTGGACCAAGACGAGTCTATGAATAGGGTGAGGAGGAGTTCATGGACCAAGAATTGGTTGCTCCAGCGGGACCAATTCTCTCACATGCCTCTGCTTCGGGAGATCGTGGAGAATAATCCTGAGGACTACAGGAATTTTCTGCGGATGTCTGACCCCGTTTTTCAGCATCTGTTGGCTTTGGTGTCCCCCTATATTACCAGGCAGGACACCGTTATGCGGGAAGCCATCAGTGCTGAGCAGAGGCTCATCGCCACGTTGCGTTACCTGGCAACAGGGAGAAGTCTGCAGGACCTGAAGTTCACCACAGGCATCTCCTCCCAGGCTCTGGGCGTCATAATCCCAGAGACCTGCTCTGCCATCATCCAAGTCCTGCAGGATGACTATATGAGGGTAAGTTTTCGCATTTAATATCACATTCTATGTATTTCATGTATGATAATGTATTGTATTTCTTTCATCCTTCCCTAATTAGCATGATTGTAATATGCTGAGAATGTCCCCTTTGTCCCCATGCATGCTGTACTTTTTTAAGTAATTTTTTGGCCTACATGCATTTTTACCTTCACTTACCTCTCCAGCATGCTCTCCTGGGCCCAAACACATCTAGCCTAGTCTGTTAACAATGTATTTTTTCATATCCATTGTAGACCCCCCCCCCCCTCAAATGTTTAACTCATTTTCCTGAATGTGATTTTTGGGGGGTTCCAAACTCATCTAGCCCCCCCCCCAAAGAAAATCAATGGGTCATCAGAGGGGGGTGAGCAATGTGAGAATTGAGATTTTTTTTTTAAGAATCCTTAACCAAAATGTTATACTTATGTTGGCCACAAATGTTTTTGTATAATCTGCTTGCAATGTTATTTGCAAAAGTACTGATTTTTTTTAATCTTGTTTGATTCCCCAGCTTCCTTCCACGCCACAGGAATGGCAGACTGTGGCAATGGAGTTTGCCAGGCGGTGGGACTTCCCCAACTGCAGAGGAGCCATCGACGGGAAGCACGTCCACATCGTGCCACCACCCCGTTCGGGCTCCTTTTTCTACAATTATAAGGGGTTTCATAGTATCGTGCTGATGGCGGTGGTGTCAGCACAGTATGAATTCCTCTATGTGGATGTGGGGAAGAATGGCCAGATGTCGGATGGGGGAGCCTTCGCCCAGACGGAGTTTGCTCTTCGTCTACAGAGTGATTGCCACCGGATGCAGGGAATGTGGAAGGACTCCCCTTTGTCTTTTTGGCTGATGAAGCCTTTGGCCTGGGTCGGCATCTCATGAGGCCTTCCCCCCAGAGGACCCTCACCCCGGAGAGGAGGGTCTTCAACTACCGGCTGGCCAGAGCCCGAAGAGTTGTGGAGAATGCCTTTGGGATAATGGCCCGCCGGTTCCATCTATTTTTAACTCCAATTAACCTTGCGGGGTACAAATTGAACTATATTGTTTTTTGCTGTTGTGTTCTGCACAATTTTTTAAGGAAGAAATCTCCTACTTATATGGCCACAGTTGGGCCCGAGGCCGGACTTGCTTCGGACAATGCCCTGCCGGGCCTGGAACATGTCCGTGCTGGCTTGCCCCCCCAAAGTGCCCGTGCAATACGGCAGAAATATGTGGATTATTTCATGGGTAGGGGGGCCATTCCAATGCCAGAGGATCATTCCTAGTTTTATCTTTGAACAAAAATAAAAAATATCTGAACTTTAAATTTGTAGTTTTGCTTTGTTTATATTTGAGGTGTGTGCTACTTTTTCAAAGTGTACTTGTAGTGCCAAGTGTATTTTCCTTAGTAAACACCAAATATTTCACTGCTAACACCAAAACTAAATCCAAAAAAGGTTATAGTGGTTAAAAAAAGAGCAGCCACGCTTTTTTTGGCTTGTATTTTACAATCACACATGTTTTTTTTTTTTAACATTTTTTATGTCTCTACATTTTAGAAACCCATTTTTGGCTTTTCACCTAACATGGCAAATTTTGGTGCTAATTAAATTACAAAAACTCTCCTCAACATTCCTCAAAATACAACAATGTTTAACATATATAGGCAAGATCTCAGACCTTTTTTTTTTTTTAAAAAACAAATGTCTATCTGCCCTTCATCAAAGATGGAGTGTTGTCACCCCTGAACAAGACAAAATTCGAAGATGCACACAATTTTAGGGTGGGTAAAATAGGTTATTTCCTTCCTCATCCCTATTGTCAACATGTGCTACCCGCCATCATGGGGGATCATTCTACATGTTTTGTGGGGGCAACCCCTTCTTCCTTTCACCTACTTTAGTTGTGAGGAAGAGGTTGCACCCCCAAAACACGTACATGGAGATCCCATGATGGCAGATAGCACATGTTGACCCACTGTGTGCATCTTCTAAATTTGTTTTTGCGACAAAGTGCTACAAAAGTGACCAAAAACTAGCAAAAAAACCCGGTGTTTTAGTCTATTCGCCCCAACACATCTATGATGTCCTTAAATGTATTCTCCATATCATGAGTCCTTTTTTTCATGAAGTCCAGTTGAGTACTACAATCCATTACTTGTTGGATGAGTCTTTGTGCACTATCCCTGGAGGATCATGGAATTTCAGCAACATATTCATCCCCTAAAATAAAAATATAACAATCTCCAGGCCTACATCTCTTTTACCTGAAGCTGTGGTGACAGATACTGACCTGTTGTAGTGACAAGTTCCACCACCTCATCCACCTCTACTTCCTCCAATTCTCCTTTCTCCACCTCTCCTTTATCCAATTCGACTTCCTCCACATCCTCAGGTTGGGCTTGTTGGGGAGGTTGGGGTTCCTGGGCTCTGAGGAGTGGTGTCCTCCCAGCAGGACCGCCATCAGGGGGGTACAGGCAGTACACCTGTAAGGGGCCCGGATGGCCCCCCCTTTATTTATTTTTATTATTTATTTTTATTTTTTTTGTAAGGGGCCCAGAGGTCCCGAGGGGCCCGGAGTTCCCCAGGGCCCCGAATGTCAACCCCCATTTAAAAATAAAAAAAATTATAATTTTTTTTTATTATTAATTTTTTTATTTAATTTGTTTTTTTATTTATTTTATTTCATTTTTTATTTTTTTTGTAAGGGGGCCAGAGGTCCCCAGAGGCCCGGAGGTCCCCTGGGCCCCGGATGGAAACCTCCCTTTTTTTAATTTATTTTTTTATAATTTTTTTTATTAAATTTAATTTTTATTTATTTATTTTATTTAATTTTTTCTTTTTTTTTGTAAGGGGCCCAGAGGTCCCCAGGGTCCCGGATGGAAACCTCCCTTTTCTTTTCTTTTTTATAATTTATTTTGTATTTTTTTATGTAAGGGGCCCAGAGGTCCCCAGGGCCCTGGATGGCAACCCCCCTTCTATTTAGTTTTTTTGTTCTTCTGTTTTTTTTGTGTTCGTCAGCACCCAAACCCCCTGCTTCTCAATTCGTGGCACCCCCCCCGCTTCTGAATTTGCGGAACCCCCCCCCCCCCCCCTGGTTCTCCTCAGCTCCAGGGGGCCCATGCCTGAAGCTGTGTAATTCCTGATGGCGGCCCTGCCTCCCAGTATTCTCTCCCCTATGAGATTGAAACAAATGGTACAGTTAACACACATATATGAAGTCATAACTAGGAATATGAAACATTGCTTGCAGGTGGGGTACACTTGTCTGTTTTGGCACAGTTCCAAGCTGAAGACCAGATTGGAGAATTTAACAAAGCTGGAATAATGTCCCTTTTGTGACAATTTTCTCACATGGGTACCCCCCACCCCCAGTACCCACTGTAGCACCTGTGGTGGACACCCTCAAAAGGTTGTTCTGGTGGCCCACACTATAGTGCTCCTGTGAGTGCAGATGTGTAAACAACTGCTGAGTAGTGATGAGCCGAACACCCCCGGGTTCGGTTCGCACCAGAACCCGCGAACGGACCGAAAGTTCGTACGAACATTAGAACCCTATTAAATACAATGGATGCGAACGTTCGAATTCTAAAGTGCTAATTATAACAACTATTATGCATGTTATTGTCCTAAAAAGGGTTTGGGAACCCGGGTTCTGCACCAGGGGACATGTATCAATGCAAAAAGAAGTTTTAAAAACGGTCGTTTTTCGGGAGCAGTCATTTTAATGATGCATAAAGTGAAAAAAAAAAGTCAAATATTCCTTTAAATATCGTACCTGGGGGGTGTCTAAAGTATGCCTGTGAAGTGCCACGTGTTTCCCGTGTTTAGAACTGTCCCTGCACAAAATGACACTTCTAAAGGAAAAAAAAGCCATTTAAAACTGCTTGCGGCTTTAATGTAATGTCTGGTCCCGGTAATATGGATGAAAATCTTTAAGAAAAATGGCATAGCTACCCCATGACCCCCCCCCCCCCCCCCTACCCCAGCCCATTACCAGCCCCTTTGGGTCTTGTATGGATATTAAGGGGAACCCCGCACATAAAATTAAAAAGGCCCTATATACTCTGAACGGCCGTATACAGGCGGTGCATACAAGACAGGGACTGTAGGTTTGTTCTTATGTAGAATCTGTTTGTAATTTTGAACAGGTACATTGTTTAAGTGTAGCTCCAGCCCAAAAATCTATTTTTAAACTTTTTGGAAAACATAGGTAAGGGTTATCACCCCTGTAACATTTGTTTTGCTGTCTGTGCCCCTGTTCAGAACATTTCACCTCACTTTCCATCCCAATGACAACTGTTTTTGAAATGTGGTGTTTTTCTTGAAACAAGGATTGCTGATAAAGCATCAGTACAGAGGAGACACCTTTCTCCCATATTAATTCTTACAGGAGAGAATTTTCCTTCCTAGGGGTAGATTTCCTCTCACTTCCTGTTGTCTTCTTGCGTTTGCAAGTAGGAGTCGTTTGTAAGTTGGATGTTTGAAAGTAGGGACCTGCCGTAGATACTCTGCAGAAATAGGCCCCTTAGTTGTTGGTGTTGGCACAACACTGTAAGCACTCACAGTTACTCTTGGTTGGTGCTGGAACGCCCTGCTGTCAACTATTATATCAGGAATTGTAATTACATATAATTGTTGAACAGTGGTAGTAAAAATTGGGCCTTTGATGGTGGTGCTGGTGCCACAACACTGTAAGCCCTGACAGTTACTCTTGGTGGGTGCAGCAATGGGCCCTGCTGTGAATTATTAGATCAAGAATTGTAATTGCATGCCCCTGTTGAACAGGGGCTGAAAAATTGGGCCTTTGGTGGTGGTGGTGGTGTTGACACAACACTGTAAGCCCTCAGAGTTACTCTTGGTGGGTGCAGGAATGGGCCCTGCTGTGAATTATTAGATCAAGAATTGTAATTACATGCCCCTGTTGAACAGGGGCTGAAAAAATAGGATTTTTATAACAGCTTACCTGTAAAATCCTTTTCTTGGAGTACATCACGGGACACAGAGCGACATAGTCATTACTAATGGGTTATATAGTTACCGTCAGGTGCTGGCACTGGCAACTTCCAAAACCGGAAGTACCCTCCCCTATATAAGCCCCTCCCATCCGGGAGCACCTCAGTTTTGTAGCAAAGCAATAAGTGTCCCCAAAGAGGGGCGGGAGCTCTGTGTCCCGTGATGTACTCCAAGAAAAGGATTTTACAGGTAAGCTGTTATAAAAATCCTATTTTCTTTCTCGTACATCACGGGACACAGAGCGACATAGTCATTACTAATGGGATGTCCTAAAGCAATGCCAAATGAGGGGGGGGATACACCATATATAAGCTGAGCGCTATCAGACATGAGGATCTTTTGCGGCCTGCAACACACTGCGCCCAAAGGCGACATCCTCCTGACTTCTAACGTCCACCTGGTAGGACCTAGTAAACGTGTGTACCGAAGACCATGTTGCAGCCTTACAGATTTGAGCCAGGGAGGCCTGGTGATGCACTGCCCATGAAGTTCCAACTGCTCTCGTGGAGTGCGCTCTAACTTTGAACGGAGGCGGTCTCCTTCTCAAGCCATAAGCTTGCATAATGACCTGTCGAATCCACTTGGCTAAAGTAGACTTTGACGCTGCCTGACCCTTTCTGGGGCCTTCCGGCAGAATAAACAAAGTATCCGTTCTGCGAATCTGAGCAGTGGCTTTTAGATAAGCTTTAACTGCTCTTACTACATCCAAAGAATGCAATAACTTTTCCTCTACCGAAGTAGGTTTGGGGAAAAAAGAAGGAAGAACCACATCTTGGTTCAAATGAAACCTCGATACCACCTTAGGAAGAAAGGCTGGATGAGGACGTAACACTACTCTGTCCTTATGGATAACCAGATATGGCTCCTTACAGGACATAGCTGCTAATTCCGATACTCTTTTAGCCGAACAAATGGCTACTAGAAAAATCAATTTCCTGGTGAGAAGCACCAAGGAAATATGCTGTAATGGTTCAAATGGTTGTTTCTGTAGAACCGACAGAACCAAGTTTAGATCCCATGAACATATGGGAATATTAACCGGAGGCCTAATACGCATCACTCCTTGTATAAAGGCTTTGACTAGTGAATGCGAAGCCAAGGGCCTTTGAAAAAATATTGACAAGGCCGAAATCTGACCCTTGATAGTACTCAAGGCAAGCTTCCTATCTACAGCCCACTGTAGGAAGTCCAGAATCCTACCTATTACGTACTTATGTGGATGCCATTTCTTGGCCTCACACCACGCGATGTACGCCTTCCAGATTTTATAGTAGATCTGCCTGGATACCGGCTTCCTGGCATTGATCATGGTAGATACCACAGCATTAGAGAGCCCTCTCTTTTTTAGAATGTGGGCTTCAATAGCCAGGCCGTCAAACCTAGGGCTGGTAAGGAAGGGTGGTATATCGGTCCTTGCGAAAGCCGGACGACGTGGGAGAGTCCAAGGACTCCCCACTGAAATTTTACAATCTCCGCGTACCACGCTCTTCGGGGCCACGCTGGAGCCACCGGAATCACTGGTTTCTTTTCTACCCTGATTCTGCGGAGTAATCGAGGTAACCATTGTGGCGGTGTGAATGCATATATCAGCTTGAACTGATCCCCAGGGAACACTAGGGCATCCGAGCCGCAAGCTAGGGGATCCCTTGTCCGAGAGACAAACCTATCCCCCTTTGCGTTGAATCTGGATGCTAGAAGATCTACATCCGATGTTCCCCACCGCTGACATATTGTCCAGAAAACCTCGGGGTGAAGGGACCCTTCCTCTGGGCCTAATTGCTGGCGACTTAGAAAAGTCCGCCTTCCAATTCTCCACTCCTGGAATGAATACCGCAGATATGGCTGGGACATATTTTTCCTGCCCATTTCAGGATGTAATTTACTTCCCTCTGGGCTGCACGACTCCTGGTGCCCCCCTGATGATTGATATATGCCACTGCTGTGGCATTGTCTGATTGAATTCTGACAGGGGACCCTTGGAGTTTGGATGTCCATGCTACTAGGGCATACCGGGCTGCTCGTATCTCTAAGAGATTGATGGGCAGGGCCTTTTCTGCATCCGACCATCTGCCCTGGAGAGACTATTGCTCCAGTACTGCTCCCCAGCCTATAAGGCTGGCATCTGTAGTGACCACCTTCCAAGAAATCGGACTGAAGGATTTCCTTTTTTCCAGATTCTGGGGAACCCACCACCAACAGAGGCTCTTGCGAACGGAAGGGGACAAGGACATTGTAAGTCTAGGGCCTGAACTTTTTTGTTCCAGGCTGACAGTATGGCCCCTTGCAAATTCCTTGAATGGAATTGACCGTAGGGTACTGCTTCGAATGATGCCACCATTTTTCCCAGCAGCCTCATATACAGGCGTATGGACGGCTGTCTTTTTTGTACCCACTAAGTGGATCAAATCTTTCAAAGACAACACCTTTCCTCGAGGCAAGAATATTTTTCTCTGGCCTGAATCCAACCTTAGCCCCAAGTATTCCAGACTTTTGACTGGTTTTTAGGGCTGACTTGTCTCGGTTGATAATCCAACCGTGAGATTCCAGATACTTGATCGTCTTGTGAACGACCACGTCTAGTTTTTTCACTGAGTGGTCTATCAGCAACAAGTCATCCAGATATTTTTGGTGGACTGGAAAGGTGGGAATGTGCAAATAAGCATCTTTGATGTCGATCGTGGCTAACCAATCCTCCCCTTGTAGGGCAGTGGCCACCGATCGGATCGACTCCATCGGAAAGTCCTGATATACAGGAATTTGTATAGCCCTTTTAGAATTAATATGGGCCTCCCGTCCGCGTTTGCTTCGGGACTGTAAAGAGGTTTGAGTAAAACCCGAACCCTCATTCTTCCAGGGGAACCTCCATAATTACTCCTTGGAGCAATAGTTGTTCTAGTGCCAACAGGAGGGACTCTCTCTTCCGGGGATCCCTTGGCACGTTTGACCTCAAAATGGGAAGGAGGAGAGTCTTTTAACTCCAAACTGTATCCCAAACCTACTGCGGAGAGCACCTATCTGTCTTGATCGTGTCCCGCCAGGTCTCTTTGCGAACAACTGGAGTCCTCCCCCCACCCGACTGAGTGGGGGCTTCAATGAATTTAACTTTGGGGGAGGTTTTGTACCTCCCCTGACCCAGGGTTTCTCATTACCCTGCTACTGTCCCTGTTTTTTACCCCCGGGATTTGACCGAGGAGGCCGTCGGAACTGTTACACAGCCGATGCCCCAGGGACTGGAGAAGCAGGCCTCTTAAAGAGGGACCTCTAACTCTGCTTTTAACCGGCAAGAGCGTATTTTTACCGCTGGAAATTTTCTGGATATATTTGTCCAGGTTTTCCCTGAATAAGCGTTCACCATGAAATGGGACGCTAACCAGCCATTCTTTACAGGGAGCTTCAGCAGACCAGTTTCTGAGCCATAGGAGCCTACGCATATGTACTATAGACAGCGTAAGGCGGGAGGCCTGATGGACTGAATCCTCTATGGCGTCAACCGCAAAGCCTAAGGCTCTAGGTAGATCGGCTAGGGCAAAGCCTGCTGATCTGTCAAGTCCCTCAAGACCTGTTTCAACTGATCCTTCACTGCTTAGCAGACCCCAATAGCTGCTACTGCTGGTTGTATCACCAAGCAGATTTTCATAAGGACTCCAATCTTTTATCTATTGGGTTCTTGAACATTTGGACATTATCCACTGGACATGTCAGTGATTTATACATACAAGAGATGGCTGCGTCCACTGTAGGGACCTTCCATTTCTTTTTCTTTTTTTTTTTTTTTTGATGAACTTATCCTCCATGGGATAGACCACCGGAAATCTCTTGGGGGAATAAATATTTTCTCAGGACGTTCCCAATCCTGGTAAATGAGCCCTTTCAGTAAAGGGTGAAGTGGAAAAGAACAAACAGTCTGGGGGCTTCTAGCGACCCCAACGAGGATACAGTAGTGGTTGATGGTTCCGCAAGGTGCATTTTTAAATGCTGATCGGACCATGTTAGTCAGAGACTGAACCCATAATCTTTCAGCTTGAGATGCTGAGAAAAGGTTCCCCCACTGTTGATTCCTCTATAACAGAATCAACCTTATCCTGATCCCCTTCAGGCAGGTCGATCCCTGTATGAGACTGTTGCTCTGCTAACAGGCACTCTGAAGGAGGAGACGGAGATCGGGCGTGCTTTCCCTGACAGGGAGGCAGCGATAAATTTTGACAATCTCTCTCTAATCCTCCCAGAGCTGAGGAAAAAACCTCCTCTGTTACATACACAGGAGCAGGTGACTGAGGACAGCCACAGTACCAAGTACCCCTGCGGGGTCTCTACGGTCACTTACCTCTGAACTTCAGGGGAGACTGGTGCAGCAGGAGTATGCCCAAGATCCTCAGAGCCCGATGAGACCCCCTTCGCTTCCTGGAAGATTCAGTTCCGGAGCTACTGGACGGCATATTCCTAAGCCTAAAGCTGAGGTATTCCAGCCGTAATACACCACTTTTACTGAGAATAGTCTAGCACAATTGCTGCTATATCACAGTTGGTGTCTACTAATGTGCCTTTCTAGGGGATGCCTGTATCAACCGCTTGCTGTATGCCTTTAAATGTTGCCAGTTCTGTCTCTGTACTTCATAGCCAGCTTACTGCAATAATGTGGCTTTTTAAAAACCTGCTGGGACGCCCGCACATGCGCAGAAGCGCTGCGGCGCGCACAGAGCGTCATGCCCCAGGCCCCGCCCCTTTTTCCGGCCACCTCTATATATAGAGGCGCGTGCACGCGCACGGCCACGTGCGCCTCGGCGCTAATTTTCAAACATGGAAACCAGGGACAGGAGCCAGGGCCCCCTTTGCCGCAGGCCGGGGGATAGACGAACACTGCAACATGGCAGAGGAAACAGTTTCCTGTAGGAGAACTCACCAGCTGCCTGGACTTTGCTCTCTGAGAAGAAACTAGTCCATATGACAAGAAAAACATTCCACAGCGGCCTCTAGTGGACAAACACAGGTACCGCAGTTTAATATACTAAACATATATAAAAAAACATTCTTTTTTTTTTTTTTTTTTCTTGACCACCATTAAAAATTATTACATTTTTTTAGTAGTTACAGGCATGCACAGATATTAGCGGGAATACCGTTAGGTAACAGACAGAAAGACAAATTAGGCTTGGGGGTCCCCCAATAGAACCAAGTTCCTGGGGGCCCCCACTTACCTGTTCCCCGCCGCAGGACTTTGTTTGGTCCACAAAAGCCCAAACTTCACCTATCACGGCAGGCATTGTAATCAAACCTTCAGGGACCGGGTTCCCAAGGATTCCACTCCCCTGGACCTGTATAGCACCCTGCACAGAAAACATCTTGGTCGTGGGTATGACCAGAGCTCTGGATCCCAGGGTCCAGCTCTCCTAAGAGAAGCATTACAGGCAGAACCTTGCTCTTCTCTGCAAGGCCCGGGTACCGACCGTTTAGCTATGAAGCTTTTTTGGTCGGATCCGGAATAGCTTACTGAGGCCCAAAAGAACCTGTACGCAAGCTCAGTGAAAAACACATGTTTCTTCTTGGCCAACACCTTAGACACTGGCAAAAAACTGAGGTGCTCCCGGATGGGAGGGGCTTATATAGGGGAGGGTACTTCCGGTTTTGGAAGTTGCCAGTGCCAGCACCTGACGGTAACTATATAACCCATTAGTAATGACTATGTCGCTCTGTGTCCCGTGATGTACGAGAAAGAAATTGGGCCTTAGGCACTGGTGGCACAACACTACAACCCCTCACAGATACTGTACTTGGAGCACAGCAATGAGCCCTGTTGCAAAGTATTGCTTCAAAAATTGTAATGACACGCCCCTGTTAAACAGGGGCTGAAAAATTGGGCCTTAGCCACTGGTGGCGGCACCCATAAACAAAAATGATCTTCCAAGCTATCATCATCAATCGTATCATTGAGGACTCGGAGGAGGAGGATAGCCAGTCAACATAACAGCACAGACACTCAGCATCAGCATCAGTCTTGAAGGGATGTGACATGTTAAAATCAATTAGTCTGTTATATCAGCATCAGGTGTGTGGTAGCTGGTGGTGATCCAAGACTGGTTCATCTTGATGAAAGTCAGTCGATCAACCGAGTCGGTGGACAGGCGCACCCTGTGATCCGTGACAAATCCTCCAGCAGCACTGAATGTGCGTTCCGAAAGAACGCTGGATGCAGGACAGGCCAGTAGCTCAATTGCATACTGTGCAAGCTCTGGCCAGTGATCCATCCTCAAGACCCAGTAAGCCAGAGGATTTTCGGTGGGGAAGGTGTCCAAGTCTGACCTTGCCCCTAGATATTCCTGCACCATGTTTATCAGACGCTGGCGATGGTTGCTGGAACCAATCATACTTTGGGGCTGCGGACTAAAGAATTGTCTGAACGCATCGGTCAGACGGCCACCTTCCCCACCGCTCCTTCTTTGACTGGCCGAAGCCTCAGCAACTCGTTGTCCTGGACCAGGAGTTTGTAACCTCCCAGTCTCTGGGAACGCGTTGCACAGACCTTTCTGCAAGGCCTCCCGGAGTTGTCTCATCCTCTGCTCCCTCTGCGACGGTAACATAAGGTCCGCAACCTTACCCTTGTACCGTGGATCAAGGAGAGTGGCCAGCCAGTAATGGTCCCTCTCCTTGATCCGAAGAATACGAGGATCCTTCCGCAGACTTTGCAGGATCAGGGAGGCCATGCAGCGTAGGTTTGCTGAGGCATTCGCTCCGGAGTCCTCTGGGTCACTAAGGACGACATGATCCGCAGTCACCTCCTCCCAGCCACGTACAAGTCCACTGGTTTCTTGGGACTGTAAATCATCCCTAAAAGACTGCTGCTGATGATGCTGAGTGCCAGCCTCCACCTCCATGCTGACACAATCCTCCTCCTCCTCCTCCTCCTCCTCCTCCTCCTCCTCCTCCTCCTCCTCCTCCTCCTCCTCCTCCTCCTCCTCCTCCTCCTCCTCTTCCTCTTCCTGTGCGATGGGTGGGACAGAAGGAACACTGTCTGGGTAAAGGGGGCCTTGAGAGGCAAGGAAGTCCTCCTCTTCCTGCCTCTGTTCTGCCTCAAGTGCCCTGTCCATTATTCCACGCAGCGTGTGCTCCAACAGGTGGACAAGAGGTACAGTGTCACTGATGCATGCACTGTCACTGCTCACCATCCTCGTGGCCTCCTCAAATGGTGCCAGGACAGTGCATGCATCCCTGATCATGCCCCACTGGCGTGGAGAAAAAAAACCAAGCTCCCCTGACCCTGTCCTGGTGCCGTAGTCACACAGGTACTCATTGATGGCCCTCTGCTGCGTGTGCAGCCGCTGCAGCATGGCCAACGTTGAGTTCCACCTGGTGGGCATGTCACATATAAGGCGGTTCTTGGGCAGGTTCAACTCCTTTTGCAGCTCAGCCAGGCGAGCACTGGCATTATAAGATCTGCGGAAATGCACACAGACTTTCCTGGCCTGCCTCAGGACATCCTGTAAGCCCGGGTACCTGCCCAAGAACCGCTGCACCACCAGGTTAAGGACGTGAGCCACACAGGGCACATGGGTCAGTTGTCCCTGTCGGAGGGCGGAGAGGAGGTTGGTGCCATTGTCGCAAACCACCATTCCTGGCTTAAGCTGGCGTGGCGTCAACCACCTCTCGGCCTGGCCCTGCAGAGCAGACAGGACCTCTGCCCCAGTGTGGCTTCTGTCCCCCAAACACACCAGCGCAAGCACGGCATGGCATCTTTTTGCCTGCGTACTTGCGTAGCCCCGTGAACGGCTACGGAGCACCGCTGGTTCATAGGACAAACCACAGGAAGAGGCCATGGAGGAAGAAGAAGAGGAGGGGGTGGAGGAGAGAGGTGTGTCACAACCAGTAGTAGCATTTTGGAGGCGTGGCGGTGGGACAACCTCCAACACTACTGCACCTTGTCCTGCATCCTTCCCAGCTGCCAAAAGAGTGACCCAATGGGCCGTGAAAGAAAGGTAACGTCCCTGTCCATGCCTGCTGGACCATGAGTCAGCGGTAATATGCACCTTACCGCTGACCGCCCTGTCCAGCGAGGCCAAGACATTGCCTTCCACATGCCGGTAGAGAGCCGGAATAGCCTTCCGTGAGAAAAAGTGGCGTTTGGGAACCTGCCACTGAGGAACCGCACATTGCACAAACTCACGGAAGGGGGCCGAGTCTACCAACTGAAAAGGCAGCAGTTGAAGCGCTAGCAATTTAGCCAAGCTAGCATTCAACCGCTGGGCATGTGGATGGCTGGGAGTGAACTTCTTTCGACGGTCCAGCAGCTGGGGCAGGGAAATTTGCCTGCTAGAATCGGACGTCGGTGTACTGCTAGCAGAGTGGCCGCAAGTACTTGGCTGTGACACACCTAATTCTACACCTTCATTCCTCTCAGTGCATGTTTCAGAGAGGACTGAAGTTATAGTGGGGTTGGAAATCCCAGCTGATGCGGTGCAAGGAGAGGTCCGCTTTGTTCTTTGGTGTGGGTCTTTGAGGTAGGCTTGCCAACGAGCTGCATGGCAGGTCAACATATGTCTGGTCAGGCATGTGGTACCCAAGCGGCTGATGTTTTGGCCACGCGATATACGCTTGAGACATATGTTGCAAACAGCAGCTGTGCGATCTGATGCACTCGCCTCAAAAAAGGCCCACACCAAAGAACTTTTTGAATGACGGGCAGAGGCAGCGCCCTGCACAGGCGGAGCTCTGCGCTGTGATTCCGTCGGTGTACTGCCCTTACGCTGGCCACTCAAGGGCATCCTGCCTCGTTGGAGATGTGCCTCCTCCTCCTCCTCCTCTCTCCTATTAGGCACCCACGTGGAGTCAGTGACCTCATCATCCCCTCCCTCCTCATCACTGGAGCCAATCTGGCAGTATGCTGCAGCTGCTGGAGCATGACTGCCAGATTGGTGTCCTTCTTGAGCATCCCCTCTCTCTGCTCTCACGCTGCTGCCTTCCTCTAGCTGGGTATCCTCATCAGATCCTTCCAAACGCTGGGCATCCTCCTGGAGCATGTACCCAACACTGTGCTCAAACAGTTCGGGGGACTCCTCAGGAGGAGGACATGGTGGGTCTAGGGAAGGATTGACTAATGAAGATAATGATACCAGAGAAGAGGACGCTTTGGCAGCTGCTTTGCCAGTACCCTGAGCCTGGGTGAGAGAGGATGAGGAGGATGAGGTGGGCTTGGTCATCCACTCTACCAAGTCTTCGGCATGATGTGGCTCAACATGTCCAGCTGCCGAAAACAAGGACAAGCGTGTCCCATGGCCATGTGCTGATGACAATGCACCGCGTCCACGACCAGCACTGTTGCCCCCAGACACAGAGCCTGCTTGCCCTCTTTTATTGCCTCCTGACTGTCTGCCTCTCCTTGGTTGCCTTCCAGACATTTTAATGGATGGCCTGCAGGGAGATGGGAAAAAGAGAAATAAGGGCTACCTTCAGGTGTATACTGTGCAGGAGGCTTAGCAACAATGACACTGACACTGTCCCCTGCCTATCCTTCTCTGTCCCTAAACACAAGGATTGAAAATATGGTTCAGCAAAATAGTTTTAGAACAGAATAGCACACTGACACTTTCCCTCACTGTCCTACTCTGTCCCTCCCTACAAACAAGATTTAGCACAGAATAGCACACTGATAATTTCTACGAGTGTCCTTCTCTGTCCCTAAACTCAAGGATTGAAAATATGGAACAGCAAAATAGTTTTAGAACAGAATAGCACACTGACACTTTTCCTCACTGTACCTCTCTGTCCCTACAAACAAGGATTAGCACAGAATAGCACACTGACACTTTCCCTCACTGTACCTCTCTGTCCCTACAAACAAGGATTAGCACAGAGATGGAACACACTGACACTTTCCCTCACTGTACCTCTCTGTCCTTACAAACAAGGATTAGCACAAAATAGCACACTGACACTTTCCCTCACTGTACCTCTCTGTCCCTACAAACAAGGATTAGCACAGAATAGCACACTGTCACTGACACTCTCCCTACCTATCCTTATTTGTCCCTAAACACAAGGAATCCAGGATTAGTAAAGGAAAAATAATGACACTGTCCCTGCCTATGCTTCTCTTTCCCTGCTCCGGAACACACTACACAAGGCCGCCGCGCTGGCGGCCTTTTATAGTGTGGGGCGTGTACTAAACCCCCTCAGCAATAATTGGCCACAGGCATCCTGCCTGTGGCCAATCATTGCTCTCCTCGCTGCCGGCGCTGTGATTGGCCAAGCATGCGGGGTCACAGTGCATGCTTGGCCAATCACAGCGCCTAGATGACACTGCGATGGCGTAGTGCATTGTGGGCCGTTCGCGTCACTCGAATTTGGCGCGAACGGCCCAAATCGTTCGATCTTCGTCGAACGATCGAACAGCCGATGTTCGAGTCGAACGTATGTTCGACTCGAACACGAAGCTCATCCCTAGTCAGGAGCAGCAGCAGGGGAGGTATATGTCCCACATTTGTGGTACTACGACAGGTTGGCCTTTCTGAATGACCACATTACACCAAGGGAATCACTGTCCAGCCTTCCCTCCAGCCAAGATGATCCTTCTCAGGATCAGGAGGAGCCTTCCATCTTGGATGAGGACCCAGATCTGTCTGTCTGGAGTCAGGTATAGTATTTTCAAAACCTTTATTGTGAAAAAATTAATGATGTAAAATAGATGTTAAGATGGGACCAAATTTAGTCAATCAAGAAAAAGTGTTTGACATAGCAATAGACAGTAGTGGTCAAAAAAGTTTGGGAGAAGATTGCAAAATGATGGAGGCATAATGAGAGTATTATAAACAAAAATTTAGAAGTATTTGCAACAGTCAATGATCTGAACATTGTGGGGGTTCTTTACTAAAAGCAAATCCACTTTGCACTACAAGTGCAAAGTGCAATAAAAATTGCAATGAAATTGTACTTGGAAGTAAAGTCGCTGTAAATCAGAGGGGTAGATCTGAAATGAGGGGAAGCTCTGCTGATTTTATTATCCAATCATGTGCAAGCTAAATTTCAGCTTTTTCTTTGCCTTGCATGTCCCCCTCAGATCTACAGCGACTGCACTTCCAAGTACACTTTCAAAGCAATTACAACTGCATTTGTAGTTTGCACTTGTAGTGCAAAGTGGATTTGCCTTTACTAAATAACCCCCTGTGTGTGATTGATGAAACAAAACTCTAAAATATGTGCCTTTTTTTACACAGGAGGAGGTCAGCCAGGATGAGAGGTCGGAAAATGTCAGGCAGGAGGAGGCTGGGGTTAGTGGCAGAGAGGAGGTGCCTTGTCCAAGTGGCAGAGAGGAGGTGGCTGGTCCAAGTAGTAGGACAAGGTGTCAGGTGCCTCCAATCCGCATGCCACCAAGAAGGGGAAGGAGGGATAGGGCTGTGAGTGTGGCAGCACTGGCCCTCATTAAAGAGGCACATGCCACCCTCCAGCAGCCCCCAACCCCTGATGAGGGCTATGTGGCATTGGTGGGCATGAAAATGGCCCAGATGCAACCTGAGCAACGGCTACTTTGTGAGGCACTGCTCATGTCCCTTTTTAAATAAGGGGTTGAGGGGCAGACTCACAGAGACCACTGTTATCTGTGACCACGGCCATCCTCCTGCACCTTCTTATTATCCTCCACCTCCTTCTTCTCCACCTCCACCTCCTTTTTCACAACCTCCTCCTTCTTCTCCTCCACCTCCTTCTTCTTCTCCTCCACCTCCTTCTTCTTCTCCTCCACCTCCTTCTTCTTCTCCTCCACCTCCTTCTTCTTCTTCTCCTCCACCTCCTTCTTCTTCTTCTTCTCCACCTCCTTCTTCTTCTTCTCCACCTCCTTCTTCTCCAGCTCCACCTCCTTCTTCTCCACCTCCACCTCCTCCTCCTGACATGAGTACACCTCCTGAGGCACCGCCTCCAGCCAGGCGGACAAGGAATACTGCAGAGAAAACTGCAGAGAAGGCTGCAGGGAAGCCTACCAAGAAGGCTGCAGGGAAGCGGAGCAAGAAGACCAGGAAGTGATTCCCTTGCTGTAATGTGGTCAGACAGAAGGCAGCCTGTTGTAGTTCCACAGACTTGGGACATGTATCTAACCTGCTGCTGTTCCTGACCTCTGGGAGTCCAAGACCAGATTGGGCTCACTAATGTATGTGCTTCTCAAGGTACCAATTTTGGTGTCCACACAGTTGCACAAATTGCAGCAGGCTCTCCAGCGCTGCCTTCTAGTTTAGTTATTCTTATTTTGTATACCAGAATAAATGGATTTTACTTGCCTATGTGTTTTTGTTAAAGCTAAATATTTAGCTGGTGAGTAGGCAGGTAATTTACAAAAAATACAAAGCTAGATTTTAAATGGGACAGATAACACCAAAAAAACGCCTTGAAGGACAAAAAAATGTTGTTGAAATAATGTTAAATTTACACCGGAGAAAAAAAAAATGGAGATCACTAGAAATTAAATAAGATTTTAAAATGCATATCTGAAAAAAATATTCGAAATTAAAAAAAAAAAAAAAAATGACATCTTGCTCGAGAAAAAAAAAAAAACATATTCATGAGATCTGCACTCAGAAATGTTGCTAAAAAATTTGTCAGAAATCTGCGTGAATATCTGCAGCCAAAAAAGATCATAATTACGCATCATTGTACCATTCTAAAGAAGATTTTAATGTGCAGCATTTAAACAATGCAAATTTTTTTAACGCGTGACAAATGTGCTATCTCCATTCAAAACGCTTGTTTTACAAGAAGGTGCGCTCCCGTCTCATATTGAGTCTGACCATGCACGGTTTTTGAAGACTCGGAAAAGCATACACACAAACGTTTTTCTCGTCCAAAAACAGTCTGACGAGAATCACGCCGAGAAAAAATGAGACTCCGACGAGAAAAAAGACCACAGGTCGTCTTTTTTTCTCGTTGAGATTTTGGACAGTTTTCTCAACGAGAAAGCATACACACGAACGGTTTTCTCGGCAAAAAAGCTCTCACAACAGTTTTCTTGTCGTTTTTGGCCGAGAAAACTGGTCGTGTGTACACGGCCTCAGAATTTTTTGGTCATCTGTGTCCCATTGCAGTGATTTCCCTTTTCTTCCTGTCCCAAAGCTAAACAGGAAGTAAGAGGAAATCCCTGCAAATGAAAGGAATTCCTTGGGGAACTAGTGTCCCAATTGGGAGATTTCCCCTCTATTGCTTTTCCGGGAAAAAATTTGGGATTTCCTTTTATTTTCACTTTCAATGATAATGCTAAACAGGACAAATAGAGAGGATGAATCTCCTTAATGGGGGCACAGACAGCAATAAAAACTGACAAGTAATCTAATCCGCTCCACTCCACCCACAAAAAAAAGCTTTTCCTTTAGTTGTACTTTAAGTAATTTTTTTTAAATATAACTGCGCTTAGTTCAGATTCGAAGAGAACCAGTCACAATTGTGCTGATGGAAGACTAAATATTGAGCTATATATCACCATACAGTGGGGCAAAAAAGTATTTAGTCAACCACCAATTGTGCAAGTTCTCCCACTTAAAAAGATGAGAGAGGCCTGTAATTGTCATCATAGGTATACCTCAACTATGAGAGACAAAATGTGGAAACAAATACAGACAATCACATTGTCTGATTTTTGAAAGAATTTATTTGCAAATTATGGTGGAAAATAAGTATTTGGTCACCTACAAACAAGCAAGATTTCTGGCTCTCACAGACCTGTATCTTCTTCTTTAGGAGGCTCCTCTGTCCTGCACTCATTACCTGTATTAATGGCACCTGTTTGAACTTGTTATCAGTATAAAAGTCACCTGTCCACAACCTCAAACAGTCACACTCCAAAATCCACTGTCATGGATATGCAGTAGTGTTTGTCTGTCAGCTTACCTTCCTTCCCATGTGTTCATCTTAGAGGCCAGACCCTTTCACCTGGCTTCCTTTATAATCTCCTCCCAGCCTGACTCCACCCCAGGCCCTATCACAGAACACTATATTAACCTGTGCACTGCAAGCCTGCTTTGCTGATCAATGTGTTTGTTAAGCATTGTGTGTTTGGGTTCCTGCCTGCCGTGTGCTACGTCTGTCTCTCTGTTACGATATTGGCTTGTTCCTGACTATCCCTGTCTGCTTGTGTCCCTTGACCTTCGGCTTGTCCTTCGTTTATCCTTATCTGCTTGTGACCCTTGACCTTTGGCTTGTCCTTCGCTATTCTTGTATCCTGAGCTGCTGCTTCCCCTCTTTCCTCCTTCCCTACGAGGAGTGTGCTAGGAGACTCTAGGGGTCGTGACCTGGACCTAGCTGCAGCGTAACATCCTCACCACTAGAGGCTCTGGAGAAGACCTGCTGGGTCTTAGACTCCGCGCCCTGGGGAATCTCGGCTCTAGCTTCCTGTAGGATCCCGGTTGTGCTCCTCTGGTCCCGCTTTCCTCAACCACCTAGTTTCCTATCCGCAGCCGTCAGCCATAGGGTTCACTACCTTGTGGTGCACTCCTGACCCCCTACGGTGTGCATCTGTCATCTGGCCACAGGTGACCTTAAAGTTTGATCAGCCATGGACCCGGCTGATGTGCCGCTCCCCGCAGATGATCCATTGCAGGGCATAGTCCGCAGACTTGAGACCCAGGAATCTAATCAGACCCAGGTCATGCGATTCCTTCAGGATTTGGCCTCCCGTTTTGTACAGGTTCAGGCCTCATTAGGACCCCTGGTTCAACAACCTCAACCGCTACCATCGGCTGCACCTATTCCGGTCGCAGTCGCAGCCACACATTCACTACAACTGCCAGCTCCGTCCCATTTCTCTGGGGTCTCCAAGGCCTGCAGGGGGTTCCTTAGCCAATGTACTATTCATTTTGAGCTTCAGCCTCAAAACTTTCTGTCTGATAGGGCAAAGGTAGCCTATATAATTTCCCTCCTCTCCGGTGAAGCTTTAGCCTGGGCAGCCCCTCTGTGGGAACTAAATGATCCAGTGGTTTCTAGCCTCTCTGGCTTCTTGAAACTTTTTCGGAATATCTTTGAAGAACCGGCTCGTGTCTCTTCAGCGGCCAGCGCCCTTCTACGTCTTCGCCAAGAGTCTGCTTCGGTGGGACAGTATGCCCTTCATTTCTGCATACTGTCGGCTGAGTTGAGCTGGAACAATGAGGCCTTAGTCGTAACCTTTTTGCATGGCCTCTCTGATAGAGTGAAGGATGAATTAGCAGGAAGAACCATCCCCACTGATCTGGGCGGAGTTATCTCCTTGTGTAACCAGATCGATATTCGCTTTCAGGAGAGGACCCTAGAAAAGCAACGCCAGCACTCCTTGGTTCTTAGTCAGCCTGATCTCCCCTCTCTTCGACCCGTAGAGCATCTCCTACCAACTGAGGAACCCATGCAGCTGAGTTGGACCAGGCTATCCCCCGAGGAACGTGCTAGGCGCAGAACTCTTGGTCTGTGTCTTTACTGTGGGGGCAAAGGTCATTTTCGTGACACTTGCTCTCTTTGTCCAGAAAAACGTTCGGGTCCACTTCATCTGGAAAGTGGAGTATTGGACCCAGAAATATCACCTTCCCCTTCTCGTCTTCTGCTTTCTGTGTTCCTTCATGTTGGTGCTTCTTCTCATTCGGTCTCAGCATATCTGGATTCCGGAGCCGCTGGTAATTTCATGAACTGGGAAATCGCATCGTCCATGAGACTTACTCTTTTGCCCCTCACCACGCCTTTGGTGGTCTTGGCGATTGATGGTACTGTTCTCCCAGGGGGACCTATCCGCTTCCAGACCCTCCCTGTTAAGATGTCGGTAGGGACACTCCACCAGGAGTGGATATCCTTCCTTATCTTACCCAAGGCCTCAACTCCTATAATTTTGGGTCTCCCATGGTTACGGCTCCATTCTCTTTACGTGGACTGGACTACTGGACAGATCCTGGCTTGGGGTTCCTCCTGTTCCTCGTCCTGCCTACCCAAGGTTGCCCCCTGTGAACCTGAGCCGGTCATTCATTCCCGGTTGCAAAATCATTTACATTTGTCTGTCCCTAATCACCCTTGGACGCACAGCCAGGCTAGCTTGTCTACAAGTTCTGCAGTCGCTACATCTTGCAATGCGATTCAGGTAGTCGCTACACCTGACTCTGCTATTCACTTGGCCTCTGTACTAGTTATGCCAGTCCAGCCTATGTCCAGTGAGCCTCCTACTTTTTCTTGTTCAGGACATTCTGCTTGTCTTTCAGCTATTCAGCTTAACTCCTGTGACATGTCACCTTCTAATCAACCTGACTTCTGGGTTCCACTGACATCTGCCCAGTCTGATGGTCCTGTGCTAGATGACCAGTTCATCTTTAAGGGTCTAGGGGACCCTCCTCAGATTCCTGTTGATCCTCTCATGCCCTTGCTTATTCCTAGAGAGCCTCTGGTCCTCAATAGATCTTCTTGTCATCTCCCTACCTCGGTTCTGGTCTCTGAGGATAATCTAAAGTACGAGGTTAGACAAGTTCTGGATTCTCGGCTCTGCAGAGGTATTCTTCAGTACCTTGTGCATTGGAGAGGTTTTGGTCCTGAGGAGGCGTCTTGGATTGCTGCATCTGAGGTCGTTGCACCTCATCTGTTGAGGAGGTTTCATCTGATATTTCCCTTAAAGCCTGGGCCCAGGCGGGGGAGGGCCCATAAGAGGGAGGGTACCGTCATGGATATGCAGTTGTGTTTGTCTGTCAGCTTACCTTCCTTCCCATGTGTTCATCTTAGAGGCCAGACTCTCTCTCACCTGGCTTCCTTTATAATCTCCTCCCAGCCTGACTCCACCCCAGGCCCTATTACAGAACACTATATTAACCTGTGCACTGCAAGCCTGCTTTGCTGATCAACGTGTTTGTTAAGCGTTGTGTGTTTGGGTTCTTGCCTGCCGTGTGCTACGTCTGTCTCTCTGTTACGATATTGGCTTGTTCCTGACTATCCCTGTCTGCTTGTGTCCCTTGACCTTCGGCTTGTTCTTCGTTTATCCTTATCTGCTTGTGACCCTTGACCTTCGGCTTGTCCTTCGCTATTCTTGTATCCTGAGCTGCTGCTTCCCCTCTTTCCTCCTTCCCTACGAGGCGTGTGCTAGGAGACTCTAGAGGTCGCGACCTGGACCTAGCTGCAGCGTAACATCCTCACCACTAGAGGCTCTGGAGAAGACCTGCTGGGTCTTAGACTCCGCGCCCTGGGGAATCTCGGCTCTAGCTTCCTGTAGGATCCCGGTTGTGCTCCTCTGGTCCCGCTTTCCTCAACCACCTAGTTTCCTATCCGCAGCAGTCAGCCATAGGGTTCACTACCTTGTGGTGCACACCTGACCCCCTACGGGGTGCATCTGTCATCTGGCCACAGGTGACCTGACATCCACTATGGTGAAGACCAAAGAGCTGTCGAAGGACACCAGAAACAAAATTGTAGACCTGCACCAGGCTGGGAAGACTGAATCTGCAATAGGCAAGCAGCTTGGTGTGAAGAAATCAGCTGTGGGAGCAATAATTAGAAAATGGAAGACATACAAGACCACTGATAATCTCCCTCAATCTGGGGCTCCACGCAAGATCTCACCCCGTGGGGTCAAAATGATCACAAGAACGGTGAGCAAAAATCCCAGAACCACATGGGGGGACCTAGTGAATGACCTGCAGAGATCTGGGACCAACGTAACAAAGGCTACCATTAGTAACACACTAGGCCGACAGGGACTCAGATCCTGCAGTGCCAGACATGTCCCCTTGCTTAAGCCAGTACATGTCCGGGCCCGTCTGAGGTTTGCTAGAGAGCATTTGGATGATCCAGAAGAGGATTGGGAGAATGTCATATGGTCAGATGAAACCAAAGTAGAACTGTTTGGTAGAAACACAACTCGTCATGTTTGGAGGAGAGAGAATACTGAGTTGCAACCAAAGAGCACCATACCTACTGTGAAGCATGGGGGTGGCAACATCATGCTTTGGGGCTGTTTCTCTGCAAAGGGAACAGGACGACTGATCCGTGTACCTGAAAGAATGAATGGGGCCATGTATCGTGAGATTTTGAGTGCAAACCTCCTCCCATCAGCAAGGGCATTGAAGATGAAACGTGGCTGGCTCTTTTAGCATGACAATGATCCCAAACACACCATCCGGGCAACGAAGGAGTGGCTTCGTAAGAAGCATTTCAAGGTCCTGGAGTGACCTAGCCAGTCTCCAGATCTCAACCCCATAGAAAACCTTTGGAGGGAGTTGAAAGTCCGTGTTGCCCAGCGACAGCCCCAAAACATCACTGCTCAAGAGGAGATCTGCATGGTGGAATGGCCCAACATACCAACAACAGTGTGTGACAACCTTGTGAAGACTTACAGAAAATGTTTGACCTCTGTCATTGCCAACAAAGGATATATAACAAAGTATTGAGATGAACTTTTGATATTGACAAAATACTTATTTTCCACCATAATTTGCAAATAAATTCTTTCCAAATCAGACAATGTGATTGTCTGGATTTGTTTCCACATTTTGTCTCTCATAGTTGAGGTATACCTATGATGACAATTACAGGCCTCTCTCATCTTTTTAAGTGGGAGAACTTGCGCAATTGGTGGCTGACTAAATACTTTTTTGCCCCACTGTATCATCCCTTCCTGAAGAAGCCTGCAAAAACACCCTTTAAGCCCAGTATACACAGACCGAATGTCAAGCGGCATTGGCTGGTTCAATAGAAACTGGCCAACATTTGGCCCATGTGTACTGGAGACGAATCAACAGAAACCAGCTTCTGTCGAAGGGGCATGACCGAGACCTCTGACCGGAGGGGGGCCCCCTATCAAAACACAATAGAACAGCAGGGAAGATTGATGTACTAACATCAGATTGTTAGTACAGCGGCTCCTCCTGAGCTGTCAGTTTTTTTGTTCAACCCCTGTTGGGTTGAACGAAGAAAAAAACTACTAGTGTGTACGGGACTTTAACCTATCTCTGAAGCAGAACTGTGTCCTCATTGATAAGGCTATTCCGGGATGCAGCACTAGCCCAGTCACACCTTTCTGTGCATTTTTGTGCATTGAGGCATGTTGAGTTAAGGCAGTTCATTTGTCAGGGCTTTCAACACATGAAAAAATGCATCTGCAGCATATTTCACCATGCAGCCCACCACAACACACAGAGTATTCATATCTGTGCATTGTGGTGCACTATATGTCGTTTTTTTTTGCAGTGTATATGTGCTTTGGGGTGCCATTTACAATAAATGGTAATGCACTGCAGAGCACATACAGTATACCCACACCATTACCGGATTAGCAAGTAGAGTTTTTTTTGTCATACCTACCTTTATTAAGTGTTCTATAATTGTACACACAACACTGGGATCAATAGAAGTATCTTTTCACACATTTTTTTTCTTTAAATGTCTGTTTCATTTGGAAAAAAAAATAAAAAAATGTGGTGTTTTATTATACAGTTTCCTTGTCCTTAGGAATACAAAAGAACAAAATATGCTACATCAGACACGTGCCATTTTCACACCGCCTAGCAAGTGTCTGTGGTTATTTATACATGGTATGGATGAATCTCTTGAAGTTGTGAATGTTAACCTGTGCTGTACAGGAAGGTTCACTTGTACAGTATACAGACTTTTAGCAGTTCTGCTGGTGTGACCTTTTCATTTGCTGCTAAGCCTGCTTAAAAAGAATTCTGATCACATGAGTGATAATGATTAGCATGCTTTTTGTCATTTGGATCAATAAATTCATGAAAAAAGCTAGAAAAATCTGTTAAATGTGCATGAAGTTGTTATACTGTACCTATGAAAGAGGCATCATGTCATGACAATGTAATTTATCATTATCAAATTAGCATTTGACTAGATATAGATGCCTGGGCAGGTTAAAAAAAAGATATCAACATTGAATTTTCTTGGTAAAGTGTCAAATGTACCTTGTCAGCTTCTGGGGAATTTTATAACATAATGCAAAATGCAACGAAAAGAGACCAAAAAGAAAAAAATGTAAAAAAAAAAAAAATGTTTTCCTTCACGGATGTGTGCTAATGAGGCGGCACTGATGAGGCAGGACTGAAGGGCACTGATTAGGTGGCACTGATAAGGAGGCACTAATATACCGCACTGATGGGCACTGATAGGTGGCACTGATATGTGGCACTGATGAGCACTGATAGGCGACACTGATGGGCACTGATAGGTGGCACTGATGGGCACCAATAGGCGGCACTTATGGGCAATGATAGGCATCATGGATGAGCACTGAAAGGCAGCACTGACTGGCTTCACTGATGGGCACTGATTGGTGTCACTGATGGGCATTGCTGGGGCTGCACTGATTATCAGGGCACTGATGATCAGTACCCTCATTACCTGTCCAGTCTCCCTTGCGAGGAGATGCTGCTGGCAGTGTCAGTGTGAGGCAAGGAGAGCTGATAAACAGCACTTCCGTGTTTACATGTTGTAGCGGTACACTGCTGCGAGTTTCAAAAGATCCACACATCACCCTGCTGCCTGACCCTCATTCATCCATCTTGAGACAATGAACAGTCATTTGCATTGCTTTTCTGTATTTTATTTGCGGGACACAACTTGGATAGGATAGGGATGATATGAGATGCCCATATAGGGTGACCACATTTCCAAACGGCCATTCAGGGACCCCCTTCCCAAAAATCAGCTTGTGCTGTAATTAATCACAGCACAGCTGGGGCAGCGGATGCGCACTCTACCCAGAAGAACTGATCACGCCCCAAAAAGTGGCGTCGCCACTTTACTCACTGACAGCACTTGTCCTGACTGGCCCAGATCCGTTTTACCTTGTTTCAACGCTGGCTTTACACTGCCCTGCTGTGATTAGACACAAGAGGTGGGATTCATGATTTCTCCAATCACAAGCAGGGGGCGGGGATTGTGCCTCTCCAGACATTCCTGGCCAGGACAAGGGCTGTCAGTGAGTAAAGCAGCGATGTGGTGGCCTATTTTGGGGGCAACAAATAATGGAAAGAAGGGGGGGGGTGGCTGTGTCAGCTTCATTCTGGGACACTGTATTGTCCTGAAATGAAGGTGCCCGGGACCTGGGACAAAACTGCAAAATGTGGGACTGTCCCGGGCAATCCGGGACACGTGGTCACCCTATGCCCATAGCACCTAGCACATTGGTAGAACTTTAATTGAAAGGTTCAGTCCTGATAATAAGGCACAGCTAACGTTCACAGTCTATTTCTCCCTGCTTTCCTTCACTGCAGACTATTGCTCCTCCTCTTCTGCACTGACTTCTGCAGAGTATCACTTCTCATGTGTAAATCTTTTGCTGCAAATCCGTTAGTTCCCTGTATTGCTTGCTTTCACTATGAGAAGTCACTCTGAATAACTCCTCAACTTGCTCAAAGTCACTCAAATGCTTGCACTGAACCAAAGGTGCAGCCACACCTCCGCCCGACGGCCCAGTACTTTAGCAGCACATGGCGACAGGTGGACTACTAGGCCCAGATAGTCCAATCTTGCAGATGCTGAATTCCCTGGTCACAGCAATCCGCATTATGCTTAAAGTATTTTCCTGAACTGCTGCGTTCCCCGGCCACAACAATCTACACTATCCTCAATAGCTTTCTCCGGTTCCATTACTTGCTGTAGTGTATACACTGACCTTCTCCATGCCCCCGGTCCATGGAGGGAAATACAGTTCAGCTGCACAGTCCAGCGGTTCCTCTAATCCTTTCTTTCCTCTGTCAGAATTCCTCCTCTACGGTGCATGTGAGGGATGAGTCTTCCCCGTGACCCCCCCCCTCAGCACATGGCAGTAGGGTGACCACATTTCCAAACTGCCATTCAGGGACCCCCCCCCCCCCCCAAAAAAAAAGATGAGCACTTTTTTTTTTCACTTTACGCATCATTAAAATCACTGCTCCAGAAAAAACGTTAGTTTTTAAAACTTATTCTTGCATTGATACATGTGCCCTGGGGCAGGACCTGGGTCCCCAAACCCTTTTTAGGACAATAACTTGCATATTAGCCTTTAAAATTACCACTTTTGATTTTGAACGTTCAAGTCCCATAAACTTTAATAGGGTTCTAAAGTTTGTGCAAACTTTCGGTCCGTTCGCAGGTTCTGGTGCGAACCGAACCAGGGGGTGTTCGGCTCATCCCTACTGGTCTCCCACAGTACACAGAACATGGAAATGCAATTATTTTAGTAAATATGAACTGCTAAACCCCTTTTCTCATCTGCAGTATAGAGCAGTCTTGTGACTTCTATCAGTGTCTAGTCAAAGTTTGTTGGAGGAGTTTTCATTCTCCTCTGACTGTCCTATGAGGCTGCTGGGAATCTCGACGAGAAAAATAGAGAACCTGCTCTCTATTTTCTCGTTTTTCTCGTCGGGATTCTCGTTGGCCTGTTTCCCAACAAGAAAACCAGTTGTGTGTATGCTTTTCCGAGTCTTAGAAAATCGCGCATGCTCAGAATCAAGTATGATACGGGAGCGCACCTTCTGGTAAAACTAGCGTTCGTAATGGAGATAGCACATTCGTCACGCTAAAACGAACTGAAAGCACGAAGACTGAAAAGCACGAATCGTCTCTCCCCAAACTACTAACACGCAGTAACACGAGATCAGCAAAAGCAGCCCAAGGGGTGGCGCCATTGGAATCGAACTTCCCCTTTATACTGCCGTCGTACGTGTTGTACGTGACCGCGCTTTACAACAACGAGATTTGGAATTGACAGTGTGTATGCAAGGAAAGCTTGACAAGAATCTCGTCGAGTTTTTTTTTTTTTACGACGAGATTCTCGGTCGTGTGTACGAGGCTTAAAACAAAATACTGCAGCTCCCTTCCTGTATTTGTATCAGAACACCAGCAATTGTATTGAGGTAAGCTTTAGGTGCACACTGTGCAAAGGACACTAAAGCTAAATACTGCAGCTCCCTGCCTGTATTTGTATCAGAACACCAGCAATTGTATTCAGGTAAGCTTTTGGTGCACACTGTGCAAAGAACTCCAAAGCAAAATACTGCAGCTCCCTGCCTGTATTTGTATCAGAACACCAGCAATTGTATTGAGGTAAGCTTTAGGTGCACACTGTGCAAAGGACACTAAAGCAAAATACTGCAGCTCCCTGCCTGTATTTGTATCAGAACACCAGCAATTGTATTCAGGTAAGCTTTTGGTGCACACTGTGCAAAGGACACCAAAGCAAAATACTGCAGCTCCCTGCCTGTATTTGTATCAGAACACCAGCGATTGTATTGAGGTAAGCTTTAGGTGCACACTGTGCAAAGGACACTACAGCAAAATACTCCAGCTCCCTGCCTGTATTTGTATCAGAACACCGGCAATTGTATTCAGGTAAGATTTTGGTGCACACTGTGCAAAGGACACTAAAGCAAAATACTGCAGCTCCCTGCCTGTATTTGTATCAGAACGCCAGCAATTGTATTCAGGTAAGCTTTAGGTGCACACTGTGCAAAGCACACAGTACACTAAGTGAAACACTGCAGCTAGCACAATCACCTGCCTGCCTGTCAGTATAGAGAATAACAGGAAAAGATCTAGCTAAACTGAATACGGTGTTTACATATATATACAACACCTAGGATGCATATATATCCTCTACACACTGTAACTGCAGCTAACTGACTAGCCTGCCTGCTCTATCTAACTCAAATCAAATTACACTGGCTCTCTCTCTGTCTCTTTCCTTTAACCAACGCCGCAACACAGTACACAAGGCCGCCAAGCCGGCGGCCTTATATAGTGTGGGGTGTGTACCTACTTCCTCTGAGCCATGATTGGCCAAAGCCACCCTGGCTTTGGCCAATTACGGCTCTCTGTACTTACGGCGCTGTGATTGGCCAAGCATGCGGGTCATAGTGCATGCTTGGCCAATCATCAGCCAGCAATGCACTGCAATGCCGCAGTGAATTATGGGCTGTGACGCGCCACTCGAATTTGGCGCGAACGGCCCATAATGTTCGAAATTCGGCGAACAGTTGAACAGGCGATGTTCGAGTCGAACATGGGTTCGACGCAAACTCGAAGCTCATCCCTAGAGACCAGGTGTAGTGAATGCAGGGTCCTGGGTTTAGTAACACTTTAATGCATTCCCAGTCCCAGTGTTTGTAACGCCCTTTTTATACTTATCTCGATCCAGGCCTGTGCCTGTCTGCAGCGGCTCTCTCCTTTCACTCTGCTCACTAAGACAACAAAAAAAGCCATTGACTCCTATTGCTGTCCATCAAATCCTGTGAGCAGGGAGCAGGGCTGAGCTGCTGTGTGTGTCAATAGATGCACACAGCCCACTTGGGATCAGGCTGGCAGGTGTGCCACCATAGGAAGCAGCTTCCTGGCACACTGCGAAGAGGAGGAGCCAGTGGGGGACCCGAGAACAGGAGAAATATGTGGTCGCCACACCACATTAACAATCAAGCACAGGCAGTGCAGCCAAGGACTGTTCAAAGTTCCTGATCTGGCTTCTGATTTGGTGTTTTTCCAAGCACTGTGTTCCCATGGATGCAGGAGCTATTCATAGCCACAGCGCTGACATCTGCACGATTTTGCAGGCACTGTTGGTTCAGATAAACATAATACATTGTATACTATAAACCTACATATAGCATAATTTCCACTTTTGCAGCCAGATTGGGATAACACCTATTTTATACAGTATTTGTTACATGTTCCCATTCATTTAGCAAAACTTTGCTGGTTACTTTTTTAAGTGCTTTTCACTTTATCAAAATCCTTGAGCCTAATATACACGGGCCAAATGTTGGGCGGCATCAACCGCTTCAATAGAAACTGGCCAACATCCGGCCCGTGTGTACTGCAGCCAGATTCTGTCAGATGGCTCCCGATTAGCGCTTTCAGCCAATGGCTGATGGGAGTGTTCTGGTGGAAGGCTGCCCCCCTGTCAGAACACAATAGTACAGCAGGGAGATTGCTGTACTAACATCAAATAGTTAGTATAGTGGCTCCTTCTGAGCTGTCAGTTTTTTTTGGTCAGCCCTGCGGGGTCGAACGAAAAAAAACCAAAAAAAAACTACTAGTGTGTACTAGGCTTAACCACCTCGCGCCCGCCGTACGAGAATATACGGCCGCAAGGTGGTTGTCAAATGCCGGGAGGCCGTTATTATACGGCCTCCGCTATTTGGCCACTGGGGGGCACGCGAGCGCCGCCGGCGGCGCGCGCACGTGCCCGGCGCTTCACTGCAATGCCGATGCGCGTGCCTGGCGGCCGCGATGTCCGCCAGGCACCCCCGATCGGCGGTTACAGAGACAAGGACATGGATCTGTGTGTGTAAACACAGAGATCCATGTCCTGTCAGGGAGAGGAGACCGATGCTGTGTCCCTTGTACATAGGGACACAGATCGGTCACCTCCCCCAGTCAGTCCCCTCCCCCCACAGTAACAATCACTCCCAGGGAACACATTTAACCCCTTCCTCGCCCCCTAGTGTTAACCCCTTCCCTGCCAGTCACATTTATACAGTAATCAGTGCATATTTATAGCACTGTTCGCTGTATAAATGTGAATGGTCCCAAATTAGTGTCAAAAGTGTCCGATGTGTCCGCCATAATGTCGCAATCACAAAAAAAATCACTGATCGCCGCCATTACTAATAAAAAAAAAATATATATAAAAATGCCATAAAACTATCCCCCTATTTTGTAAACGCTATAACTTTTGTGCAAACCAATCAATAAACGCTGATTGCGATTTTTTTTTACCAAAAATATGTAGAAGAATACGTATCGGCCTAAACTGAGGAAAAAAATATAAAAAAAAAAAAAAAAAAATGGGATATTTATTATAGCAAAAATCAAAAAATATTGCTTTTTTTTCAAAATTGGCGCTCTAATTTTGTTTATAGCGCAAAAAATAAAAACCGCCGAGGTGATCAAATACCACCAAAAGAAAGCTCTATTTGTGTGAAAAAAAGGACGTCAATTTTGTTTGAGAGCCACGTCACACGACCGCGCAATTGTCATTCAAAGCGTGACAGTGCTGAAAGCTGAAATTTCGCCTGGGCAGGAAGGGGGTATATGTGCCCAGTAGTTTAAAGCAGGCCAAAGATTATACGATTTTCAACCACAGGTTGCAGGAAAGAAAAATGCTAAATTCCCCCCAAAATGCTAAATTCCCCCATCAACACGGAGCTATTGTGTTCTGCTGATGGGGGGGTGGTATGGGGTTTGCAGGGAGATTCTTTACTTAAAGTGGATGTAAATCTGATTCATGAAATTTTACCTAAGCACATATATCTGCAGTGTTTTCTTATCTTTCACCGAAGCCCTAAGTCCCGTTTGTTTCTGTTGTTTCGTTGCTCTGTTATCATCAGCATGATAACTTCTGACAAGTTATCTGTCAATCAAGATAAAACCAGCCTGAAATTTGTGTCGAAGGAGGTTGCTATAAATAGATTAGCAGAAAGCTTGCCTTGTCACAGCACAGCTCTGCAAGTCTCTGCTTATTTGGGGTGTGTGCCTTTCCTCCAATCAGCTGTCTTGGCTGTATGCCAATAATTCACTACCAGTGCTGAACAGAAAGCGAAAAACTCAAACACGTTGTGCACTTTCTAAAGAATATATAAAGCTGAAGACAACAGATATGCATTTAAAACTTATGTAGGAGGATTTGTTTAATCTCTGTATATCAACTGAGGCTATTCACTTCACTGGGTTTATGTGAGGGTTTACATCCATCTTAAGCTCATGTGGTGTCAGGGATGTGCTTGTGGCTTTAAAGTGGTGTCAGGGATGTGCTTGATGTCCTTGGTGTCAGGGATGTGCTTGTGGCTTTAAAGTGGAGTTCCACCCAAAACTGGAACTTTCGCTTATATGCTCCCCCCCCCCCTCCGGTGTCTCATTTGGCACCTTTCAGGGGGGAAAGGGGAAAGGTGGAGCGGGGACCCGTTTTTGACAGGTCCTCTTCCCCACTTCCAGGAGACGGGCCGCGGCCCGATTTCCCAGAAGTTTGGCCCCCTCCTCCTTCCCCCGACTTCGGGCGAATTAGAAAGCGCAGCATGCTTTTTCGAATGCGCAGTAGGGAACCAGCAGTGAAGCCGAAAGGCTTCACTGCCTGGTTCCCTTAACACAAATGGTGGTGGCAGCACCCAGGAGTCGATCCGAAGATCGGCTGGGGTGCCGACATCGTGGGTTCCCTGGACAGGTAAGTGCCCTAATATTAAAAGTCAGCCGCTACAGTATTTGTAGTTGCTGACTTAAAAAAAAAAAATTCCCAGGCTGGACCTCCTCTTTAAGGTGTTTGGTTGGGGCCCTTTTTATTACTCATGTGTGTGGAACCAATAGGTACCTAATTATAAACGTAAGATAGCAATCTGAAGAAATGTGATATTTCATGTTGAATGTTTGCCAAGAATATTTTCTCATAGAAGACATTCATGTCAAAAGTTCATGTCTATGTCTACATAACAGGCACCAACATTTCCCGTACCTGGAATTGATAGTTTCTGGTACCATATTTAAAAAAAAAAAAAACATATTTTGTTTCTGCAGAGTTGGTTTGACCTTTTGATTGGTGATTATAGCTGTATCACTTGCTATAGCACAGCTGAATACTGTCCATGATACTTTTTTATGAGGGGCGTTCAAGTAAAACCGGGACTATTGAGTTTATATAATTAAAGAACACATTTCAAGGAGTTGAAACTACATTTTTTTTTCCGACATACTCCCCTGTTACATTTATACATTTATCCAAGCGTTTAACTAATGCCTGGAAATCTTTGGCATAGAAAGATTAGCCAGCACGTCTGAACCATCTTAAGACAGCCTGCTTCACTTTGTCATCAGTGCTGAAATGCTGACCTCCGAGGAACTCTTTTAGGGCTCTTTCACACGGGGCGGATCCGTGCAGATCCGCCCCGTGAAGCTCCGCTTGCTCAGCGGGAATCGCTCCGTTGATCCCCGCTGAGCCGGCGGATGACTGGGCGGTCCCCGCACACTGTGCAGGGACCACCCTGTCAGAGCGCCGCTCTTCCCTATGGGGGTTCGGATGACGACGGACCGTGGAGTCCGTTGTCATCCGATCCGCTCCGCCGACGGAAGGAAAAATAGGGTTTTCCTCCGTCACACTTTGGCGGAGCGGGCCGGATGTCAGCGGACATTTCACCGCTGACATCCGTGGCTCCATAGGGCTACATGGAGGATCCGTTCAGGTCCGCCTAAAAAACTGACAGGCAGACCTGAACGGACCCTCCGTGTGAAAGGGGCCTAAGGGGTCCAAACAGGTGGAAGTCGCTCGGCCGAGTTGTTGTAATGTGCAAGTAATGTGGTGAGCCGTATGAGCTCATGGGTTGTCCTGGAGAAACAGTACAGACTTCAACTCTTCTGTGCCAGTCAAAAGCAGAAAGCTGTCTTGGTACCTGGCGTGCGCTAACTTTTCAAATGTTTGTGAATGCTTGTGTTAAACTAACAGTTTAATTTCCAGGACAAAATTTGGGGATATACCCCTTTCTTCTATCAGTACTGCTTGGACCCTAAAAGAAATGGGTATAGCCAGTGCTGGAGCAAGGTCATCTAGAGCCCAGGGCAAACATGCCAAATTGCGCCCCCTCCCAAGTTGTATGATTATGTGTCAGCAAAAATCCCCCCCCCATAAAATCAAGCACTAATCTGCATGTTCCCCCCTAAGCATAAATCCTCCTTCCACCTCGTACCAATCCACCCCCTGTTTAAATCCGCTCCCCTGACACAAATTTTTGCCAACACCACCCCCCAGCTCAAATCCTCTCTCTCCCCAAATGTTTCCAGCGCCCCCCCCCCCCCAAAAAAAAACTTCCCCCTCTTAGCCCTTCAAATTTCCCCTCCAAGCACAAATCCTCTCCCCACGCTTCAACCCCCCCCCTCCTAGCACAGATACCCCTCCAATCGTCCCTACTAGCATAACTCCCCCCCCTCCAAAAAAATATTCTGATCTCTGCACAAATCCCCCCCCAACCCCCTAACCATATTACCTTTTCTAGCACAACCCTCCAATTCCCCTGTCCTAGAACAAATCCTCTTTATCCACCCCCCCCCTTCCAACACAAATTCCCCCAAATCACCACTCCTAGCACACCTCCGCCAATTTTCCACTCCTAGAACAATTCTTACCCCCCTGACACCCCCCTTTGCCCACATTCCACCTCCCAAAACAAATTTCCTCACCCCAATCTCCTCGTGGTGCCCCCCCTTGCCTCACATGATACCACAAATCCCAGGGAAGCCGCCCCTCCTGCCAGCCCCATGTACCGGCCCTGGGTATAGCCCATAGGCTTGTCCCGAAAATGTAACTGTTAGTGCAAATAAAGAAATTATAAGGGACAGTACTCAACTGTATTGATCTTTCAAAGAGTTTTCAGCCTAATGTTTATGGGTATTGCAATTGCAATGATACAATAGTATATTATTCGTGCGACAATACCAAACAAAGCTGTTCCCTTGTATAACCTTTTATTTTTATAAACGTTCCCTTCTAGCTTTGCAGAAAGGACAATGCCTTGTTAATCTCTGAAGGATAAATGTATGATAGGACTAATAATTGGTTACAAGGTTCTCAAGTTGTACTATTGTGTAAGAACTATCATTTCTGTTGAAACACTCTTTGTATCTAACCGGACATTATCTCTGTTAACAATAGTAATTGCTGAAAGGATCCTGTGCTTCTTGCCTGAACGGTCATGTGTCGCCACTCAAAAATAATGCATTATTTTTCCACGTGTATGTAGCATTGATGAATGAAGAAAAATGCTGGTTACTGTATATCAGGGGTATTGAATTAAAATTCAAGGAAGTTCCGGTCAGTAAACCTTTTTTTTCCAGCAAAGGTCAGTATCTCATGTTTGTACTATGACCCAGATCCTAATATATACAGTGTGTAATCATTATACAGTATGTCTATCAAAAATAAGCAATGTACTATTTATATCATTTCAGTAATTATACATTTTCAGTGTCCCCATCAGAGTGCCACCTTACAACAGGTGTCCCTATCCGAGTACCCTCTTATATGAGGTGTCTCCATCAGGGTGCCCTCTTACAACAGGTGTCCCTATCCGAGTACCCTCTTATATGAGGTGTCTCCATCAGGGTGCCCCCTTACAACAGGTGTCCCTATCCAAGTACCCTCTTATATGAGTTGTCTCCATCAGGGTGCCCTCTTACAACAGGTGTCCCTATCCGAGTACCCTTTCATTTGAGGTGGCTCCATCAGGGTGATCCCTTACAACAGGTGTCCCTATCCGATACCCTCTTATATGAGATGTCTCCATCAGGGTGCCCCCTTACAACAGGTGTCCCTATCCAAGTACCCTCTTATATGAGTTGTCTCCATCAGGGTGCCCTCTTACAACAGGTGTCCCTATCCGAGTACCCTCTTATATGAGTTGTCTCCATCAGGGTGCCACCTTACAACAGGTGTCCCTATCCGAGTACCCTCTTATATGAGTTGTCTCCATCAGGGTGCCACCTTACAACAGGTGTCCCTATCCGAGTACCCTCTTATATGAGGTGTCTCCATCAGGGTGCCCTCTTACAACAGGTGTCCCTATCCGAGTACCCTCTTATATGAGATGTCTCCATCAGGGTGCCCCCTTACAACAGGTGTCCCTATCCAAGTACCCTCTTATATGAGTTGTCTCCATCAGGGTGCCCTCTTACAACAGGTGTCCCTATCCGAGTACCCTTTCATTTGAGGTGGCTCCATCAGGGTGATCCCTTACAACAGGTGTCCCTATCCGAGTACCCTCTTATATGAGGTGTCTCCATCAGGGTGCCCTCTTACAACAGGTGTCCCTATCCGAGTACCCTCTTATATGAGGTGTCTCCATCAGGGTGCCCCCTTACAACAGGTGTCCCTATCCAAGTACCCTCTTATATGAGTTGTCTCCATCAGGGTGCCCTCTTACAACAGGTGTCCCTATCCGAGTACCCTTTCATTTGAGGTGGCTCCATCAGGGTGATCCCTTACAACAGGTGTCCCTATCCGATACCCTCTTATATGAGATGTCTCCATCAGGGTGCCCCCTTACAACAGGTGTCCCTATCCAAGTACCCTCTTATATGAGTTGTCTCCATCAGGGTGCCCTCTTACAACAGGTGTCCCTATCCGAGTACCCTCTTATATGAGTTGTCTCCATCAGGGTGCCACCTTACAACAGGTGTCCCTATCCGAGTACCCTCTTATATGAGTTGTCTCCATCAGGGTGCCACCTTACAACAGGTGTCCCTATCCGAGTACCCTCTTATATGAGGTGTCTCCATCAGGGTGCCCTCTTACAACAGGTGTCCCTATCCGAGTACCCTCTTATATGAGGTGTCTCCATCAGGGTGCCCCCTTACAACAGGTGTCCCTATCCAAGTACCCTCTTATATGAGTTGTCTCCATCAGGGTGCCCTCTTACAACAGGTGTCCCTATCCGAGTACCCTTTCATTTGAGGTGGCTCCATCAGGGTGATCCCTTACAACAGGTGTCCCTATCCGAGTACCCTCTTATATGAGGTGTCTCCATCAGGGTGCCCTCTTACAACAGGTGTCCCTATCCGAGTACCCTCTTATATGAGGTGTCTCCATCAGGGTGCCCCCTTACAACAGGTGTCCCTATCCAAGTACCCTCTTATATGAGTTGTCTCCATCAGGGTGCCCTCTTACAACAGGTGTCCCTATCCGAGTACCCTTTCATTTGAGGTGGCTCCATCAGGGTGATCCCTTACAACAGGTGTCCCTATCCGATACCCTCTTATATGAGGTGTCTCCATCAGGGTGCCCCCTTACAACAGGTGTCCCTATCCAAGTACCCTCTTATATGAGTTGTCTCCATCAGGGTGCCCTCTTACAACAGGTGTCCCTATCCGAGTACCCTTTCATTTGAGGTGGCTCCATCAGGGTGATCCCTTACAACAGGTGTCCCTATCCAATACCCTCTTATATGAGGTGTCTCCATCAGGGTGCCCCTTACAACAGGTGTCCCTATCCGAGTACCCTTTCATTTGAGGTGTCTCCATCAGGGTGCCCCTTACAACAGGTGTCCCTATCCGAGTACCCTCTTATATGAGATGTCTCCATCAGGGTGCCACCTTACAACAGTTGTCCCTATCCGAGTACCCTCTTATATGAGGTGTCTCCCTAATGGTGCCACCTTACAACAGGTGTCCCTATCCGAGTACTCTCTTATATGAGGTGTCTCCCTCAGGGTGCCACCTTACAACAGGTGTTCCTATCCGAGTACCCTCTTACAGTATATGAGGTTTCTCCATCAGCGTGCTCCCTTACAACAGGTGTTCCTATCAGAGTGCTCCCTTACATCAGGTGTCCCTATCAGAGTACACTCTTATATGAGGTGTCCCCATCAGGGTGCCCCCTTACATCAGGCATCCTCATCAAAGTGCCCCAGTACCTTTTAGCTCCAGGTTGGCATAGGGCAGGAATAAGAAGGTCTGGACAGAGCAAAATTTTCTTCTGTCCTCCTGTGATGCCAGGGACGGGGCACACACGTGGAGATGGCGGTCCTACAAACCAATCATTGCAGTTGGGGGCTGGCTGGTTGGCAGCACAGATAGAACTGTCACTCGATCCGGGTCCAAGCTATGGTTCACCACTTAGTTATGCCTGCTGTATATAGTAAGGTAAATTAGACATTGCCCTTGAAAATATTTTTGCTTTGTCCTGAACAGCTTTTTTTTACTAGAATATCTTTGTAAATAAATGTAAAATATTCCTTATAAACCGGAACAATCTTGTTGATAAGAGTGTTTTTTTTGCTAGCAGGAACCAACATATGTAAAGCTGAATTTGCATAAAGCAGATAAATACATACAGTACATACACTGTATTACTTAAACCCCAAGTAAACCAAATCTGTCCTGGGGGGTGGAAGAATTATAACCTCAGCTTTTGAGCTTTTGTTTGTTTTCTGTAAAACAAAAAAATCGTACTCGGATTATATTTCCTATTATCAAGCAGCAATCACAAAGGTTTTGATGCAAACATTTTTTTAAAACCAAATGGTGCAGCGCTTAAATATTGTCAAAATCCCAAAACAATAAAATATAAAATAAACAAAAATGAATATGTGCCTAAGGCTCCACATACACAGAAGCTGATAAACTGCAGTTTATTGGCGTTTTGGCGTTTTTTTAAAAAGCCCATTAACTGCACTCTATGTTAGCCTATGTGTTCATGTACACTTAACGTTTTTTAGCTTTAATGAGCAGTGGAGTTAATGGGCTTTTTTCTGAACGCAAGAAATTCGCGTTCAAAGTGACGTTTTTCGGCAGAAAAAAAACGCAAAACGCAGAAAACGCTAATAAACGCTCATAAACGCTCAAAAACGCTGATCGCAAGCGTTTTTAGCGTTTTTTGAGCCATTGAAAAAAAAAAGCTAAAAAACGCTACACTGAAAAACGCTAATAAACGCTAGTAAAAAAACGCTGATAAAAGCTAGCTTTTTCTGCTGCTTTAAAAACGACAGTTTTTGAGCTTCTGTGTACATGGAGCCTAAAAAAGCTATACAAGTGTCAAGAGTGACAAACTATGTGCCAAGGGGTTTCACATAACTGATTACAGTGACTGTGAATTCAATCAAAGTGAATCACCATTATTTAGCCAACCATATACAATAGCATTTTTGTGACCATTCTCTGTAAAAAAAGGTTTGAACGCGTGTTCTATGTCAATCCACTAATGTGTCATTAACCACGTGTAAACCCAACATTCCATTTCCAGGGGCTTGCACATATACTATATTGTCAAAAGTACTGGGATGCCTGACTTTACACGCACATGAACTTTAATGGCATCCCAGTCATAGTTCGTAGGGTTCAATACTGAGTTGGCCCACCCTTTGCAGCTATAACAGCTTCAACTTTTCTGGGAAGGCCGTTCACAAGATTTAGGAGTGTGTCTATGGGAATGTTTTTTGTGAGGTCAAGCACTGATGTGGATGAGAAGGCCTGGCTCGCAGTCTCTGCTCTAATTCATTCCAAAGGTGTTCTATCGGGTTGAGGTCACGACTCTGTGCAGGCCAGTCAAGTCCCTCCACCCCAAACTCGCTCATCTATGTCTTTATGGACCTTGTGTGTTCACTGGTGCACAGTCATGTTGGAACAGGAAGGGGCCATCCCAAAACACAAAACAGAGCGTATATGCTTAACCACTTGACAACTGGGCACTAAACCCCCTTCGTGCCCGGACCAATTTTTAGCTTTCAGTGCTGACGCATTTTGAATGACAATTGCGCGGTCATACAACGCTGTACCCAAAGGATATTTTTATAATTTTTTCCCCACAAATAGAGCTTTCTTTTGGTGGTATTTGATCACCTCTGTGGTTTTTATTTTTTGCGCTATAAACAAAAAAAAGACAGAAAATTTTGAAAAAAAAACACAATATTTTTTTACTTTTTGTTATAATAATATCCCAATTTTTTTAAAAAAACTATTTTTTTTCTCAGTTTAGGCCGATACGTATTCTTCTGTATTTTTTTGGTAAAAAAAATTGCAATAAGCGTATAGTGATTGGTTTGCGAAAAAGTTATAGCGCCTACAAAATAGGGGATAGAATTATGACATTTTTATTATATTTTTTTTTTTTACTAGTAATGGCGGCGATCTGCGATTTTTGTCAGGCCTGCAATATTGCGGCGGACATATCGGACACTTTTCACACTATTTTGGGACCATTCACATTTATACAGCGAACAGTGCTATAAAAATGCACTGATTACTGTATAAATGTGACTGGCAGGGAAGGGGTTAAAACTAGGGGGTGAGGAAGGGGTTAACTATGTTCCCTATTTGTGATTCTTACTGTGTGGGGGAGGGGACTGACAGGGGGAGGAGACCGATCTGTGTCCCTATGTACAAGGGACACAGCATCGGTCTCCTCTCTCCCTGACAGGACATGGATCTCTGTGTTTACACACAGAGATCCACGTCCTGCCTCTGTCACAGCCGATCGCAGGTGCCTGGCGGACATCGCGGCCGCCAGGCACGCGCATCGGCATCACGTGACCACGGCGGGCACAGCTGTTCCCCCGCCGCGCGCCCTCGGCGGCGCGCAGGGGGAGAGAAACAGCAGGACGTCCATGGACGTCCACTCAGCACTTGAGAGCCGCGCTGCAGACGTCTTTTGTCTATAGCGCGGGTCTCAAGTGGTTAAATACAGTATTTGTAAATCCGACGGACTGTTTACATGTTAAATTTTAAAAGAAGCAGCAAACCTGCTGACCTCACAGGTTTGCTAATGTGACAGAACACCTCTGATTTTCACATTTAACATGTAAACAGTCCGTCGGATTTCCAAATACAGAATTTTAAGAATATAAGCTCCGTTTTGTGTTGAAAATAACTGTGAAATCTAAAACTCCGGTGGGTGTAATAAGATGTCCACTTGCCCCCTTCTCACTCTATCATTACTGTGCAGGAGTGTGGGGTGTAGCAAGATGGCGGCGACGGAACGTCACTTCCGGAGCAATCTGTGATGGGGAGCCGAATGTGACGAGACACCCTCACTTTCTGACCTGGTAGCAATAGGCCCTGGAAGAGAAAGTAAGGTATTCAGATATGTACAATGATTAATAGCAACAAATAAAACAAAACAAAAAAACAAGGGTATAACGCTTCCCTACTCTATGCAAAACTGAAAAAATTATATCTTGGGTTCAACTTAAAAGCCTGGTCATACACAATCAGATTTTGATGAGTCATGTAGTTTGAGAACTTGCCTATACAAGCCACTCATATTGTAAGCTGTCAGGTAGACCTTCAAATTATACCGCTGTGAAAGGCACCATACTGTATCAAGTCTTTGAAGACAGATTTAATTATTTCAGTAGTTAGAGGTCAATGGTTGTTCATGTATTAAGAATTTACCATTTTTAATAGTGTTTGTTGAATGTTACCAAATACTATCCCTTCAGCACCATCCAACCATGGACATACATGTAAGTCTGGTTTTTGCATAAATTAGATTTCAATTTACAAGATGGGATATTTTAATCAGATTTAGCATTGGGAAAATCATTAGTAGAGATGACCACCATTAATCAATGTCTTCAATGCCATTTTATCCGAGTCAAAGGCCTCTTGGATTTTTTCTTTGGATTATTTTATAATTTTTGAAGGTGGTGATGACAGGGCCTCAGCTATAATGTTCACAGAAACACAAACAGTCTCCTGCGCTCGGAAGCTTGGTCTCTTGGTGGCACAACCAGAGTGTTCCGTTGGAAAGGGAATGACCATGAATCTTGCTGCCCTCCTCAGAATAGTTGGTATTCTTAGGACTAAAGGTAAAAGAAAAAAGAGGGCGCACCGACCTAGTGCATTACCAATGGCTAGGTTTATTAAAAGTAAGTTTAAAGATCATGAATACTCACAAAGCAAGTAAATTAATAGGCACATAGCATTCTATCCAAGAAGATAGCTTCTTGCTGGAACCAAGTGAGCAGATAACCTGAGAGTCAAGACGACAGATGTTACAGCTACGGCTGACGCGTTGCGAGGGCGAGCCAAAAAGTGACAGTACCTGGACTCCCAGGGGGAGTCCAGGTACTGTCACTTTTTGGCTCTGAAGAAGGGGGCTCGCCCTCGCAACGCGTCAGCCGTAGCTGTAACATCTGTCGTCTTGACACTCCAGATGTTTTGGAACTAAGGTACATTTCCCATGATGCACAACTACACTGCAGAGTGCATGAGCATCATGGGAAATGTAGTTCCAAAACATCTGGGGTGCCAAGGTTCGCCTACACTGTCCTAGGGGGAAGGTTTAGAATTTATGTCAGGATTTTGTTAATGTCTGTGTCCTCATTCAAGTGATTTTTCGAATTATAAGACTGAACAAGAAGTGAGAAAAAATGTGTGATCTTGAACTGTGTTGTTATTGTACTGTCCCTCTTTATATTGTTGGCGCTATATAAATCCTGAATAATAATAATAATAATCTTTCCTAATTTATTTAAAAAAAAAGGTTGTGGCTGGGGTTGGGCTTTAAAAGGTATGAAATGTTAAGTATAAACAGGGCAGATTGTTTTCCTCAAAAACTATTCAGTAGCTACATAACTAAAGTAACTGATAGACTACATCAAAAAGGTGTAGAGTTTAAATGGCAGAATAGGAAAAATCAGAAAATTCCTTAAGGCCCCTTTCACACTGGGGCGGTTTTCAGGCGCTATTTTGCTAAAAATAGCGCCTGCAAACCGAGCCTAAACAGCGACTCCTTTCTCTCCAATGTGAAAGCCCCGAGGGCTTTCACACTGGAGCGGTGCGCTAACAGGACTTAAAAAAAGTCCTGCTAGCCGCATCTTTGGAGCGGTGAGAGGAGCGGTGTGTTTACCGCTCCTACACCGCTCCTTCCCATTGAAATGAATGGGATACCGCGGTAATACCGCCCGCAAACCGTGGCTTTAGCCGCGGTTTGCGGGTGGTATTAACCCTTTTTCGGCCGCTAGCAGGGGTTAAAACCGCACCGCTAGCGGACGAATACCTCTGCAATCGCGGCGGTATAGCGCCGCTAAAAATAGCGGCGCTATACCGCCACCGCCCCCACCGCCCCAGTGTGAAACCGGCCTAATAAATACTAATAACTATGCAGTGAAAGGAAAATTCACCTATGGTTTTCACGGTTAGGCTAGACTTCACCTAAGGCTAGAAAGCCCAATTTGTATATTAATATTGTTCGACAACCTACAGTTAAAAAAAAAAAGAAGAAAATCCAAATAAAAATATCTTGATAATATTTCTGGCACATTATATTTATAAAAGACAAAACGACACTGCTGTAAAGACATAAATTTAGACACTACTGTTAGAACATAAATTTAAAGGTTAACATCAGCGCATGAGTTTACATTCATACGTGCGTATATGTGGGGATGGGAGGGCCTCCAAAAAAATTTGGGGGGGATTTTATGTGCTTGGTGTAACTTACATTTTTTACAATTTACAAAAAGTCCCCTATGTGCTGATTTTTTAGTGACAGGTTCTCTTTAATGAGACATCCACAGACCCCTGTGCTCCACTGAATGTAATGCAATGCAGATCACATTGCATTACATTCTTTCCTGGCCACGCTGGGCGAGGAAACTGACAAGTAGACCCAGAAGTGACATCAAACACATCGCTTACGGATCACCAACAAGAAGGGAAGGAGAGCGGAAGTGTGTCCACTCAGCTACCTCCACCCTACCTGGCAGCACCCGGCGTTGGGGGGGGGGGGGGGGTGTCGCCATTATTGGTAGATGTGCAAGTAATCTAAAGTAATCTAGAGGCACTGGACTGCTTTCATCTGACAGTCTGCTTGTCAGATTTACACACAATGTAAATGTAATGTGTTGATTTTCTATAACCGGAGTGTGCAAAATTTGGTGCAGCTGTGCATGGTAGCCAATCAGCTTCTAACTTCAACTTGTTCAACTAAGCTTTGACAATAAAACCTGGAAGATGATTGGTTTCTATGCACAGCTGCACCAGATTTTGCATGCTCCAGTTTTATTAAATCCCCCCTACTGTATTAGAGTTCCCCCCACTCTGGATGAAGGAGCACAGGGGCACCTTTGGACAGTAGCATTGTTAGTCTGTGGGGAGGGGAGTGTTAGATGAACTTGCAGATTTAAAATCACTAACCAACTAAAACCAAACTCCAGCTTATACTATCTAAGCCATAACAGCAGATTTTTTCTTTTGGGATAAAGGTTTACATAAATAAAGGCTGATCATTGTAAGCAAATCTGTTATGCCGCGTACACACGACCGTTTTTCTCGTTGAGAAAAACGAATTTTTTCCATTTGACGAGAAAAACGATAGTCTGTGGGCATTTTGTCGTTTTTCTCGACGAGAAAAACGGCATTAAAAACGATGAGAAAAATTAGAACATGTTCTAATTTTTCTCGTCGTTTTTCCCGACATTTTTTCCGCGGCAGTTTTCCCATAGGGAAACACTGCCGCGGAGCCCACAGATGGTCGTTTTTCTCGACAAGAGAAAAAATGTCGTGAAAAACGATCGTGTGTGGGGAACAAGCCGTTCCCTCGTTTTTAATGTCATTATTCACGGCGGTTAAAAAACCGCCGTGAATAATGATCATGTGTACGCGGCATTAGTGTTAAAGAATAACTGCACTTTTGTTGAGAAAAAAACATGACTAAAGTATTCGTCAACCTACGTCCTTACAAATATAGAATAAAGACACGGACTGAGTGACATGGGTTTTATACGGCCACAGCAGCCAATTTTATTAACCAAAGAATAAAATAACATAACATTAAAACATACCAATAAGTGCAAATTCAACAATGTAATGCCCAACAACAAGAGGTCTTTGTGTGTCCTTAAGGCAAACAAGAGGCCTTAACTGGAATCGTCCATTTCCTCAGCCGCGCCCCAACCGGTTTGAAGACGTTCCGACATCACACATACTTCCATATTCCCCTCCCCCAGGGGACCTGGCTCCAGGGAGAACACGGCCCCACATCATGCCCCGAATCCCCAGCCATTTCCGAATAGCCTCGCTCTGTAGAATGCCGAATTGCCTCTCCTCAGGACGAGAGTTAGCCCTCAAACCCCCCCAAAAAACAGAGGAATCCCCCAAGATCCAGACAAGACCAGGAGGAAGATCTGAAAGAAAAACAAAAGAGAAACATAGAGCTACACAAAAACACACAATGTAAAGAACAGCTGACAACTTCAGAGCAAATGAGGGCGAACATAAATCTTAAAATGATCTGACTCCCACCTCCCTAAATGCTGCACTACCTGAGGGTCCAAACCCCATCTGGCCGCCTCCGTAGCTGCCCCCAGACGAAAGGAATGAGTATTGAACTGGGAAACCTCTCTCCCCGCCCCAGCCAAACAACGGCGAAAAACTGAAAGCGCAAAAAGGCACTGAGTGCTGACTCCCTCAAATCGACAAACCGATGAACAGAAGAAATTGGGCAAACTGAGTCCAGGAGCACCAAAAACAAGGACACAGTAACCCCCTTTCCCAACTGATCAGTTTTAGATTTCCCAATGTAAATCCGGATGCAGTCGTCAGCCACTGTCACATCCGAGACTCACAGCCCACCCACACCACACCTGTTCTTGCGTACCATTTCCCCAATCCGGAATGCCTCAGAAAAGGCCAGCGCAAAAGACACAGTGAGCAGCCGCACCTCATAAGCAGAGGTGCAAACCCTGGGCAACTCCTCCACTAGTTCCTGAAGCAAATCAAACGAGACCGGGCGTCTGGTATCTGGCTTCACCCTTTTACGCCGAAAACCCTTTTTTGGCCTGTCTCCCCAAAAAGTCTTTGGTCACATCACTAAAGCAATGCATCCGGAAGAGGACAGCTAAAGCTGCCAAGCCCTTGTTCATTTTTGAAACTGATGTGTCCCAGGTAAATTTCGTAACAATAAAATACAACAGGAAAGACAAACGATCCGGAGTGGAAAAACAACCACTTACTGAACTTACCAATGTGGACCACTCAACCTAAACTGACGAATATGCAGCCCACGTATCCTTACTCACAGAGTGACGTAGCAGCTCCCCTGCTGCTCCAACGCCAGTCTCCACAGCTGCTCGGACAAGGAACCCCCCGCTGCTCCGCTTCCAGTGCCAGCCTTGGGAACCTCTCCCACTGGAAACGAGACAATGAATGGGCAATAGAATTTAGAACACCTGGGACATGAACAGCTTGCACAAAACAATTCAAACTTAAACACTGCAAAACCAGGTGACGCAGTAAGTGCACCACTGGCAGCGAAGAGGCAGACAGGCTGGACACAACTTCCACCACCCCCATGTTGTCACAATGAAAAAAAAATTGACAATCCCAAAACTTAGAGCCCCATATAAATCGATGGCTACCAAAATCGGAAACACCAATAACACCAAGTTACGCAAGAACCCAGCCGCTCGCCATTTCTCGGGCCATGCTGCAGCGCATGATGCCCCTTGACTAAAAGCCCCAAACCCAGAACTGCATCAGTGTAAAGATCAAGGCCGAAAGCCGCCACGACCGGAGCCATCCATAAAGGCCTGCTATTATAGGAGGCCAGATAGTCCTCCCAAACCCCTAGATCAGCCTTGTGCTTGCGCGATAGCCTGATGAAGTGATGCGGCAGTGTTGCCCCTGAAGTGGGGGCGCTGATACGATGACTAAAGATGCGCCCCATAGGCATAATGCGGCAGGCAAAATTAAGCTTATCCAATAAGGACTGCAATTGTTCAAGCCTAACCTTCCTCGCTGTCTTGACCTCGTCAACCATCTGACGCAGATCTTCCAATTTGTCAATTGGCAAGCAACATTCCATCATTCGAGTGTCAATGACAATACCCAAGAATTGTATGACTGCGGCAGGACCCTCCATTTTTCAGGCGCCATCCCGAACCGTGTAACAAACTGAGGAATCTGGGGGGCCAATATGAAGAAAGTCGTTGAGATAGTGTATCACCGATCTTACCTGCATCTCCTCCTGTACCACCCATTCCACGAAGGTGCTAAAAACCTCAAAATACTCAGAGGAAACAGAACAGCCCATTAGTAGATAGCGGTCAAGAAAAAACTGCCCATCACAAAAACAACCTAGCAAATGTTGGCTCTCCAGGTCAAGCAGCAGGCGAAAAGCAGATTCGATATCTGTCTTCGACTCTTCGCCAACAACGATCCCTGGCCATAACGTTGCAACCGACTGCAGCATCGAATGAGGTATACGGTACCGAAGCCAAGTCCGGAGAAATGGCATTATTCACTGAAGTTCACTTCGGATACGACAAATGGTGTATTAACTAGGGATGTTCGACTCGAACATTGCCTGTTCGCCCGTTTGCCGAACAGCGAACAAATTGGGGTGTTCGCGGCAAATTCGAAAAGTCTATGGGAGAAATCTAAAGTGCTAATTATAAAGGCTTATATGCAAGTTATTGTCATCTGTGTAATTCATGAATAGACCCCTTCTCATGTTCCGCATCTGGTCCGCTTAGCCTTACACCTAGTCATTGGCTGAGCGGACCTGATGGGGAACTTTAGAAGGGGCGGGTCTATTCATGTATTACACAGTGAAGGAAGTTCCCCATCAGGTCCGCCCCCTCGTATGTCAGACCCCGCCTATGTCATTGGCCTGAGTGGACCTGATGGGGAACTTCCTTCACTGTGTAATACTTGAATAGACCCGCCCCTTCTCACGTTCCGCATCTGGTCCGCTTAGCCTTACACCTAGTCATTGGCTGAGCGGACCTGATGGGGAACTTTAGAAGGGGCGGGTCTATACATTTAATAGACTGCGGAGGAAGTTCCCCATCAGGTCCGCTCAGGCTCAGCCAATGACGGACAGCGCTGGACATCGGATCGCCGCGGGACACTGCATTTCATCGCTGGAATTTTTTTATTTATTTTTTTAATAAAGGACTTTTCCAAGGTGTTTGTGTGTTTTTTTTTACATTTTTTGACACTTTCTTCGTGAAATGGTAGGGGTACAATATACCCCTTACCAATTCACATGGGGGGGGCCGGGATCTGGGGGTCCCCTTTGTTAAAGGGGTCTTCCAGATTCCGATAAGCCCCCTGCCCGCAGACCCTCACAACCACCGGGCAAGGGTTGTGGGGATGAGGCCCTTGTCCCCATCAACATGGGGACATCCTCCCCATGTTGAGGGCATGTGGCCTGGTACGGTTCAGGAGGGGGGGCGCTCTCTCGTCCCCCCCCTCTTTTCCTGCGGCCTGCCAGGTTGCATGCTCGGATAAGGGTCTGGTATGGATTTTTGCGGGACTCCACGCCATTTTTTTTTAAATTTGGGGTGGAGTTCCCCTTAAAATCCATGCCAGATCTGAAGGGCCTGGTATGGATATTTGGGGGGAACCGCATGCATTTTTTTTTTAATTTGCGGTGGGGTTCCACTTAATATCTATACCAGACCTGAAGGGCCTGGTAATTGAATTTGGGGGAATCCCCACGCTTTTTTTTTAATCAATGACTTTTCTATGTATTGCCGGGAGCCAACAATTCATTAATAGCCGCGAGTGAGTTTTAAATGACTCTTTTTCCTTCAGAAATGACATTTTGTGCAGGGACAGTTCTAAGCACGGGAAACATGCGCCACTTTACATGCATATCATACACACACCCCAGGTATGAAATTTAAAGGAAAATTTCACTTTTATTTTTTCATTTTAAAGTGGTTGTAAACCCACTAACTTTTTTTTTTGCCAACCTGTAAGAGAAAGGCATAATGAGCTAGTATGACTAGCATACTAGCTCATTATGTACCACTTACCTTAGATCGGGGCCCCCGAACCAGTCCGCGTCCCTCTGTCCAGACGCAGACATCACTGCGGCGATAGCCGGAATGTTACTTCCGGGTATCGCCGCACCAGCCAATCACAGCGCCGCTCCGGCGCTGTGATTGGCCGGAGCTCGAAGACGTGACTCCGCGCATGCGCGCGGGAGCCGTCACATTCGGCTACGCCCAGCGATTGCTGGGAAGTAGCCGATTTTGTGAATGGGATTAACCCCATGAATGTGCCGTTGTCTACGGCGCACATGCGCCGTAGACAGTGGCGCCTGTCTTTTTAGTAAATATCTCCTAAACTGTGTAGGTTTAGGAGATATTTCTTGCACCTACAGGTAAGCCTTAATCTAGGCTTACCTGTAGGTGCAAGTTGAAAAAGTGGGTTTACAACCACTTTAAGCATTATTAAAATCACTGCTCCCCAAAAAACGTAAATTTTTAAAACTTTTTTTTGCATTGATACATGTCCCCTGGGGCAGAACCCAGGTCCCCAAATACTTTTTAGGACAATAACTTGCATATTAGCTTTTATAATTTGCACTAGCATTGTATTTAATAGGGTTCTAAAGTTCACGCGAACATTCTGTCTGTTCGCAGGTTCTGGTGCGAACCGAACGGGGGGGTGTTCGGCTCATCCCTGGTATTAACCTAAATTTGTTGGGTTCCTTTTTGGGGACTACCCAAAACGGAGACACATGCAAAGACGGAATGGGCGGAAGTTCGAATGGTCCAGCCATTCTCCCAAGTTCCACCTCGTTTGCCAATTTGTCAAAAACAACCCAAGGGAATTGTCTTGTTGATTTCAAATTTCAAGACCGTGAAGATGGAGCCACCAGTACAGAACACGGAATGGGAAAGCCATGAGCAAAACCATCAGCCAGGAAATTTGCCGCCTCCATCCGTTGATATCTACCTAGATATCGCACCATAGCGGGAAGGCTTACCGGTGTCCTCCCTTTTTGAAGCAGGGGTTGGGACTTCCCTCTCATAAAAGATTTGGCATAACTGTGTGAGCCCCCGCAACCGGAGCACTCATGGCGGAAACGACAGGCCGTGCCAAAGCGGCATGACCCCTCGTTGAACTGCTCTTTTAAAGTAGGCCGGCAGTCCAGCAGCCCCCGCACCACCAGCTCACCCAAGAAAGGGCTGCCCAGAGCTCTCAAAGAAAGCCGCAAGTCTGGGGGCTCCTGACACCCCCAAAAGAACCCCTTTTGGAATCCCTAAACTAGCGATCCCACCCTGACAATCAGAAACAGACAAAGAGAGTGACTTAGCAGGCTGCTGCCATGCTGAACCCTGACCAGCCATTCATCCGGATCCCAGCTGGCTCCGCAAGGCAGGGCGCCTCTCTGTAGACTGCCCATCATCATCTTCACCGGATTTGGCCGAAGAATCCCACTACGTCGCCGTCCTTTGTGCCCTGCGTTCTGGCGACTCTGGCTCAAGGCTCCCTGAAGCATCATCATCAAGGCCTCCAAGGCACTCATGCTGTCCCAGCGAGAGGGGGGGGGGGACGATCAAAGTTGCCACTTCTCCTGACTTCCTTGGAATGTGAAAGAACTACCTCACCGCAAAGACCCTCTATTCTGAACCCTGCCCCTTCAACCTCTGCCTCCAATCAGGTAAGGGCTACACCCCTACCAAACATACTGACCTAGCTGACCGTTCTCTGACCCTATTCCTACCTTAGTCATGCAGCCACTCCGTCCATTTTCTCCTCCAGGTCTCACTTTCTCCTCTGGAAGATCTGTGTACATTGCAAGGACTTTTTTGCAGATTCCTACCTTTTGTAATTCTGAATACATAGCTGTTTGTTTGTCTGTGTCCATGTGGGCCTGTATAGGAGTGGTTATATAATTATCAATCAGCTGCGGCGCCTGCAGGGGTCTAATGAGGGAAATTGCATTGTCTGCATCCCATTAGATGTGATTTCCCTTTGAGAGTATCACTCCAAAAATGACACCTTTGTTGCAGGGGATGCCCAAAATATGACTTGTATCTTATTGCAGACTTCTGGGAAAATCAGTGCACCAATCACACCAGCAGGAAATTACATATCTGGGGGGCTGTTTTGTAAACCACCTGTGCACAGAACGACTCCAGGTAGCCATATTGCATTTTGCAGAAAATTACAGTGCTGCAGATTGAAAAGGAAAGGTAATTTTTAATAACATTCAATTACAATATGACTGCAATTGTATATGGTATATATATTTTTTTTAATTTGCTAATTTTCCCCCACAAAAGTGGACTTACCCTTTAAACTGTTTGTCTCATCTTTGTTACTGGTACATTCTGCTGGTGAGCTTGTTCTTTTGAAAAACAACAAAATTACTGGCTAAATCACCAGATGAAAATAAAAGAAAGAAAGCCTAATGCCGCGTACACACGATCGGAAATTCCGACAAGAAAAGTCAGATGTGTGCTTTTTGTCGGAAATTCCGACCGTGTGTAGGCTCCATCGGACTTTTTCTGTCGGAATTTCCGCCAACAAAAGATTGAGAGCAGGTTCTCTATTTTTCCTCTCTATTTTTCCGACGGAAAGAATTTCTATCAAAAAATCCGCTCATCTGTATGCAATTCCGACGCGCCAAAAAACACGCATGCTCAGAATCAAGCAGAGGAGCCGAACTGCCTATTGAACTTCAATAATCTCAGCTTGTCGTACGTCTTGTACATTCTTGACGGGCGGAGTTTCCGACAAGATTTGTGTGACTGTGTGTATGCAACACAAGTTTGAGCCAACATTCCGTCAAAAAAAATCCAGGGTTTTCTTGTCGGAATTTCCCATCGTGTGTACGCAGCATTAAGCCCCTTTCACACATGCTGACCATTCAGATCCGCCTGTCAGTTTTTTCAGGCGGATTTGAAGGGACGATTTATGCACCTCTATGGAGCGGCGGATGTCAGCAGTGACATGTCCATTGACATCCGATCCGCTCTGCTAAATCCAGACGGATGGAAACCCTATTTTCCATCCGTCTGGTGGATTGGCAGTCCGTTTTCATCCAATCTCTCTATAGAGGAGAGCGGAGATCTGACAGGTTTGTCTCTGCACAGTGAGCTGAGATGGACCTGTCACCCGCCGGCTCAACGGGGATCAGCGGATCAATCCCTGCTGAGCATGTGTGAAAGGGGCCTAAAAAAGAAAATGAATGCAATCATCACATCTAAGAAATGGTAAGCTGTAATATAATAAATGTTTGCCTTTGGGTTTAATACCGCTTTATGTTGTAATTATGTTGTCCAAGAGAGCTTTTATCTGAGTACATTCCCACCAGATGTGATTGCAGGATCCATTAGCTTATTGACATCACAGAGGGGATTTTTACAGGTGGAGTGGTTCTTGTAATGTACATTATGGCATCATTTACAGAGGACATCCTTAATATTAGAAATGACTAGCAACCATAACAAAAGTTATCTTTATATCCCAACAAATCTTTACCATGATTGTCCAGTCATTGTATTGCTTTTTTGTCTTGGCTGTAAAAGCATTATATTTGTTACTTGGCCTGATAAGCACTTTCCTTATTATTTTCAGAACCTGTACACTGTTTAAACACAAATACTGTATTTCAAAGGTTTTCCCTTGTGCAGGTTTTCATAAGCATGTAACTGCAACAATGGGAATAAAATGGCTTACAGTAACATGCAATAAAAAACTGCATAGATAGTAATGGACGAGTTATCCTTCCCACAGGATTATTTACTGCCTGGTTAAAGTCCACACAGCACAGTGGAATTTTAGCTGGCTCTGCAGCAAATAGTATTATGCATAATATAGCATGCTGATATGTAGTTTATGGTAGTGCTTTCACTGTATTTTAGGCCCCATGCACATGGGCAGAAAAAAAAATCCACTTTTATAAGCATCTTTTATTTATTTTTTGCCTCTGAACGTGACTCTTGTTTAACCAATGTGACCATGCACATTGTGGCATTTATTAAACAAAAAAAATCATGCTAGTCTCACAAGATGTTTCTAAATTAAATTCTTGATGTGATATACCCCTCAGTGCATAAATAACATCCTATATTTGCAAGTGTAAAAATAATGAATAAACAGTTCAAAGTTTGTGTAAAAAGTGAATCCTTATAGTTTATATATGAGAGTCCAAAGGTCATTTAGACAGATATTCCACCTCCAAGCAATCATGCAGAGCCTTCTGTTGAACCTCACTCCCCGTGATCAGGAATGCTTACCAGATGGTAGGGACCACCTATCGCTAGGATGGTCAAACAGGCAGGCAGAACAACCTCTGCAGTGTATATGAAACTCTGAAGCCTCTGGGACATGCCAATGGTAAGATGAATCCCCTGTTGTGGTCACACTCACAGCGGGATATTCAAATCAGCCAATACCAGGAGGTATACCATACAAGAGAGAACTCTTGTCGGCAAACATAAATTCTAACACCTGCACTTCTGGAGTCATGTAGGGCACGATGGAGTCAGCGCGTGGCTCTACCTGACATGTTTCGTCACATGTGACATCTTCCTGGGTCCCATTTATGTTTGCCGGCAAATGATTTTAGTTCATGCGCAATTGTTTTTTTACCCACTGTAACCATTTTTTACCCACTTTTTACCCATTTGGCTTTTTTCCATAAACGTTACATAAACAGTATTATACTATTGAAGTTCTCTCTTGTAAGTGTAGCGGGTATATGCTTTCTATTTTTTGAATCTGGTGGGGAAAACTGTGTTGTATGGTTCCCTGGGGCCCACCAGGTGGCACTGTGGCTTTGGGCCCGGGGTTGAGTCATCGTTGCGGTGGCGTACCTCTTTTGGTCTCTCTCAGCGGTTGTATGGTGGGGCGGGGAACCCGCCGTGCTTGCTGGGAGGGGGTATAAAGGGGGCTGCCATTTTTGGTGGAGGGAGTCGAGCCCGGGCACCTTCAGCCTGAGGGCGGTGGTTCGTGTCGGTCCCCTAGGCGGGCCTAGGCCTAGAGGACGTTCGGAGATCGCGTTCCATCCCAGGCACCTTTAGCCTGGGGTGAGGTACTCGGAATGGAGGTCTGGAGCTCAGTGCCCAACACTGAGTTCCACGAGGGAAGGAGATCCTAGGGAACCATGGGAGTGGGTACCCGAATCCGGAAGGCGTAATGGACCGGTGGGAGATACTTACTTGAAGACCCGGTGCAGCATATTGCCAGTGACAGGTTAGGCTCCCATCGGAGACCGCCTGGAAGGAAATCCCCCCTCGCTCGGAGACCGTAACCCACTTTCAGGAAGGAAAGAGGAGAGTTCATTGTGTCTGGGCCTACTCGCATCCACACCTCCTTTTCTGTTCTGTTCTACAAGGGAGTCTAACTGATTGTGTTCATTCAAGAAGAATAAAGGAGTGTTGGACTTTAATGGTGTGGGGCTCATTTTCTGGCAGACATTGTTCAAGGTAACTCCAGGTGCAGAACACTGACCCGAAGGTAAAACAAGAACTTTGCTTCTACCACACAAACATCTGCGGTGAGGGCTTGGCGTGGTGACCCCGCTCTCTCTCCTCTAAAGTACCCCTAGATAAGAGACAGATGAGCTGATAGAAAGAGGGGAGAGAGGAGGCCGCTACACGTGGGGGCTCGGGTCCAGTATAGTGTTCGTGTACCACGGAATTGAACGTGTCTGCCCGGAGGAGTTACGAGTAGGCAGGCCTTCATTGCTCGAAGTCCTGGACATGACCCAATGAAGGGAAAGGCCCGCGCAGAAGAGTGGAAAAAGGGGGAAGCTCAGCCTTGTGAAGTAGTACACGTGGGGGTTTCTATTGCACTGCGCCACCAGACACACCCCCACCGCTTAGTTTGTGGGCGTGACTCAGAAACAGAAAAGAAGAAAAGGCCGCGAACTGGAGCAAAAGGGAAGAATCCAATACGTGTGAAGGACTACACGTGGGACGTTGGCGCAAAACCCTGGCAGTGTGCGATGGATCAGCAACAGGTCACCATGTTCGGACATACATTGTGGATTCCGGTTCACCCTTCTACCACGACACTGACTGCTGCTGCACCGGTAACAGATACGGGAATCCGGCTAAAGCCAAGGGGTCGATTCACCCTGTATTTGTGCATGGATGTTGAGGCCCTGGGTGTGATTTGTCCCGGCTGTTCAGGATTGGTGTGCCAACTGAAGCCGTTCGGGCGATGCGAGGCCTGTGGGGAGTTCCTTTTTGAAGTGGATCCAGTGGTTGAGAAGCCAAGAACCATTTACCCCGGCCGGGCTGCAGGCAACACCGCTCAGAGAGGAGGAATTACTGCTTTGACAGCCATCCCTGCGCACACTGCAACGACCGCGGAGGAGGTCGTGAGTACTCAACGGGAGAAATCTGAGGATGCTGAATCGGTCACCACTGTCTCGCAGCGTCCACCACCGAAGAGAAAGACCGGTATGGTAGCCCCGACCAGCGGTTGTGGTGGACCATCTCGCCCGCTTACGCCCGGCCCGGATGGATCTGTCGATAAGAGTTCCGGACGTCCCGCTTCAAGTAAAGGCTGAGGTAAGCCAGGCGGAGAGATTTGGTGTGTGGGAAGAGGTGAAAACTCAGTCTCCACTACAGGCTACTTGCCCGCGGAGGAGTGTGACACCTCTGACCTGGAGTCACTCTCGGATATGGGAGATGATAATGCTATTGACGAACTGTTTGCAGAAAAGGGCTGGGACAAAGTACCTCTTGCCTCATCCCGCAGAACCAGGGATCCACCCATGTCTACAGGGGATAGTACACCCCGGGTGGAGGCACCAGCGCCTGAAGAGGGGTCCCGTTCCCAACCTGCCCTTACATCCCCGGTGTCACCTACACCCAGGACCGGGGAAAAGAGACTGTTGTTGCGGGCACCTATGCCCAGATCAGATGTGATCAAGGTCCCTCGCCACCCGGACTCAATAGTTTTACCTGGCGAAGGGGACAGAGCCACTATGCCTCCTCTGGCGAGACTGCAACACCTATTTGGTCAGAAGGTTGCTGCAGAGTATGGATGGGAGTACCCATACTTGTCCAAGGAGTTGTTGTACGAGGTGGAAGTTTGCCGGGAGCGCTGGTACAATGACTTTGTGTGGACTCACCTACAGATTCCACACGCCCGCAGGTACCTGGCGTGTTCTCCCCAGGCCTCTCAGCGTTTTAAGGACTGCAAGGCTGAGTGGATGTTGGGACGGCACATCCATGCGGACAAGGTGCTGATCCGGCACAAGGAAGGGGAAGATGTTGAGTATCATCTTGAGACCATGGATCAGCACTTGAAGCCACTTGTTCTGCCGCATCCCCGTTTCTATTTGTAGGAGGAAAAATACTCTGTTCTTGTTTGTATGCTGCTGAACTTTCTGGGACCTGTTGTCCTTGTTGCCCAGAGGGATAAAGGACTGTTCCTGTTGTTCTTCACTTTTCCAGCAAGAGATCATGGACTCTGGGGTAGATAGGGCTCAAAAGAAGAAGAAAAGTTCCACGAGTGCAGTTACCGCGACACTGTCACCAGGTGGCAGTGTTGCGCAACGTTAACACTTTTCACACACTCACTCTTTGGAGAAAAGGGATTTCTTTACGAATAAGTTTCTTTCCTCTTACACGAATATATGTGTCAGGGTTTATGTGTATTAATTTTCTTTTTTTCCCTCTGCAGGAGAGCATCCCATCAAAACCACTGAGTATGGGGTGGGTCTTAGTCAGGATGGGTGGGGAAAAAGTATAATGTGAATATGTGATTCTAACAGTTGTTGTTAAGTGTTGTTGTTTCCCTTCCCTTTCATGTAAGGCTCAGACACAATTGCTTTAGTTGACCAAGTTTTCAAAAGTATATTTTTGTACAATTTATAGTTGGTTTCTGGACTGGACTATGTCAGCTGCTGAGGGCATGGTTTGCTTCAGACACTGGGGACCAGTGTCAAATCACCAGGGGGAGAGTGTAGCGGGTATATGCTTTCTATTTTTTGAATCTGGTGGGGAAAACTGTGATGTGTGGTTCCCTGGGGCCCACCAGGTGGCACTGTCGCTTTGGGCCCAGGGTTGAGTCATCGTTGCGGTGGCCTACCTCTTTTGGTCTCTCTCAGTGGTTGTATGGTGGGGCGGGGAACCCGCCGTGCTTGCTGGGAGGGGGTATAAGGGGGCGGCCATTTTTGGTGGAGAGAGTTGAGCCCGGGCACCTTCAGCCTGAGGGCGGTGGTTCGTGTCGGTCCCCTAGGCGGGCCTAGGCCTAGAGGACGTTCGGAGGTCGTGTTCCATCCCAGGCACCTTTAGCCTGGGGTGAGGTACTCGGAATGGAGGTCTGGAGCTCAGTGCCCAACACTGAGTTCCGCGAGGGAAGGAGATCCTAGGGAACCCTGGGAGTGGGTACCCGAATCCGGAAGGCGTAATGGACCGGTGGGAGATACTTACTTGAAGACCCGGTGCAGCATATTGCCAGTGACAGGTGAGCCTCCCATCGGAGACCGCCTGGAAGGAAATCCCCCCTCGCTCGGAGACCGTAACCCACTTTCAGAAAGGAAAGTGGAGAGTTCATTGTGTCTGGGCCTACAAGGGAGTCTAACTGATTGTGTTCATTCAAGAAGAATAAAGGAGTGTTGGACTTTAATGGTGTGGGGCTCATTTTCTGGCAGACATTGTTCAAGGTAACTCCAGGTGCAGAACACTGACCCGAAGGTAAAACAAGAACTTTGCTTCCACCACACAAACATCTGCGGTGAGGGCTTGGCGTGGTGACCCCGCTCTCTCTCCTCTAAAGTACCCCTAGACAAGAGACAGACGAGCTGATAGAAGAGAGGGGAGAGAGGAGGCCGCTACATATGATTTACCTCCTGGTATTGGCTGATATGGATATCTGGCGGAGGATTCATCTTACCATTGGAGTGTTCCAGAGGCTTCCTAGTATCTTATACCCTGCAGAGGTTGTTCTGCCTGCCTTTTTGACCATTCTAGCGATAGGTGGTTCCTACCATCTGTTAAGCGTTCCTGATCACAGGCTGTGGGGTGCCACAGAAGACCCTGCATGACTGCTTGATGAAATATTTGTCTAAATGACCTTTGGACTCTCACATATCTACTATAAGGATTCACTTTTGCACAAACTTTGAACTGTTTCACATCAAGAATTGAATTTAGAATCATCTTGTGTGACTAGTGCGATTTTTTGTTTATTGTATGTTTTCCCCTGTTTATATCACTTGGTTACAGTGCAAGGGGGAATTCTGTGGACCTTGATGTAATGGGGAACTCTGAGATTAAGGGCAGCGCTGCAAACTCTGATGTAAGGGGGGGCTTTGGTGATCAGGAACAATCTTATGTCAGAGTTCCCCTTTACACCAGAGACCGTATTTTCCTTTACATCAGCGTTCCCCTTTACATTGGGGTCCGCTGAGTTCCCCCTTGCACCATAAGGAGGAATCCTGCAGACTCTGATGTAAGAGGGAACTCTGTGGACTCTAGAGTAAGGGGGGGGCTCTAGTGATCAGAGTCCATCTTACATCAGAGTTCTCCTTTAAATCAGTCCACAGTGTTCTCTTTTACATCAGGGTCTGCAGAACTCCCCTTACACTGTAAAGGGGAACCCTGCAGACTCTGATGTAAGGGAGAGCTCTGTGTTGGGTTATAATAATCTGACCTTTATGTAAAAGGAGAAATACCTTTTTTGCCTTTTGTTAAATCTGAAGCACATTGCTGATTGTGCTAGCTACATGTTTGTAGGTAAATATTGATATTTGCACTGAAAACTGTAATTGTGGCTACCCTTTTGAACTGTCAGTAAAAATTTGCTTCTTTCAGTAAATTGTTTGTGTCAGTGAAAAATTGGCTCTGTCAGTACATTTTTTGTGTCATGTCAGTAAATTTCACTTCAGGAGGTTGGCAACTCTGCTTTCTAGATTGCATCTGCTGAATTTGGAAAAGCTAAATGCGTGGTTACAGGTGTGAATTTGACCTTAAAGTTCACTTTGGCCCCTTTCACACTGGGGTGGGAGGTGCGGTCGCAGTAAAGCGCCGTTATTTTTAACAGCGCTTTACCGCTAATTCCGCTGCGGCATTCGGCCGCTAGCGGTGCGGTTTTACTCCCCACTAGCGGACGAAAAAGGGTTAATACCGCCGGCAATGCGCCTCTGCAGAGGCGCATTGCCGGCGGTATAGCCACGGTGTCCCATTGCTTTCAACGAGCAGGAGCGGTGGAGGAGCGGTATACACACACCGCTCCTTCACCGCTCCAAAGATGCGCCTAGCAGGACTTTTGGAGCGGTCCTGCTAGCGCACCGCACCAGTGTGAAAGCCCTTGGGCAGATTCTACTTGTAGGAGAAAAGACTCCTTGCTTAGTGCCTTACAAGTTGCTGAACTTTCCGGGGTTTGTTTGTTCACGGGGAACCCAGGAACTGTACCCGAGTTTATTGGGCGTTGTGCTCTTTGGAGGAATGGAGAACTGTTGCTGTTGTTTTCTTTTTTTTTTCTTCACTGGACACCTAGTGGGGTGTATCTGGGCCATAGATGGCCCAGATACATTGATTTCAGGGATTTATGGACCTTTTGGAGTGTGGGAGGTATGAATGGTGTCATGTTCCCTGCGGTCCCTGGGTGGCGCTGTCACCTGGGACCGGGGTTGAACCAACCGGGGTTGAACCACCATTCCAGAGCCGTGCCCTTTTTGTCCTCTCGCGGCAGTAGTACGGCGGGGCGGAGAACCCGCTGTGCCTGCTGGGAGAGGATATAAAAGGGGGAGGACATCTTGCGCACAAGGTTTATTCCCCAGGCACCTTCAGCCTGGGGGCCTGGGGGCTGCTGCGGTTCGTCTGTGCCCAGGTGCCCTTGGCCTGGGCGCGTGGAGTCGAGTTCCATCCCAGGCACCTTCGGCCTGGGGTGAGTTACTACACCAGGAGGCCTGGGGCCCAGTACCTTCGACTGGGTCCCGCGAGGGCGAAGCATTCCTAAGGTGCCCCCCCCGGTATTGGGTGCCTGAATCCTGGGCGTAAGGGACCGGAGACGTGACCTCCCCGTAGAGCCAGCGCAGCATTTGCTGGTGCCGGTGGAGGCGTCTGGTGACCGTCCGGATGGATGTCTTCCTCTGACAGGGGTCGTTTGTTCTAAAGGAGGTGCTTCATGTTCTTATGGTCTGTGGCAGGGACCCATCTTCCTTAGGTCAGTGGCAGGCCTCATCCAAGGCCTGTGGCAGGGGCCTCAACGTTCACCCAGGTCAGTGGCAGTGACCAAATTCACAGTCGGTGGCAGCGACTGTGCGCCAAGCCTGTTTGCACTAAACGGAACAAGAGAAACTTTATTCATTAGTTGTGCCTGGACCTACTCTTCCCTACACCTTGTCTGTTCTTTTAAAAGTCAACCAGTTTGAAGTCAATAAAACAGTGTTGGACTTTTCTTGGTGTGGAATTCGTGTTACTGGAAGCTTAGTGTCCCTGTCAGTGTCAGTGACAATCATCCTCCATAGGAGAAGCTGAGGCTCCGGCCTAAAACGCAGACCCGAGTGTAATGGTTTAGCTCATATCTCTGCATCCTACATCAGAGAGCCGAGCTGGTGGTGTGCATCTTTCTCACTTCTCCCAGATACCCCTAGATGAGTGGAGCCAGCCGTGAACAGAGGGGAGAAGCTGGGGCAGGACCGCTACAATAGGAAGAGGGGTGATGCAGATATATAATAACAAGTGTAAATCTTTGTACAGTTTTGTGTAGTAATTCTATCCCAGCAAAGACGGGCCATTTTCTCTTCCACACTAATTCTAGGATTGGAAATGTCAGTGTAGCGCTACCCCCAGTTAAGAGAGCCGCTGATATTGATTTGGGCCCTGCAGTGCACCGCTGTCAACCCCCGGCAATCGGCTCTAACCTCCCGTGACACAGCTGATGATAGAGAGATAGGACCGCGTGATCGCAACTGTTGGTGACGCAGTCCTATAACAAACATACACAGAATATACTTTAAAACTCCTATTAAAGTAAGCGGAACTGACACTAAATGTACTTTACCCAGATATTTTACTGAGGCTAATGGGCAAGTAATAAACAACAGTATAACAAGTTGCAGATCCCTGCAATAAACAGTAATAAAGATAAACTGAGTAATCAGAATAATAAAGTATTGCTATGCAACTCTAGCGCTGCCCTTTTACAGCTACTTCCCCTCATGGGTAGACTAACACCCAGCAATGTCTACCTATGCAGTCAGGCCTGACTGATCTAAATGGAAGTTCAGTGAAACAATATTCGCTAGCAATCTCTCGGTGGTGCACTTGAAGAACAACTTTGTAATCCCAACGAATAGTAAAGATAAAGTATCTGTCTTTAAACAGCTCTCACCCCCTGGACAAGTCCAAGTCCGTTTCCTCCATCGATTCGTCTAGGAACAGGAATCCACCGACATCCAAGTCTTCAATCCTTCTGGTGTACTGCAGCAAGGAGGATTAGATGTCTCTAAGGCTCTGCTAGGCTGGCAGAGGGCTCTTTGGAAAGGAGCACACGGCCCGGGCTTCAGGCCTTGTGCACACAGCAGTTCAGCACAGACATCCTCTTGCTAGGAGAGGGGGGTCCAAAGAGAGCGACCAAAACTCCGCCTCCCCTTTATAAAGTCTGCCCCAGCAGTCTCTGTTCTGGAGCAATGCACCCTGGGTGCTGCAAGATGTACTGGGAGATGTAGTCTCTTTCTCTCCTCTGCTTTCACTTCCAGTAATGTCTCTTTACTTCCTCCCGACTCACCTCTCACCTGGAACTTCTTATCTCTCTGCATTAAAGGGGAACACCCCGCTACACACTCCCCCCACTTGAACTCTTTGGTCCCCAAAGATAAACTTCAACAAATACTGTTTACCATTTTGGACAATGTCGAGCATGATGTTGGCATAGGGAATTCCCACCAAAACTTTGGGATGGAACTCTCTTGCCCACAGGTCACACTATCATGAGTGGCCTGCCTAACTGTGCCAGAGAGTGAGCTGGGGTTGCCCTCCACCAAATGGACGGTGGAAGGATCAGGTTGTTCAACACTTCTCCTAGCCGTTACAACAGAGTCCTCTGAGCTCGTCCCCATTTGGGGGTAAGTTAGTTTCTTGGGAGGCCTGATGACTCTGCGAGCCCTCTGCTCTCTTGGTGCTTCTGACTCTGGCACCACAGGCTCTTCTTCAGGAGTAAGTTCAGGTAACATTGCTGGTTCTGGAACCTCTGATTCAGAAGTCGACTGACGTATGGAATCTCTAGAGTCCTCCTCTGCGCAAGTGTCAGGAACATCTTCCCAGTAATCAGCTGAGGGACTGAAGGGTATGAATTCAGTAGCCTCCGGATTCAGCGTTGCATCTGGGGTATCCCCTCCATTTGGGAGATCTATGGCGGACGTTCCCAGAGTCGAGGGAGGCCACAGCCAGTCCAGTTCTCCACCTTCTTCTGTACTCAATTGGGAGGCCTCCCCATCTTTGGCTCGAGAGGTCTGGGACCGAGTGTTCGGCCTAGGAATATCCAGGATAGAGGCCGGTTCAGGGGAGTCTCTCACGGGAGGTATTCTGACTGCCTCAGCAAGTGGGAGCAGGTGGTTCCGATGCCACGTCTTCAGTGGACCCACCTTTCCTTCTGGCTTTAGTTTGTAGACAGGCAAACCGGGCAACTTCCTACAGACAACATAGGGCTCAGATCTCCACCTGTCGGCAAGCTTGTGTTTTCCAGGGACCCCCAGATTGCGTAGCAGTACTCGGTCCCCGGGCTGCAGATCTTGCAATCGAAGCTTCAGATCAAAATTTCTCTTGTTGCGGGCCCCCCTTTGATCCGAAGCCGCCTGGGCTTGTTCATAGGCCACCTGCAAGCTATGTCTAAGTCTGTCCACGTATCCCTTGTGGGATGTAGCTGAGGTATTGTCTATAGAAGTGCCAAAGGCCAGGTCCACAGGTAGCCTTGCTTCTCTCCCAAACATAAGTCGATAAGGGGAGTAGCCAGTGGCGTCACTTGTGGTACAGTTATAGGCATGTACTAGGGCTGATATGTGCTGACTCCAGTGTTGCTTCTTCTCTGTTTCTAAAGTTCCCAACATGTTGAGCAGGGTCCGGTTAAATCTCTCCGGCTGAGCATCTCCTTGTGGGTGGTAAGGCGTGGTTCTGGTCTTCTTTATTCCTAATGAATCCAAAAGTCTTCGGATCAACCGACTCTCAAAGTCCCTTCCTTGATCTGAGTGGAGTCTCTGTGGTAGTCCGTAATGGACAAAATACTTCTCCATAAGTATCTTGGCCACGGTGGATGCCTTCTGGTCTTTGGTTGGGAAAGCTTGAGCATAGCGGGTGAAATGGTCGGTTATTACCAGAACATTCCCCAATCCACTCAGGTCGGGTTCGAGGCAGAGAAAGTCAATGCATACCAGATCCATTGGGCCTTGACTCTGTAAGTGGCCCATTGGGGCAGCTTGATGGGGTAGGGTCTTTCTCTGAATGCATCGTGCACAGGAATGGCAATACTCCTCTACTTCTGCCCTCATGCAGGGCCAATAGAACCGATTTCTGACAAGCTGGAAGGTCCTTTCTGCCCCTAGGTGACCATGATGGTCATGCAGGGCAATTAGTACAGTCTCTCGGTGCTTCTCTGGAAGAAATAACTGCCACTTATCTTCTGAGTCATCAGAGGGGCCCCTTCGGTAGACCACTCCCTGATGTACCTGTAGCCTGTCCAATTCCTTCCTCAACAGGCGAGCCTCCTTTGAGGGGTGATGTAGGAATTTGTTGGGATCCTGATTCTCCAGGGCTTCGAGGACCAATCTTCCCATGGGGTCTTCCAATTGGTCACACCTCAACTCCTTCTTGGACAGTCTCGGTAGGTTGTCTTCCTCCAGTTGAGTTACCCCACAATAGTGTTTGGGGACTCCTACCATGGTAACCCCTATTTCTTCTGCTCTGGAGCCTCCTCTGGCTTGGAATTCAGCCCCTTGACAAAGGGCCCGCACCCCGTCCGGTGCCACTTGGGTCCAATCTTCCCAGTCATTTGTCGTGGCATGAGACCTCCGGGACAGGGCATCTGCATCCCTATTTCCGGCTCCTGGTCTGTACTTCAGACTGAAGTTGAATCCAGACAATGCGGCCAACCACCTGTGTCCGGTGGCATCTAGTTTCGCGGTGGTGAAGAGGTAGGTCAGGGGGTTGTTGTCTGTCTTCACAGTAAACTCTGCCCCATACAAGTAGTCTTTTAGCTTGTCTACTACCGCCCATTTGAGGGCCAGGAATTCCAGCTTATGAGTGGGGTAATTCTTTTCTGAGGGTGTCAGGCTCCTGCTCACATAGGCCACTGGTCGCAGTTGTCCTTCATGTTCTTGGTAGAGTACACCACCTAGGCCCTCATGGCTGGCATCCACATGTAATTCATAAGGTCTGGTAGGGTCGGCGTAGGCCAGGACTGGGGCAGTGGTTAAGCTCCTCTTCAGAGCATGAAAGGCCTCTTCACACCTTGGGTTCCACTGATCTTGAACTGACTCACCAGGCCTCCTGGGCCCTGAGTCATCCTCTTCCCCTTCTGCCTTTAGCAATTCATTCAACGGGCGGGCAATCCGAGCAAACCCCTCCACAAACCTCCTATAATAGGAGCAGAACCCCAGGAAGGATCTGAGCTCTGTTACTGTGGTGGGTCGTGGCCAGGAAGTGAATGCTTCCAACTTCTCAGGATCTGTGGCCACCCCTTCTTCAGACACTATGTGCCCCAGATAGTTCACAGAAGACTGGTAGAACCGACACTTCTCGGGGGAAAGCTTAAGTCCCTCTTCGCTGAGTCTTCTCAATACTTTCTCCAACCTGGCTTCATGTTCTTCCAAGGTTCTTCCAAAGACAATGACATCGTCCAAGTACACAAGGACTTCTATAAGATTCATGTCTCCAACAGTCTTCTCCATAAGGCGTTGAAAGGTAGCAGGAGCTCCAGACAGACCCTGAGGCATCCTATTGAATTCGAAGAATCCCACCGGGGTTATGAAGGCTGTCTTCTCCCTGTCTTCTGGGTGCATAGGGATTTGATAGTACCCACTCTTGAGGTCCATCACACTGAACCATTTGGCTCCAGACAAACTTTGTAGGGCATCTTCTATCCTTGGCGTGGTGTATTGGTCAGGGATGGTTCTCCTGTTGAGAGTCCTGTAATTGATACAAAGCCTCAACGACCCATTCTTCTTTCTGACCACCACGATTGGGGAGGCATAGGGACTTCTAGACTCCCGGATCACACCAGTCTTCTTTAGTTCTACAAGTTGTTCCCTCAGATCCTCCAGATCTGCCAGGGGGACCCGCCTGACCCTCTCTCGGAAGGGCTTATCTTCTTGGAGGCGGATCCGATGGGTGGCACTTCTTGCACACCACACATCGAATTCATCTTCGGAAAAGATCTTCTCCCACCTGGTCAGCTGGGCCTTGGCTCTTTCTTTCCAAGCCCTGGGTAGGTTCGGGTTTTCCACGGACAGTTTCTCCCAAACATCTCCTCCGTCACCCGTCCCCTTGACTTCGGACCAAGTGACCGGGGCAGCAGGGCTCACCTGACCAAGCAACACTCTGGCAGGGATCTCCATGGGTCCTCCCGTAGTGTTCCTAACACTCACCGGAACTCTGCCATGGGCCTTCTTCAGGGCCTTGAACGGAATCACTTCTGGTATCACTTCCAGGCCTGAGGACTCTTCCCTTGGGTCTGATTCCAGCATGACAAAGGGGCCAGGTTGTTCCCACAAAAGCTTCACAGTGGCCCTAAGACAGGTTACTTCTCCGGGCTGTAGCACTACTCCTTCTCTGCCAAGTCTCCACACCTTCCCTATCCCCTCTCCCGGGGTCTTCTGCTCTAAGACCAGTCGTTGGTAGGCCGTCTTTAGCATGGGATGGATTTTGGTGGCTGAATGGTTTCTCTCTTTCACTAGAGGGGTCAGGAGTCTCCTGACTAGATCCGTGTTTGTCCCAATGATCAGGGAAATCTTGCTGGCTCCAGGCGGCCGGGGACACACAACTGCCAGGGTGTCAAACACTTCAGCCTTCCCAGCCACGGATGGGTCGAAAGTCATCTTTATGGGCAGGTACCCATCATAAGGGAAACTCTGGGTTCCAAGTCCCCATATCTCCAGCTCTTCTATCTTCTGGATAGGCAGATGACTCAAGTGCCTATCATAGAAGTCCCGGTATAGTAAAGTCACCTGTGCTCCGGTGTCCAAAAGAGCTTTAGTATAGACTCCTTCCACTTGAATGGGCACAGTAGGAGACGGGCCCACCAGTTCCTTTGGGTATGGCCGGACTGGGGTCACCTCTTTTTTTTTGCTTTCGACCCTTGCCCTGCTCCTTTTGGACTTTAATTTTTCCTGAGCCTGGCATGCATTGACTTTCTCCCTCTCAATGGGGGCACAAACCCGCTGAGGGATGTTATTGTTCCTTTTAGGTGGATGTTCCTTCTTTGGGGTGCTGTACTTCCACTGAGGGGTCTTGCCCCCTCCCTCTGGGGTACATCTTGGTGGGGGTGTACTATACCTCCTCCTAGGAGTTTTGTCTCCTCCATTCTTGGCCTTTTTTTTTAGTTTGGAGCGCACTGAAGATGATGGGCACCCGGTTGACTCCTTCACCGGGGCCCTTTGGAGTTTCCCGCCGGCTTGCAATTATCTGTTCTCTTCTTCTTTGGGCTGGAGCATACGTTAGCAAAGTGGCCACTCCCTCCGCAGTTATAGCAAATCACCTCTTCTCGGTCCTGTAGGGAGGCCGGTGCTGAGGTGTTCGGGAACAACTCCTTTCTTGGGCTTGGTTTCTCTCGTCTTCTCTGATCTTTCTCCATCAAAGAGGTCAGCATCTCCAACACTTGGGCCATTTGCGATTTCAGAGTGTCAACCTCCGCATCTCTTTCTGGGCTCTTGACCGAATGGACCAACACTGGTACAGGTGTGACATTCGCCTTGGCCACCTGCTGATCTTCCTGCAGCGCCTCTTCGTCCCTAATAATTTTTATTAGATCAGAGTAGGTTAGTGACATTCCTCCTCCTGAGGTTTTCAAGTGCAGCCAGACCGGGTCTGAGCGCCGCGCTCCCCTCATGATCTGCTTCATGCGTGCTTCATCTGCATCTTTGGGCAGCATTCCCTTCTTCAGTACAATCTTGCATAACTGCCTGTTCAGCCTTCTAACATATTCTGACAGTTTCTCATTCGGCTGCTGGAGAGTGTGTTCAATTTGATAAATCATCTCTGACACCTTCTCCAGCTGACCAAACTCTTCCTGCAGCATGGCCAGGCAATCTTGAGCTGTACAGTTTTCATTTCCAAACCGGAAGCTCTTCACCGCTTCTGCCGCGGCACCTTTCAGACTTTCTAAGACTCGCTGTCTCTTCTGTGCCTCAGGCACCTCCCATGCTTCTACTGCCTGCAATGCCTGTTCCACCCAAGTGTCAAAATCTTCCTCCCCCGCAGGGACGGGGAGCTTCCCTGAGAAGGTGCTAAGCTTCCGGTAACCGGCCTCCACATGCACCGTACTGCTTTTCTGGCACTTAATTACAAGGTCTCCTAGAGCATTCAACAATTCAGGCCCTATAGCGGCCAGCGGTGATCCCGGGCTTAATAGTTCCTTAAGCTTTTCTGCTTTAGGGGATAGTGGTGGAGATAATTGTGGGAGTGATGGCTTTGGTGTCTGAAACCATTCTTCCTTCACTGGCAGCGTATGTATCAAGTGATAGATCTGATTATCTATGGCTTGTATACTCTGACTTTTAAAATGCTCTGGGATTTCGTTTTTCCATTCTACCAGTGCGTATGTAAACGAGATCACTGGATCTGGCCTAAAATCCATCACCCATGCTTTGTGGCTCGGAGACAGTAACAATACGAGCTGTTTTATCTCCTCTTTCTTCCATCTTTCCCCCGGGAGTACAATGACTACCGCCGCGGTTGGATCGGCGCCAATCGCTGCGCACCACTGTGACATTGCCAGCGGGTCCATGCTGGTACTTCTGACCGGCTTGATTGCAGCGTGCAACGTACAAGGATCCCGGACTCGAGCCCCCACGTGTAGCGCTACCCCCAGTTAAGAGAGCCGCTGATATTGATTTGGGCCCTGCAGTGCACCGCTGTCAACCCCCGGCAATCGGCTCTAACCTCCCGTGGCACAGCTGGTGATAGAGAGATAGGACCGCGTGATCGCAACTGTTGGTGACGCAGTCCTATAACAAACATACACAGAATATACTTTAAAACTCCTATTAAAGTAAGCGGAACTGACACCAAATGTACTTTACCCAGATATTTTACTGAGGCTAATGGGCAAGTAATAAACAACAGTATAACAAGTTGCAGATCCCTGCAATAAACAGTAATAAAGATAAACAGAGTAATCAGAATAATAAAGTATTGCTATGCAACTCTAGCGCTGCCCTTTTACAGCTACTTCCCCTCATGGGTAGACTAACACCCAGCAATGTCTACCTATGCAGTCAGGCCTGACTGATCTAAATGGAAGTTCAGTGAAGCAATATTCGCTAGCAATCTCTCGGTGGTGCACTTGAAGAACAACTTTGTAATCCCAACGAATAGTAAAGATAAAGTATCTGTCTTTAAACAGCTCTCACCACCTGGACAAGTCCAAGTCCGTTTCCTCCATCGATTCGTCTAGGAACAGGAATCCACCGACATCCAAGTCTTCAATCCTTCTGGTGTACTGCAGCAAGGAGGATTAGATGTCTCTAAGGCTCTGCTAGGCTGGCAGAGGGCTCTTTGGAAAGGAGCACACGGCCCGGGCTTCAGGCCTTGTGCACACAGCAGTTCAGCACAGACATCCTCTTGCTAGGAGAGGGGGGTCCAAAGAGAGCGACCAAAACTCCGCCTCCCCTTTATAAAGTCTGCCCCAGCAGTCTCTGTTCTGGAGCAATGCACCCTGGGTGCTGCAAGATGTACTGGGAGATGTAGTCTCTTTCTCTCCTCTGCTTTCACTTCCAGTAATGTCTCTTTACTTCCTCCCGACTCACCTCTCACCTGGAACTTCTTATCTCTCTGCATTAAAGGGGAACACCCCGCTACATCAGTAAGAAGATGTTGGCAAGAAGATGATTGTAAAATTGGGAAGAAGAATTGTCTTCGTGGAGCAAAGGTTTTAGTAAACAAAAACTGAGCAGCATGAATACAGCTATACTTGCTCATATATGCCACAGGATATTTGTTTTTTCAACCACTAAAGCTAAAATAAGGCATCTATATACTGTATAAAGCAATTAGAATAAGGCACACAATGACTACAGCCCCTAATGCTATAGTAGTGCAATACTAATGGATTGATTGGAGTAAATCAGAATGGATGGTTTTACATTTGACTTTGAACACAACCCCCTGTCTTGCAAGAAGACGGTCAAATTCAAAGTGGATTTGCAATACAGCACCTATTATATTACAAAGTGAAGAGTGACTGGATTAGGAATTGACCTAGATGGATTTTTATGCCTTTGTTAGCAATTTGCTAGTGAATCTGTTATTTCGTATCAACCTTCATGTGAGTGTAGCCTCTTAAAGAATACCTGTACTTTACCCATACTGGGTTTACTTTTAAGAAGCCATTTTCTATATACCTTGTACCACCCACCTGTCGTACCAGTCCAATGCACAGTCTGGAGCAAGACTTGTTATACTAAAAGTATGGAGGAACATGTAATATTCCCCTTGCCTCCCCAGTCCTTGCTGCTATGATAGTCAGCAGTAGGGATGAGCTCCGGCGTGTTCGCATTGAACACGTGCAGAGCCCGCCAGGAAGTCGGCACCACGCTGCGCTAATGACAGACAGGGAGACATTTCCCGATGCTCGGCTACAGAGATCGGGAAATGTCTCCCTGGCTGTGATTAGTGCAGCGCGGTGCCGACTTCCTGGCGGGCTCTGCACGTGTTCAATGCGAACATGCCGGAGCTCATCCCTAGTCAGCAGCAGGTCAGAGCGCTGGCACAGGTGTAGTCTATGTAAGATTTCAGTAAGCAGAAACTTACACAGGGCTTTGAGGGCCTTTGGCAATGGATTGGAGCACCCAGGGAGCAAGTGGAGAGTAAATAAATGCTAATAGTGCCTCCTGTAAAGCATTACTATTACCCAAAATGGAGGTTTGTTTAATAGTATCAATAAGCAACACTTAAAGTGACACTAAAGGTCCACTTAAAAAAAATAAAATAACAAACATGTCATACTTACCTCCACTGTGCAGTTCGTTTTGCACAGAGTGGCCCTGATCATCCTCTTCTGGGGTCCCACGGCGGCTCTCGCGGCTCCTCCCCGCGAGAGCTAACCCACTCTGGGAAGCTCTCTCCCAAGGGGGTTACCTTGTGGGCGCGCTCCCGTGTCATGCACTCGGGGCTTTAGCCGCCGATTGTATGACTCGGCCCTGCCCCCAGGCGGCCGCGTCATTGGATTTGATTGACAGCAGCGGGAGCCAATGGCTGCGCTGCTATCAATCTATCAAATGAAGAGCCGATCAGCCATGGGGAGAACGATGCGGGATCGTGCCCTCAGAAATTCGGGGCTCAGGTAAGTAAAACGGGGGCTCGGGGGGGGCGGAGAGCGCAAGGTGTTTTTTCACCTTAATGCAGAGGATGCATTAAGGTGAAAAAACACGAAGCTTTACAACCCCTTTAAAGTGGGTGTAAACCCACAACTGTAAAATCAGTCTGTATAGGGAGTAAAGCAAGCTTGTTATACTCACTGTGGAACCTAAGGGGTTACCCTTCTACAGTGTGTAAAAAGGCTGTTTGATCCTGTCTTCTCTGATCCTTCCATTCATCCACAGTCCCCAATCCATCTCCTGGTAGAACAGAGCCTTTGGGGTACTCTGCACATGCTAAGTTTGGTGTATTTTGCTAGAGAGGTTGCATGTGATCAGCACTGTCCAGACAGAGGGTCAGAGGTCCTGCAACCTCACAGGACAGTCAGAGGAGAATGAAAACTCCTCCTACAAGCTTTAACCACCGATAGAAGTCATATAACTGCTATATACGGCTGTTGAGAAAAGGTATTTAGCAGTTTATATTTACTAAAATAATTGCATTTCCATGTTCTGTGGGAGACCAGATCTAGTGAATGCAGGGTCCTGGGTTTAGTAACACTTTAAATGTGAATATGACATGCACATTTCACTATTACCTGGATCGTGTCAATGATAGTCAGTACACAGAGCTATTGATGTGGAGAGAATGGATAATGGGACTGCCTCTGTTCATTAGTTAAATTGATATCAACAACACACTCTCATCTTTTCATATAAAAAGCAAAGAGTTAATGATGGATATATTAAGCATTTGTGCTGTATTGGTTTTAAGCTGGGGATTATCATTTTCATTCTCAACTGCAGATATGCCACTAAAGATCAAAGAATTTATGGCACTAAGGCTGTACTGTACGATTTTTTTAAAACTATTTTAGGTATGATTTATTCTGAAGTCTTGTTTCAACATCATATGGAATACGCTAAGTATATAAATTATATTTGCAAACTTAAAATACTTTCCAGTGTCACTTCACTGTTGGCATGTTTGAATTATTATGCTACAGTCCACTATGCTTTCAGTTTATTGGATCATTATATACTGTACTTTTTTGTATTTTAAATACTCTTACACTTTATAGTATACAAATAGTCTATATAAAAAATTCTGAGCAGATACCTCAGCGTTTAAGCAAAGTAATCTCCATAATGTGTTTAATATGAGTAATTCCAAAGATCGTAGTCTAGTGGCCATTATGTGGTATTTTCCTGAAATATGTCAAAAACAGGGAAATGCAGCATAATGGCCTCTAGATCAGTGGTTCTCAACCTGGGGGTCGAATGACGATTTGCCAGGGGTCACCCAATCCTGGGCTGTTCCTGAATCCAGCTTTTTCGCGGCCGCCCAGCAGGGGTGTTCCTGGAGCCCACGGCCGCCCAATCAGCTTCTTTGCAGCCGCCCATTTAGTTCACGGCATGGCTGGGGGGCAGAGACTAGAGGTCAGCTGAGTGATGAGGAATGTGAAGTGGGAGGCGCTGGAGGAGACCCTATCTCCTGATTTCGGCATAGGTGTCACTGCTACAAGACACCACAAAGTCGGAGACACAGTGAGTAACACTACCTGTGATTATAGTTACCATTAAAAGTCCCCACTACAGTTCTCAGATCAGCAGATGACCATGATCAAGAGCACCTAAGTTGGCTAATCAGAACTCCCCCCAGCACTGCCACTCATCCCAACTCCCCCCACCAAGGAGTAAGAGAAGGAATAAAAATAGAGAATACATGGAAGGGAGAGGAAAAGAGGGGGAGGAACAAAGAAAAAGGGAGAGAAAGAATAAGAAAGATGGCTAGAGAGAGGGATGGGGGGGAAAAAAACAAGAAATTAGGATAGAGAGAGATAAAAGGGAAAGAAAGGTGGACAAAGAGAAAGAGTGGAACATCCTAAAATGTACCATAATGGGTTTTAATACTGTACAAGTGGAAGGGACTCAGGGAGCGCTAAATGTCCATGGGTTAGGGGCGCAAATTACTAGTCTTGCCTTGGGTGCTGACAACCCACACTACGAAAATAATTTTACAGTTATAGGTCCCCACAACTTGGGAAATTTTATCAAGGGGTCACAGCACTAGAAGGTTGACAACCACTGCTCTAGATGAAGCCAATGAACATAAAAATTCATATACATTATGAATATTCTGTTTTAAATGGCACTTTATGCATTGACATACCTCCTTAGAGGTATTTTTAGATAAATTATCTGAAAATAACTATAACTTGAAATTCACGATGAATAGTGATCCAGTATCCATACCCTTCCTCGATGTGAACATCTTTAACCACTTGCTTACTGGGCACATATACCCCCTTCCTGCCCAGGCGAAATTTCAGCTTTCGGCACTGTCACGCTTTGAATGAAAATTGCGCGGTCGTGCGACGTGGCTCCCAATTAAAATTGACGTCCTTTTTTTCCCACAAATAGAGCTTTCTTTTGGTGGTATTTGATCACCTCTACGGTTTTTATTTTTTGCGCAATAAACAAAAAAAGATTTTTGCTATAATAAATATCCCTGTTCATTTGCCCCCGATATGCGGCAAAGTTGGCCTGTACCTTTAGCAGAGAAACAGCCCCAACGCATCATGTTTCCACCTCTGTGCTTGACTGTAGGGACTGTAGGGAATGTTTTCTTAAGGTCATAATCAGCATTTTTCTTCCTCCAAACAGAGGGTGTAGTTAATGCCAAAGAGCTTAATTTTGGTCTCTTCTGACCACAGCAGTTTCTCCCAATCCTTCTCTGAATCCTTTAGATATTCATTGGCATGACTGTACATGTGCCTTCTTGAGGAGGGAAATTGCCATGTTTGGAGGAAGAAAATGCTGACTATGACCCTAAGAACACCATCCCTACAGTCAAGCACGGAGGTGGAAAGATTATGCTTTGGGCCTGTTTCTCTGCTAAAGGTACAGACCGACTTAGCTTCATTAAGGGGCCAATGGATGCGGCCGTATATTGTAAAAAAGTACCTGTACACATTTGTTCAGAAAATAAACTCTCGTTCATTATCATTTCCAGTCTGATTAGCAGCGAATGCCTTTCTTTTGTAGCCCATAGTTTGGAGGTTGAGGATATCAGGCCAAATATGCCATAAAATATTCACATATCTTAATGAGAAGGAAATAGACTCATATTCATTTGTGCATCAAGAGTGCATTGATCAATGGCTTATATAAATCTGGTTAAGGTACATAGATAAAGAAATTGATAATTTTGTGGTTTTAGTTAAAAGCACTACTTTCTTGCTTCATTTCCCAATGGATAACTTTTTTTCTCAAGTCATATTGGAGCTATTACCGTATTTATCGGCGTATAACACGCACAGGCGTATAACACGCACCCTAACTTTAAGAGGGAAGTTTCAGGAAAAAAACTTTCCACAGCCCCCTGCGTATAACACACAGGCACAGTTTACCCTCTATTTTCAGGGTAAAAAAGTGAGTGTTATACGCCAATAAACACAGTAATTAAAAATGTACACTTACCTGCAATATTGATAGTAACCTTTCTATGTCTTCAAATTTTAGGCAGCATAAATGTGCATTTGGCCTACATTACATTTGCAGGAAAAGACTATAGCACATAGCACATACAGTATATATACTGTATATAGCCAGTTCATACATCCTACCCTCACGGGCTGCCTCCCTCCTTTCCCAGTTAATTGACTAGCCCAAAGATGGGTACACAAACAAAGATTATTTTCATTCAACCTGCAGATTGAAACAGATTACCACATTCTCAATACAGCTCGGATAGAGGAATCTCCTGCTGTGGCTATTATATTTTGACAGCTATAGGAAGAGCTTGTCAAGATACCAGAACAGTGGCTACATCTGGTTGGAAAAAGAAAGAAAACAGGAGGGCGCACCGACCTAGTGTATTACCACTTACAGGTTTATTAAAATAAGATTAAAAAGCAATAGTCCTACTTACAGACAGAGCTTATATGCAAGCTTATCGGAAACAATGGCTGGAGATCTTAGCATTCACTGACAGGACTTGATGACAGAGAGGGTCAAACGATACCCCAAAACATCCAGATGGCTGACGCGTTTCAGGGGCGCACAAAGGGGTGCGCCCCTGAAACGCGTCAGCCATCTGGATGTTTTGGGGTATCGTTTGACCCTCTCTGTCATCAAGTCCTGTCGGTGAATGCTAAGATCTCCAGCCATTGTTTCCGATAAGCTTGCATATAAGCTCTGTCTGTAAGTAGGACTATTGCTTTTTAATCTTATTTTAATAAACCTGTAAGTGGTAATGCACTAGGTCGGTGCGCCCTCCTGTTTTCTTTCTTTTTTTAGCCATATGAACACCCATTGTTCTGAGGAGGTCTGCAAGATCATAGACTTTGCCTCTAGACAGAACCACGCCACCTATGTTTTGACGATACACCGAGAGCGCAGGAGATTTTGGTTTTGTTGTTGTTTACATCTGGTTGGATGCAGCTGCTGTTTTAGACAAAAATGTTTTGTCTGATTCCTTGTTTTTTTGTTTTGTTTTTTGATCAAAGGACGTTGGGCAAAGGTGGCCTACAGGGCCGTCCACATAACAAGTTCTGTATATTATTATTATAATTATTATTATTATACAGGATTTATATAGCGCCAACAGTTTACGCAGCGCTTTACAATATAAAAGGGAGACAATACAGTTATAATACAATAAAATACAAGAGGATTAAGAGAGCCCTGCTCAGAAGAGCTTACAATCTAATAGGGTGGGGCAGGTGGTACAAAAGGTTGTAACTGTGGGGAATGAGCTGATGGAAGTGGTAAAAGATTAGTTGGAGACGTGATAGGCTTCCCTGAAGAGATGAGTTTTCAGAGATCGCCTGAAGGTAGCAAGAGTAGGGGATAGCCGGACAGGTTGAGGTAGCGAGTTCCAGAGGATGGGAGAGGCTCTGGAGAAATCCTGGAGACGAGCATGGGAAGAGGAGACCAGAGAGCTTGACAGTAGGAGATCTTGAGAAGAGCGGAGAGGACGGTCTGGGATATGTTTGGAGACAAGATTGGTGATGTAGCTCGGGGCAGAGTTGTGGATGGCTTTGTAAGTTGTGGTTAGTATTTTGAATTTAATTGTTTGTGGCTGTATAGTGTCGTTATCTCTTTTGCAACATCTTTTTTCTGTAAATGTTTTATTTGCACCAACTTGCCCTTTTTATAATAAACCCTTATGTTGAAAAGTGTTAACCTTGTCTCAAACTCTTAATGCAAGCTATAAACGAACCTGCCTCTTGAAGAGCGCTACTGTTGTAGAGTAAGGCCTCTGAGCAGACCTGTCAATGGTGGCAGTGTGTGCTGCAGATGTTTATTCTAAAATTATAATTGGTATTGCTAATTAATGTGAGTCCTGACCCTCCCTCATCAAATGGCAGTGGTGGCAGTTAAAGGGTTAATTGCGTAATTAGCCCAGTGACAATCGCTCTCAGGCTGCCGGCACTTAGATTATGGTCCCGCAAGCTGGAAAATCTTTGTGCTGGGCGCAGCTGAGAGTGGCATTGTTACGCAAGTGACAGCGTGGTGTGAGGTTGGCCGGTCCTTCGTCGCGAGTTAGCGTAAAGGGCGGGGATCTGACACTTCGCGTTCTGACACTCGTGTATAGTGTGTACACAGCTTTAGTATAACAAAGGATGAGACATCATACCTCTATGCTATACCATACTTACATCAAAATGGTGTTCTCTGTTATCTCATACCTGACAACTTTATAACTTGAGAAAGAGGGACACCTCTGGAGGTAAAAGACATGCAGCGCAGTCTGCATGATGTGGCGAAAAATGGAAAAAGGGAGGTGTCCTGCAGCCAATGGTCCTTGGGAAGAAAACAATGTAATGAAATCAGTGGTAGGAAAAAAAATTTCAACTTTGGTTTTGAGGGGTATAGGAAATGCCTGGTATAGTGGGAGGAAAAATGCCTGTTGGTGGTCAGTGAGAGGAAAGAATGCCTGGAGTCAGTAGTCAGTGGAAATAAAAAAATGGCTGGTGATAGTGCCTGTAGGAAAAAAATGCACTGGCATTGGTGGTCAAAAAAAAGGAAAAAAGATGCATTTGTGTCTGCAGGACATGGCGGGGGGAATTGGGGCTCAGTGGGGGGTCGGGGGGCAACATTGATGTCGGGGAGTGGGAGGGGGACCTTGGTGCTCAGCAGGGTATGAGGGAAACAATTGTGCTGAACGGGTGGTAGGGAAACATTAATTCCAAGGGGGAGACAATAGGGCGTCGTGAGGAGAAACAATGTTGCTCCACAGGGGGTGGGAGGAGTATAGGGCCCAGAAGGGGCGTTAGCACTCAGAGAGGTGTGGGGGGAATAATGGAGTTCAGCAGGGGATGGGGAGAGAACAGTAGTGCCCAGTGAGAGGTGAGGGAAACAATAGCACCCAGCAGGGGTACAAAGTTACAATTGTGCCCAGCAGGGAGTGGGGGGAACAATAGTACTTAGAGAGCAATGAGAGGGACAACAGCACTGAGAGAGAGTGGGAAGAAACAGTGGTGTACAGCGGGGGGAGGAGAAAAAATTTGTGCCCAGTAGGGGAGAGTGAGAACAATGGTACCCAGCAGGGAAGGGGTGATGCAATAGTGCTTAGAGGGGGGTAGGGACTAGGGAGAAACAATAGTGCTCAGGTGGGGGTTAACATTGGTGTCATTGGAAAACATCTTGCATGGAAGTCTGTGTCTCGCGACCAAAGATGTGCTGGTTTTTGTAGGCTCTAGAAGTAGATGATATTTGACAGCAATCCATTTTCCTCTGTATTAAGCTTGGGAGACTAGAAATGGTTTGGGGCTCATTGGCCACCGCTCTGTGCAAGTAAAACGTTCTTAAAGCAGAAGTCTCATTCCTTCAGATATCCCAAAAATAAGGATTATTTCTTATTTTATGACAATGGGCAGAGCCATGCAAATCACTGCTTTGTATAGTGTAAATATAACCTAAAATAGAGCCACTTATTCCAAACAAGATGGCTCAATATTAAGCTATATTTGTATTATACACCAGCAGTTCTGGATGTGCGTCTGGTCAATGTGGAATAAAGCAATTATTTGCATGGCTCCGCCCACTCTTCTGAAATTAGGAATAGCCCTCTAATTTTTGAGATGTGTCATGGAATGAGACATGTACAATAAATACCTTTGGTTTTAAAAAGGCTTTATTGTGCTGTACAAATGTTTTTGTATATACCGCATATACTCGAGTATAAGCCGAGATTTTCAGCCCTTTTTTTGGGCTGAAAGTCCCCCCCTCGGCTTATACTCGAGTCAGCGAAATTGAACATTGTAAATTGTACCTGAAGGCTGCGGCGTCCATCGTTTAAAACTTGCGGTCTCTTCCTGGTCTCTTCCGTGATAGGCGGAACTGTGTCTGCTGAGAATCGCCTATCACGAACATTCTCTCATCCTCAGTTTCCTAGCAGACGTCCGTGATTGGCGGAAACTGAACACAGTGTCTGCTGGGATGGGTGAGGATGAGAGAACGTTCGTGATAGGCGATTCTCAGCAGACACAGTTCCGCCTATCACGGAAGAGACCGCGAGTTTTAAGCGATGGACGCCGCAGCCTTCAGGTACAATTTACAATGTTCAATTTTAATTCTAGGGGCACAGTGAGGATGGGCACAGTGAGGATGGGCACATGTGAGGATGGGAACATTGAGGATGGGAACAGTGAGGATGGGAACAGTGAGGATGGGAAGAGTAAGGTGGCAATGGGCTTAGTGAAGTTGCAATGGGCACAGTGAGGCGTGCAAATGGGCATTGTTGACCCTCGGCTTATACTCGAGTCAGTACGTTTTCCCAGGTTTTTGTGGTAACATTAGGTACCTTGGCTTATACTCGGGTCGGCTTATACTCGAGTATATACGGTGCTGAAATTTGGAGGTAAGTTGAGTATAGACCAACTACCTATTCATCTAACAGGTTTTTCAAGGTACTTCTGTATATTTCTATCCACAGAACAAGCGTATTTGTCATTCCATTTGTGTTATATGGCAATGGAACAATTTTTAAGAAAACACGCATTCTCTCAGGTGTCGTCTTGTAGCAAACATAAAAGTAATGTTTAAGTTGACTTAAAGTGAAACTGAACTTTCTCTGTAAAGTGCAACCAGATATCTTCAAATTCACTGTACATTCCTACTGCATGCCCCGAAAGTACTTATAAAAACAGACCCTAAGGCCCAACTTTTGGCTCCACCCCCTGTGTATTTTATGCTTTTACTTTGCATACATCTTTTGTAGATGTATTCAGGCTGGTCATACAATGCTCAGGGTCCTCTTTTCTCTTTGACTTTTTTTCTGGTGCTAGGGGGCCTTAAATGATGCAGAAAGCAATTGATGTGATGACATCAGTGGTACTCTCTGCATCATTTCGGTGTAGGAGCAGGGCACTGTAATAGTGCCTTGCACTCACATTATGTCCTCAGTCTTCTGAGCTGATAATTACCCAATGTCATTCAACCAAGAAGACTGAACATCCAGTGCTGGAATGGAATTACAGTGGAGGACAGTACCAGAGAGGAAGTATTTCAGCCACCATTTAAAAAAAGAAGAAAACCTGACCTGTAGTTCCTTGTGTAGCGCTACCCCCAATTAAGAGAGCCGCTGATTTGATTTCGGGCCCTGCACGCAGTACCGCCAACCCCCGGCAATCTTACTCGGCCCACTCTGGCACAGTCAGTCTAGGGTTAAACTCCTATCACTCTCAGGTGTATTATACTTAATAGCCTCTAAACAGTCAGACAACACACTGAGGCAAGAATATAAAATATATATATCAGCTTTACTGGTAATGAAGGATTCAAGGTATAACATGCAACATATACATGGGCCTGCAGAGCCCTGCATCAATCAATGTACTAGGTGCAGCACCGTAATATGGCGCCGCGCAGTGTCCACCACACGGAGCTATTATAGCGTGCGTTCGCCTATGGCGCAGTAACACAAACTTTCTAAACTCCCCCTAAGTCAGGCCTGACATTAAATGGAACTGAGTCTCTTTCCTTGAGGAAAAGAAGGTTTCTTCACCGGCCAACTTTCGTTGGTGCACTTAAAGAGATAACATTTTGTAATCCACACTGGGTGTTAACTTGAAATAACGGGGCAAAACGGGGGGGGGGTAGATACTTCAACTCTGTCCCGCTACCGGACCCCCCAAGAAACACTGGTGAGCGAACAGCGGGCCTAGGCAGTCTACAGGCCTGAACACAACTCAGTCTATTGATATGGGCAGGTGCCCGCTCACCACTCCAGGCACGATCCCAGCCTGGGACTTCCACCTCCTGTGTGTCGCACACAGCGTCTTCTCCGCTCGAGTCCTCGATCCAACTCACGCCCTATCACGACAGGTAAGGATCCACCCAGACTCCGCAGTATCGTGGAAGGCTCTTCGGACTTCAAGCCAGGCCTCAGGCTTCAGGCCTTGCTTCACAGCCGATCCGCACAGGATGACTTGTCACTTGACGCGCCGAGTCCCAAGAGAGCGAGCTCCGCCTCGCCTCCCACTTAAGTAACCCCTCCCATGAGTCTCTGTGGTGGAACCCTCCCCCTGAGGCCGAATGGGGCTCTGGGTAACGTAGTCCTGGGGCCTTAGGAAAGACCCCGCTTCACATGCTTTTCCTGCTAGCACTTAGCCATCTACCAGGAAACAGGCAAAGACCAGCTCATACATCAGTATGAACTCAAGATCTACACTTATGACAACTTTCAGTGAAGACCATTATGATAAGGTGACCAGATTTTTAAAATGAAATCCGGGGACATTTTTTTTTTTTTTTACTAGTAATGGCGGCAATCAGCAACTCTGCCCGTCGCCCACCTCACAGCCTGTCAAGTCTTACTCTCCGGACCCCGGCTACTACTGGGTGGGGAGCAGAGGAAGATCACTCCACCAGGGAAGGCAAGGAGATAAGCAGGCAGGTGGCTGCCTGGGACTTGAGCCAAGGCAGAAGAACATGCAAGCGGAGCTGAATGGGCATGCACCCAAAACTGAAGAAATATTCCCTGCGCTCCGATGAGCACATGACCATCAGAAAGGGGCACAGATAATGGAAAAAATACACCCCCCTAAGTTAGTAGGAGCGGCGCGGGGGGGGGGTAATTCTGTTTTTTTTTTTTTTATTCTGCATTGACTGTCTTTGAAATTGCCCCAGCCCATTCAAATCCATTCTGGGGACAAAACCGGGGACAGACATGGTTCGGGGACAGTGTCCTCAATCCGGGGACTGTCCCCAGAAATCGGGGATGTCTGGTCACCCTACATTATGATGCCTTTAGTACTTTCTAAGACACAACCTGGAAGCAATGGCATGTAGGTCTACACTTATGACAACTTTCAGTGAAGACCATTATGATGCCTTTAGTACTTTCTAAGACACAACCTGGAAGCAATGGCATGTAGGTCAGAAAAGTTAGAGGTAAGTCATAACTTTGCGAATGCTTGCAGTGACTCAGAAAATACAGGTTTGCCAAGGGGTCAAGAAACTAACACTTCACAAGGGAAGATAAGCAGTGGAAGCCTCCATGTTCCTCCCACGACCACTGTCCTTAGGATGGTTTCATAAGAGCTGCTTTTTGCTAGAATTGCTCCTGATGCCTCATCACATGTAACAACAATTCCCAAACACTTGGACAGTTGAAACAATGGATTTAATATTAAAATGTGCCTGGTGTGACTGCCATTTCAGCCAACAGTAGAGTATGGTAAAAAACCTCAGTCTCTGTTGTTGGGTCATAGTCATATTCATAAGATGTTGAGTTTACATTTAATGTATAGTCATGTCCACCTTTCAAACGCAATGTTGTAACCAACAGCTAATATGAATCGGTGGACCTAAACAGTGCTTTCAGGATAACAGAGAAAGGAGCGCTGCTAGCGATCTGTCATATTAGATGAATTCCTTCACACCAGTCCTGCTATTTGTAAACTGATACAGAAAGGTCTGCTTTTTTTCACCATTTATCATAAATGTCGGGTGATGTCAGGCTGCAGTAAAATCTTATTTATTGGTATGTTTGTATAGAATGATTGTTATGGATAAGAAAATTGTCAGCTGAAAATTCTCAGCTCTCTGCTAAACTGGAATGTCAGGGTTACACCTTACAGCAGCTATTAGTCACAGTTGTACTCACGAGGATTCAGTAACTAGTCCAGACAAGCTGTTTATCCTGTCTAGTCCAGACACGTATGTTTTAGATGCAATAACCCATGCAATGACCCCTTACTATGTATTTTTTTTCCTTTTCTGTTTCGCTTCTGATAATAAAATATAAATCAAGAGCACGTGGGGTATTGGGAAGTAGATTTAGCTGCTCTACATGAAATGCAGTTGTATCTATATTGGATGTACTGTATTATTTACAGAATATACTGTATGTTATTAAATATGTTGGCCATTCTCTAAAGCCCTGTACACACGATCGGATTTCCTATGGTTATTAAACCGATGGATTTTTCCATCATAAGACCGATGAAGCTGACTTCCAACAGTCTTGCCTACACACCATTAGTCAAAAAACCAACCGTTCCAAGCGCGGTGACGTAAAACACTCCGATGAGCCGAGAAAAATTAAGTTCAATGCTTCTAAACATGCGTCGACTTGATTCTGAGCATGCTTGGGTATCCAATGGAGTTCTCCACAGACGATAGTAATTTGCTATCGGTTTTTCAACCATCGGATATATTTAAAACATGTTTTATTTTTAAACACAGATGGAAAAAAGACCGATGGGGCCCATACACGATCGGTTTGTCCGATGAAAAAAGTCCATCGGGCTGTTTTTATCGGTAAAACCTATCGTATGTACACTGCTTAAGGCTAGGTTCACACTATTGCGGGTGGTTGTGGGTGCAGAAATTGCAGCAATTCCTGTGCCCGCAACCACTCAAAAGTGAAAATGTGCTGCTCCTAATAGCACACCTACACATCTTAAAATACAGCGCTTTTGCGGGTGCGGGAACCACAGAGAAACCACACCATGCGATTTTCCAGCCGCTGCAAACTTTAAAATGCTGCAGGAAACTTCTTCAAATAAATTGGCTTCCATGCCCATGCAAACACAGGCCGCAAACCCGCAAGAGTGTGAAACTATCAGGTTGTTCTGTTGAATCTTTAAAATGCTCCTCTGTATACTGTGGTCCTAACTGTATAGTTGGAGCACATATAGCACTGGATAAGTTCACCCACAAAAACAAACTGTCCTATCCGCATCATCCCACAACATACATATACAATTGCAATAATTTAATTTTTTTAGCTTTTCATTACCTTCATAGAGCATTCTAAAGTCAGACTTCGGGTTTTGCCTCCCGCGGGAGTAGGCGTCTCTACTCCTTTTCCCCGGCGCCGCAGTGTTCTCTGGGAGCTCTCAGCAATGTCTCCTGGGAGCACAGTGTCATGCTTCCCAAGAGACATTGCGGAACGCCGTCCTTCGAAATCCCGCAAGATTTTCAAGAAAGAAGTGACGCGTGACGCCGTGATAGTTTTTTTTTGGTTGTGCATACCATCACAACGGGGCGTGAACTTTCAATGACGCCGCCCGTTGTGATGGCAACCAGTAAGTTTACGGCGCTACTCGCCGTAAACATTGCGCAGGCGCGAGAAAGAGCGGTGAATGCTGGAAGATGAGCATTCACCACTTCCAGGAAATTATTGCTTGTGGGCTTCACAATGCCCACAAGCAAAATGGAAAATGCCTGTAACGGATTTTATAAGTACTTCTTTGCCACGAAAACGGACAGCGGACATTTGCAGAATCCAAACAAGTGGGTATACCATTGTATTGTAAAACCACTTTGAATGCTCTAAAAAAAAACAAAAAAAAACGATTGGCCTCCGAACCACAGCTTTAAGGGTAGGTTTGTCTGGAGGGGGCTCTCTCCTCCTTAAAGGTTCAGGGAAACATTGGGTGCCCAGCAAGAGCTCAATGGCAACAGAAAGCATCCAATGCATCCCCATGCACAATTCACCTGACAAGCTGTACAGATAAGTGGCAATCACCCCAATCTAAAACTAGCTTTACAGCAAGGTGCACATGGAATGTGCTTAGCACATAAACAACAAAACATTTCCTAAGACACTCACATGCTAGCCTGTAAAAAAGCCTCAAATTGACCCTGTCTAAAGCTGGCTACACATTATACAATTTTTTTGTTCAATCCTTCCTTTAGATTTACATTCAACTATACAGTGCAAGGGCTTGTCTGATTGCATACAATTTGAAAGCGTTTAGGTTTGACCTCATATTATATGGTTTTGGTAAATCTAAAGCCCCATACACACGGTCGGACTTCCATCTGACTTTTCCCTGGATCTTTGTCCGAACGGAGTTGGTCGGGAACACCCATAGCATACACACCACAGGACTTTTCTGCAAACTTTCCCAAAACTTTTTGCAACATCACGTGGTTTTTCTGCTCTTTTCTGCTCTTTACCGCCACCCTTTGGTCAACTTCTGCTATTGTTGGTTGATTTTAACATTAGTTGTTTTGTCTATCGGAGAAAAGTCCTATGGTTTTCTGTATACACGGTAGGACTTTGCTCCATCGGACTTTTGTTGGGCAAAAGTTTGTCCGTTTGCAGACCCAACTTTTGTCCGATGAAAACACAAAAAAAAACAAAAAAGTTTGTCTGATGGAGCGTACACACGGTCGGATTGTTGGTCCAACTTGCTCAAAATTAGGTTTGTTGGCCAAAAGTCTGACCGTGTGTATGGGGCTTAAATGAAAATTGTTATTGTACAAGAAAATTGTATAATGTGTAGCCAGCTTAACAGTTCATGCCAAAGACAAGGGTTTAGTTGCACACATTTGCAAATATATATATGTCTTTCACATATATTTGCAAATGTGTGCAACTAAATCCTCTGTCTTTGAAATGAACTGCCGAGGGTCAATTTGTTTTTGTTTTTTGCAGGCTAGCTGGTAAGTGTGGCTGGGGAATTTTTGTTGTTTGGTAAGTGCTAAGCCCCTTTCATGTGTACCTTATTGTAAAGGCTAGGTATGAATTATTTTGGGGAAAACAATATCATTTTTGCATAACCTTATCTTATGTAACAGCAGTGTGTTCAGCAGGTTTTTGCTGGGCTTTTAGGAAGCTTCTTAGAAGTTTTCTTGTGGCTTTCAAAGCACCCCTTCAGCTTCACTTTGGGGATTTAAATCATTTTCTTTAAATTGGAAACCATAACCGCCTCCTAAGTCATAAGCAGTAGGCAGTTCGGCTCTTCTGCTTGATTCTGAGCATGCACGTTTTTTGCGCAAAGCCATAAGTTCTACGCTAAGCTGTATGGGGCGCAAAATACATTTGATCCATCTGGAGCAGACGCGTTCTTCCACAACTTACAGCTGCCCACACTGACACAGGCCCACGCGGAACTGATGGACAGAGCCCTCACGGAACTTGAAGTCACGGCCGCAATCAAAACACTGCATCCTACTAAAGCTCCGGGGCCTGACGGCTTCCCAGGCCACTATTACAGAAAGTATCAAGATCTCCTCACCCCTCACCTATGCTCCTACTTTAACGACCCGTGGAGAGGTGGTGGGCTTCCCTGCCACGAAAATATGGTGTATATAAGTGTCATTCCGAAGCCGGGTAAGGATCACGGGGATTGCACCAATTACCGCCCGATTTCTTTAATCAATACGGATCTGAAAATCCTAACTAAAATATTGGCCCAAAGACTCAATACCTTTCTTAAATGCTATATTCACCCTGATCAGGCTGGTTTTGTCCCGAATAGACAGGCATCAGATCAAACACGTCGGTTAATTAATCTCATTTTGGCAGTTCAGTCTGATTGGGACGGCATAGGACCCAGGAGGGGAATGTTGCTTTCATTGGACGTCCAGAAGGCGTTTGATTCCATTTCCTGGGAATATCTATTTGACGTCCTTACTCGCTATGGATTTGGGTGGCGCTTTCTGGATCTCCTCCGCATATTATATGATTCCCCGAGCGTTTCACTAATGTTTAGGGGATATACTTCTCAAACATTTCCAATCTGCAGAGGAACTAGACAGGGATGCCCATTGTCACCGCTATTATTCGCACTGGCGATAGAACCACTTGCGATCAAAATTCGTTCAAGCAGAGATGTTCAGGGGATTTATTGCGGGGACTATAAACACAAATGCCTACTCTTTGCTGACGACCTATTGCTGACCTTGACTTCGCCAATTACATCCCTACCCAACTTATATGCAATCTTGCAACCATTTTCTGTCATATCGGGGTTGACAATTAACCATAGTAAATCAAGGGCGCTGAACTTGTCATTGCTGAGCTCCACCCAGACGACACTTGAGCAAACATTTCCATTTCAATGGGAATCAGATGCTCTTCCTTACTTAGGTATACATTTGACCTCATCTGTTGGCACGTTGTACAAAGGGAACTATCCTGCCCTTTTTAAGCGATTGACAGATGATTTGGCTAAGTTGCAGGTTCATCCACCGTTGTGGTTCGGCAGACTACACTCAATAAAAATGAATGTTCTACCCCGATTGTTATATTTTTTCCATACCTTGCCGGTTTCCCTGACCCGTAACGACCTTCAACAATTTCAGAATAAGGTACTGCAATTTATTTGGGGAGACAAGAGACCTAGGGTGAATAGGAGTACTCTATATGCGTTAAAACGGAAGGGAGGCCTAGGCTTGCCTGATTTCTTGAAATATTTTTATGCTGCCCAGGTGGCACAACTCACTAGGTTCCATTCCCAACGGGCATCGGCCATATGGATGGCCATGGAATCCCACTCTTGCCTTCCCACCCCAATTTCTCACATTTTGTTGCTCTCGATTAAAGAGCGACCTGCTATATTATGCCCTACTTTATCAATGTCTTTGGAAATATGGGACAGACTATCCAGATCCCACAAATTTAAATCTCCTCATTCTCCACTGGCACCTCTACTACGCAATAGAGCTTTCACCCCGGGTCTCACCCCCCTGACATTTGAGTGGTGGACCAATAAAGGTCTCCTACGCATAGCTGACTTATGTGATCGCAGGGGTATGCTGCCTGAGAAGGTATTGACTGATAAGTATCTTATGCCTCCAGCAGAGAGTTTTAGATTTGCTCAGGTTTCACATTATATTCAAACCCTTGCTAGAAAGAGTGACCTCGCAGTTCTTACTCCAATGGAGTATATGTGCCGTAATTATGATAAAATCAAAGGTCATCTGTCCGCTGTCTATTCGATATTGTTGAGCGCATCGACAAAGCTGAACTATATGGTCCACTTGGAGACCGATCTAAAGGAAACCTTGCAATTGGACGACTGGCATAGGATAGCAGAGACAGCCTCTCGGTCGCTCATCAATACATCAATAATAGAGGCGAACTACAAGGTTCTGCTAAGGTGGTATATGGTGCCGGCCAGGCTGGCGACTTTTATATCGGGGGCAACCCCGTTTTGCTTTAGAGGTTGTGGCCAGGTCAGTACCACCTTTCATATATGGTGGACATGCCCCAAGGTACGGAGGTTTTGGATCCGGGTATATAATTTCATTTACTCCCTTACTCAGGTTAACCTGATTAAGTCAGCTAAACAAGCATTATTAGGGAGTGGAATAGCAGAGGCCTCCAAGAATTGCAGACGACTCTTGACATTTATATTCATTTCAGCAAAGATAACCATCGCTAGGAACTGGAAATCGGCGGCTCTGCCATTTGATCAGTTTAAAGGTAAATTGTCTTGGTTGATGCTGAATGAACGGTTGACGGCATTGGCTCAGGACAAAATGAAGCTCTTTCATAGGGTGTGGGACCCTTGGCTTCATTACCTCACTAGTGACCCCGGAGGACCTCCAGCTTAATATTGTTTTTTCTTTAGGGGTGTCGGGGTGCTTGATCGAGGCTCCTTCCCTCCCTACCCCTTTTCCCTCTTCTCAACTATCCTTTTCTTGCTTTGTTTCCTTCCCCCCTATTTCCTTGCTTCTAATTTCTTATTGAATGTTATTTTTGGAGTCAGCCCCAGGCCTTAGAGGTCTGCACGACTCCCTGCATTCACCGGTTTATAAGTAATTAATAGGACCATTGTCGGTCTGAACTGCACTGAGGGTTGCCCGCACAGGTTAAGGAGTCGAACCCCCCCGACAAGCAGATGGGGGGACGGCTCCTCTGGGCGGGTAGTTCACCAGTCGAAACCCGAGATGTCGGGGGGAGTTGGTGGTTCAGGGGTGCAGTAGTTTTCTGTAAGATATCCAAAAGTGCAATTACGCTCCAGCCCATGCTAGAGATTCTTCAGCAGATTTGTTTTTTGGGTACTATAACATGGGCCCCTGGGCGTTATGATTCTAACGACTGGAATCCCAGAAGCGGTAATATGACTGTACAGTGTCTTGATGTATATTTTTATACTTTTTGTATGACGAAAACTTTAATAAAAAGATTGAAACATAAAATATGCTGAAAGCCTTGACCAGTGTAATCGAGATATCCCCAACTCTCCAATATCACTCTTTTCCCTTTTAAACCCTTCTTATAACACTTCCCCATATCTTACCCTCTTTTACCAATAATAGACCACACAGGAGTTGGATTATAACTGGCCATAACAGCCTTTTTTATTAACCAATAAAATAAATAACTCCAAATATTAAATAACATTTAATCAAATAACTTTCCATTAACATATATTCCATATTTTTAAACCACAGTTTCTTAACTCCCAGTCTGTTGGTCTCTGACGGCACCCCAAACTTTTCCACTTTCCACCACTACACTGCAGGACCATCATTTTTACCATACCAGGCCTCCAGCCGTATCACCAGCTCGGAGACAACCCCCTCCCGCAGTGCAACCATAACCGTATTCCAGCAGACACGTTCCACTGAATACATCAGAGGGGCACATACCACCGATGAGCCCCCCACCATTTCCATGACATCTGTTTTTTGCCACCGTCAAAGACCAAAGACACCGCCTGTTCCAGCTGCTATGACGACCCGAATTCATGCATCCTGCAAGAGAAGAAAACAAAACAACGCAGAAAAACACAACACAACAGGGAGGGTGGGTGGGAAAAGCTTCCTTTCTCTGTCTAAAACTCCTCCAAGTGCCCTCGGAAGTTCCCGCCCCCTCCTTTTATACGGCTCCACCCCTTTAGTTCATTTTAGCCTCTAGCCTCCACCTCTCTGTACTTCCCCCAAAATTTAACCCTGTGTTGCCTTTAGTCTCAACCTCGTCATGCCCGGCCCTCCAATACTTTGTATTTTTTGCCTCTCCATTCCGGGCCTCCCTACTGAAGCTTTTTAGCTGCTTGTTTCAAGTGACACAATGACAATATCTGTTTCTAAATGTTTTCATTCAAGATTTTATTTTTACCTATACTTTACACATTTACTAACTGGATTCAATTGGAAAAATGTGTACATCCTGGATAAAATGTGTGTAAATCTTATGTGAAAACATTTGTAAATGTTTAACCCCTTTACGCCAACCAGCATCTGTGCTTTAAATAGGCTGAGTTGTCTGGAAGCGGCAGGTTGGGCTCTTAATTTTGCCACATTGTGGTTGGCTGTAAAGCGCTGATGTCATCAGGTGCCGTGCCTACTGGCTCCCAATTGTGAGGAGTTGACTATGAAAGCTCAGTTACAATTGAAGGAACGGCGATGGAGCACTCCTCATTAAAGCAGTAGTAAAGACCGCTTGGTGATTTTTACCTACAGGTAAGCCTATAATAAGGCTTACCTGTAGGTAAAATGAATATTTCCTAAACATGCACCATTTAGGAGATATTCACCCTGGATGTAGCCAGTTATGTCCCCGGCCCATGCGCTGTGAAGGTCCGGCATACCTTGCCGGACCTTCAAAACTTTGTGCTGGAACCAAGGGCTCCTGTGTGCATGCACTGGAGTAACCTCATCGCTCATGGCAATCACATAGCTGGAGTGCGCAAAACGGGAAGGAAGACCAGGGGAAGATGTCAGCCCCCTCAGCGGTGAAAGCATGCCGCTGAAAGGCTTTGTTCCAAGCTAAGTATTTCATAATGTGCTAGTATGCAATGCACATTATGCATATTTGCCGTAAAGGTGTTTTTTTTTCTTTCTTTAAACAGTCACGGTTTACTACCGCTTTAAGGGCGATAAGGGCCACCTGCCCTGCTGCCACATACTGTACATGTGTACCACTGTCATAGAGGCGTTAACTGAAAATTGAGCTAAATGATGCAAAAACAAAGCTACTAGAAGCTGGCTAAAACGTATTTATTTATTACAAGTACTAATATAACGCCATCAATTTGCACAGCGCTTTACATATATATGTTATACAATCACACATCAGTCCCTGCCCTTAAGGAGCTTTCAATCTAAGGTACCTAACTCACATTCATACGTACAGTATACATACTAGGGCCATTTTAGACAGTTTTCAATTAGCCTACTGACATGTCTTTGGATTTTGAATGGAATCCAGAGAAAACCAACGCAGGCACAGGGAGAACATGCAAAATCCATGCAGTTAGTGTCATGGTTGGGATCCAAATTGACGACCCTAGTGCTCTCAGGCGGAAGTGCTTACCACTTGGCCAATGTGCTGCTCAATGTTTGCAAATGCTTTGTAAAAGCATGCTGTACTTATTATTCTTATAAAATCTGAAGCCTTTATGAACCCAAGCTTTCAGGGCTGGTTGACAGCATGCCCGCACATGAATAGCACAGGAACCTGCTGTGTGCTCCTGTGCAATCCACATGCGGTTTTGTGC